>JAPFBL010000011.1:170000-657500 GCA_026182355.1 Hermatobates lingyangjiaoensis | reverse complement strand
CTGTACGAAAGTATGAGTTCTAGCAGGACTGTATGACAGGCTAGTGTAACAGTAAGCCATCGTCAGGTTCACCAGAGCCTACAAAGGCAGACTGAGTCAGCGCTTGGTAAGTGCTGGTGAGTGCCACTCGAAATATAGCTCGCTCAGGTCTTGTTTCTAAGAGAAGATTAATCAAACTCAACCCTTTACATAAAACCTATGCTTAGAGGTACTACTAGAGAAATTTAATTAAATTTATCTTGTAAATATAGTTGATATTTTATAAAAAAAATTCAGGGTTAATAATACTATTAATATAAGGTTAATTTTTAATATAAAAACATTACAATTTTTTTTTACAAAGATGGAGGAATTTAAAATTTTTCAATTGCTATATGATACATGATTAATATATTCATATTTGCAATTATTTTAAAAAGGATACTCATGAGGAGGCCTGCTGTAACTGGACAACTTTCAGCAGACATTTGGAATGTATCTGTGACCTAAGTATTGAGGGTATTACTTAACATAGCCTAGAGAACTGGTAATTATGTAAGTACGACCAACGAATATAACCGCGCACTATAGTGCACGTCGTAACTAGCAGTTCCAGACCAGAGGCCTTCTACTGCTTAATTACTGTGCTACTATAACTTGGAATGTCAGTAATTCATGTTTGATATTAAGTTGGTTTGTACAGTAATGACGTCGTATTCGTGGTCATGTAGTCTTGTTAGTCATTGTTTTCAATGTTTTTAGTCATGAGTTTGTAAAATATTCAGTGGATGAAGTGATTGTTTAGTGAGGTTGGGGATGGTTAATGGTAGGATTGAGAGATTGTACAAGTAGTTTGTTGTCTTCATTGGTAGTATGTCGTGTGATGCAACTATCTATGAATTCCATTTTCAAATGGTGTGCCCTGGCTATAAAGCAGGCAGACTTATTTTGAACAATCTTGAATGAAGTTATAGATAAGAGATAATTGTTTTACATAGACCTATAATCGTAATAAATTCAAGATGTCTTGACCAAAAATATCCCATTTAGTTTTTTTTTGTTTTATAACAGCTGCGCCTGAACAGCTGAGCTCGACATACTAAAACTTCTAGAGTTTTTACATAACCGTCTTGTATATATTTCCATACAAAATAATCTTTCATTTTTCCAATTAAATATAATATAATAATTCAATATTATTTAGCTATATAAGGGAAAGTTACATAATTGTAGATTTAAAGGAAACTGATTAAAATTGCCAGAATTTAAAAGGTCATTCATCTGGGGACCAGTGGTGGAATGATCTAGATGGAAATATTATCAACGATCCTATGTCTTGCAATTATACGTTTATCATTCCAAAAAAAACCTGGCAACGAGTGATATTTCCTCACATCAATTGTTGTACAAATACAATGTCTAATTCATAGATACCAACTGTCAAAGACAGACTTTTCGGAAAACAGTGTTTAATTACGAATCGATACGAAATTCACCAAGCGTAATCCAACAAAAGTATTAATCACGGAGTTAAAAGTGGTACCATCATTCATTATTTATAACTACAGCCATACTTACCTCTGCCAGGCAGTAACGTTTACGTTCATTTCAAAGGTAACTTATTGTCTTCCTCAATTGAAATTCAGTGCGTTATGTAAAGTTTTTAGCTTAGCAAACCTATTTGAGTAAGTACATTCTTTCATATAAAACAGACTAGTTTTCAATTGATTCGAAATCAGTCTTCTGTTTGAGAACTTATTTGTTCATTATGAATTATTTTAAAGGCCACCATGTAATCAAACATTTTATTTATAGTATAATAGTTCAACGGCTAAATTATTTCTTGGTTAAAACGAAATGCTTATGCATAAACATAAATATATAAAAAGTTTTCACATAAGCACGTGAAATAACAATCAATGATCAAACCACAATAAGAAATGGGAAACAAGACTAAGATCTTTCAACCGTGACGAAGACCGCTTGTTACGGTTGAAAGATCTTAGTCTTGTTTTCCTATTTCTTATTGTGGTTTGATCATTAAACATACATATGTACTGGCCTGACTTATGGCTTAGATTGCTGGGTCAGATTGGTTGGTGGCTATATCTGTGGCTTTCTGTGAGATACAGGAATCG
Source organism: Hermatobates lingyangjiaoensis (assembly GCA_026182355.1). Classification (NCBI taxonomy): domain Eukaryota; kingdom Metazoa; phylum Arthropoda; class Insecta; order Hemiptera; family Hermatobatidae; genus Hermatobates; species Hermatobates lingyangjiaoensis. Next base: position 655,383 of record JAPFBL010000011.1, on the reverse strand, counting down.
TCCTTAACATGAGCACAAGGTCTATGTTTTAGTATCTGTAACTGGCAAAACATGGAAACACATTTAGTGACCTCACCGAGCAGTCTTTTGAGAGTTATCCTTCTGATATCTTTTAGAATAGATACTGATTACGATTACATCGCAATGAATTGATCTCCTCCCCGCTATGCTTGTCATTTTTTATGATTGCAGTATTTTTTTCCTCACAACAGTAACCCTGCTATGAGGGAGTATATTTAAGTTCACACGTATCACACAGGGTACAACGTGTATGCAACAACAAAGTTATTATTATAAATAATAATGAATCATACAAAGTAAGTATAACTATGAACTAGGTATAAAGAAGAATAAATAGTATTAACTATGAGTAAATTTAGTACAATAAGTAAAAGTAATTATAACATACAAACATTAATTTAACAGTTAATTTACATACATGTTTAACTAACTAAAATAATATATACAAGTAGTACCAAAATTTTTTACACAAATGGTCCTGACGTATATATAGTTTTTTTCCCCCTAAACTGCAAGATTACAGTAATTAAAATAAAATTCCAATTAATTATGGCTTTTAACTAAAATATATCCATTGAAATCTTACCCAGAAAGTGTTTAAAATGAGGTAAGAGGTCAGGTGATAGTAGTTTATGTTGTTCTATGGGCCAGTTTTGTTTTGTAGTTATGGTAAATAGAATTAAGTTTTGTCGGTATGGATCCAATAGTGGACAGTGGTATATTAAGTGATACCATGTCTGGTCAGTAAGCCCGTCACATGCACAACTTGAATTTTGAATAATATGAAACCTTTTCAGGTAATGTCCAGTCCTACCATGTCCAGTCAGTACTTGAGTCATTCTGTAGTCCATTTGCAATGATTGCAGTATGAGAACACAGCTGTACGCCTGAACAGGAGTAGAGGAGGAAAGCTAACATCAGAGACTGACATAGTTTTACCGGCATGGAATATGTCGAATAGCTGATGAGCGTTAAATGAATGAATAAAGAAAGCAGGTTCATCCTCCTAACCCCCTCCTCAAAAAAAAAACACAACAAAATCGAAGGAATACCTAAAAGAGACCGTATTCGGAATAAAGCTTTACAGAGCTTGATTACCATTTCAGTAAAGAATGTCAAATAGAAAAAAGTTGGTTTGTCCATATCATTAGAATGAACATTGGATGTCATACAAAGTTTTATCTATTGAACATAGAGAAAGGAAGTAATCCCCGAGATGATGAAGGAAAACAAGGGAAAATGGTGAACTGCTGAGTTCAATAGAAAAGAGTTGACTGAAGCCAAAAGCGTGACACCTAAAGGAAGATTAACCCTGATAGAAATCAGCATGGAATCAGTGTATGCGCTGCATCAACGCTTTCAAGCTCCATCCTAGTTATAAGCCAGAAACAAATCTCTTGGACTTAACCGCAGCTCATATTTCATTCCTCCTTCAATTTTCAGGAAAAACTTTTCTTTTGAAATTTCAAGGTATTTTCGTGAAAAATTGTACTTGTAATAGTACTTATTAAAATATTTATACTTATTAAAATAATACTTAATATTTATAATAGTACTTATTAATAATTCCATAAGTACTAAATAACGCTCTATGAAATTTAGTAAAACATTTATATGAGTATTTCAATAACTTTTTTTCGGAAGTCTCATATTTTATGGGACTGAATATTTTTTTAATTTTATTAAGAATATTGAGAACTTTTTATTGCATTGTTTCTATTTATCTGAGACTCTTTCTATTGAGGTTGTACTGAAACAGTGAAAATAGTTTAAGTAAAAATCAATAACGATCCTAATAATTTTAAGCTTGTTTAAGAAGTGTTATCTGTATTTCTCTTTTATATTGAAAAGTAGAATGGTATTTTATCTTTCATCAATATTAGATAATAAACAATTATGAATAACTTTATAATACTGACGTAGAACTCTTAGACTATATTCTTAGCTAACATAAAATTTTTATCTGAAGCAAACAGTTAGCTCAGAGTTGAAGTTGAATGTATACATTTTTTTTAATATTTGAAAATACATTTGTGACTTCTTTTTGTACTCTATTTAACGTAAATAGCTTTTTAAATGATACTATACCTTTTTGCGTCATGGTTAAATTATATATGAGTGCCAGAAAAGGTTTGCTTTACTGGTATCAAACTGTCACCGTTCTCTATGTCGGCTGAGAGAATGTGAATCTTTAGTAAAGATGGTATACTTATTGTATACCATTAATTATAATAATGAACTTGTGACTATGTATTATTTTTTTTAAAAAAGTTAGAATAAAGAGCTTGTTTTACATTTTACGAAATAAGTAGTATCTGAATCCCGAATCTTGTTGCAGGATGAGATGGAATTTAACAACAAAGAATCGCCGTAACTAATTAAAATCAAAAAATTTTCCATTATTAAAGGTTCATTTGACTTATCTGTGAATAACTGTGTAACTTAGAGTTTAATGAGAGAGAGAGTGAGAGTGAGAGAGAAAGAGAGAAAGAGGGTGGGAGAGAGAGAGTGAGAGAGAATGAGAGAAAGAGGGTGGGAGAGAGAGAGAGAATGAGAGAAAGAGGGTGAGAGAGAGAGAGAGAATGAGAGAAAGAGGGTGGGAGAGAGAGAGTGAGAATGAGAGAAAGAGGGTGGGAGAGAGAGAGAGATAATGAGAGAAAGAGGGTGGGAGAGAGAGAGTGAGAGAGAGAGAATGAGAGAAAGAGGGTGGGAGAGAGAGAGAGAATGAGAGAAAGAGGGTGGGAGAGAGAGAATGAGAGAAAGAGGGTGGGAAAGAGAAGAGAGTGGGAGATAGAGATGTTTAGAGTGGGACAGTCGTATGTTAACACAATTACGAGTAGACTGTGACAGAGACCTAGAGGAAAGAAGTAGGTAGGAAAGAGTGTTACAGAATGGTATTGAGGAGGTGGAAGAGAGGGATGGAATCATTATAAAGAGAGGAAAAGAGGGTGATAGAGAAGGAAAGAGAGAGAGAGAGAGTGAGAGAGGGTGGTGTATAAACGAAGTTCAGAGGGTGTAGGAGGTGATGAATATCGACACATACGAGTCTGTAGTGAATAAGGAGAGCAAAAAGAGAGATGAAAGTATATCAAGAAAATAAGAGAAAGTGAGAGAGATCAAAATGAGATTTGTACATTTCGCCCACTCAGTTTATACTTACCTCTCACTTCCAAAGAGGAAGAGATAAAGAAGGAGAGTGTTTTTGAGTGATAGGCACCATAACCATCATAAACAAAGAAAGAGAAGGATAACAGTGGTCTTCAGATGTAGAAATGTATAGTAAATTATAGTAATAGGAGAGTGAAAGATGGTAGAGAAAACGTTCGTAAGATTCAGAGGATACAGTGTAAACAGACGGCATGATAGGAGGAGAAAGGGAGATTGAGAACGGATGATGGCACGGAGATCAGGATTTAGGTTCAAACAATATCAATAAAAAGTCATTACATAATATCTACACCTATGTCATAAGAAGCATTGTTATAGTATTTCTATTGGATTCCTTGGTTGTTATAATAATTCCTTAGTAAAACAGTTTTTACTTTTTTCTTACATAAAACAAAACTGCATGACTTTATTTTTGATCAAAATTTATTTTACATTATAAAGTTAAACTTAAATCTTAAACTTTTAAAACTTCATAGTAGTTTTTACTCAATTTGAAATAAAACCTTTCCTCGTGTTATATGCACCTATTTTATGGCACGTCATCTCAACGAATTTGAGTCGGAAAATGGAAAAGAAAGATTGGTTTCATACTGATAATCATAAAAAAGAATTTCTTAAAGTAATAAACTTTTATTAACATGTTGAATAAAAGAAAAAGTTGAATCGCCTGAAATATAAAACATAATATAAACATTTCAATTGAATTTTATATTTTAGCGATAAGATGGTTAGTTTGAAATTAGCTCAACCTTTATTCTGAATCAGTGATAAATAATCTTTATAATGTAAGCTGTATCTTGAAATGATGAACTGACTTTACTAAATACTGTCACTGATTTTGTAAAAAAAAAAAATCGGAACAATAACATTATACTAAACAAGAAGACTCTCAAAAAATAGAATGGAAAGGCGGTTGAATAACCAATGAATGCTATTAAATTTTTCTGGTATGATTAATTACCATGTCAACTTTCATTATTGTTTTCCGTCTTATATTTGTTTTTTTTAGAAGTAACACTGTTTTTATTTATAAATTTTAAATTATAACTTATAACTTGTTATTATGTCATATAATTATTATGTTTTATACAAAAGAAGTTGTCGGTTTTTTCAATAGTTTTTATATTTTATATATTTTTTTAAAACTTTTCTTGTTTATATTTTTTATTATTAAATTATTTGAGCATAAACTTATTGTTCAATATGCCAATAAATATTAAATTACTTGATATCCCTTTTAGCAAAAAATGCTAAAACTCAAATAATGTGAATTTATACCTAATCATAAATTAGTAGTATAAAATTTTTCATTATCTTAATAATACTTTCACAACAATTGAAAAGATCAGCGGGTGAAATCTTGAATTCAGTGTCAATTATAGCCAATTCAAATACAAAATTGCTTAGAAAAACCATTGCAATATACAAAAATTATAGGAAAGTGTAAAATTTTACTTCATAAATGTTTCAACCATCTTTCAGAGCCTTCTGGCAGTTTATAAGGAGATATCCAGTATTAATGAATATACTATGTTTTAATTCTTTCTGTTCGATGACTAATTACATTATTTTATAGGATATAAAAAGCTTTCACATAAACACGTGAAATAACAATCAATGATCAAACCACAATAAGAAATGGGAAAACAACACTAAGATCTTTCAACCGTAACAAGCGGTCTTCGTCAGAGTCAAAAACCCAACTGAACTTGGGTTTTTGTTCAGTTGTTGGGTTTTTGACTCTGACGAAGACCGCTTGTTACGGTTGAAAGATCTTAGTCTTGTTTTCCCATTTCTTATTGCGGTTTGATCATTGATACTTATAGGATATGTAGATGATATGGTAAGTCAGAAACTAAGAAAATCTGTTTATACATAGTTAAAACTTCATGTCTTGCTAAAGATTCTCACTGTACTCTAGATAGACCAGTTCCGAAATGATGATCAGGATAGAAGTACAATTTTCTGGGTTGTATTCCATCTTCTTTACTTATTGACTATCAACTTCCAATGATATCAGAAAGAACATTATGAAATCAGTTTGGGCAATATGGAAAACTAAATGTAATGGAGAAACCACTCAAATTCGGAAAGTCTCAGAAACAATTGGGACAACAATGAACACTGGAACAGGAAATCGAAAAACTAGTGTAGTCTTATTTATATGATATGCTATACGAGCGCTACACATAGTTACCCATTATCCCGAGAGCAAAGACTTTTATGCCCAAAATGCAAAGATGTGTTTACGGTAGCCCAGTTACTTGAAGAGTGCCCACAATTAGATGAAGAAAGAATGTCTGCGGACATACCATCAAAATTTACAATAGCACTAGCCTCTGACAATAAATACTTCAGTGAAGTTACATCATACCTAAAGGAAATAAACCTATACAAAGAAATATGAGAAATTAGGCAATCAAGCAAAATCAGACTATGCTAATATCCAAGTAGGCAAAGTACTTATCAATTTTAAATTAAAAAAAAAACAACTTCAACTGTATTAAGCCAAAAAATTTTATAAAACATTGTTTGAGGTATCAGTTCTTTGAAACAGTCTTCAAAATCTATTTATTAGTTATTAAAGATAATTGAAAACTTGTTGTAATCTATGTAGAAATGGATGATTAAAGAGCCATCAGGATTAGTGATAAAGCCTTTGGGAATCATTGTCCTAATCATTTCGTTGACCTGTAAAAGCCTCTTCAAGTCCCCAGAGAAGGGCTGAAGGATCGTATCGACCTTTTATGTAAGCCCAGAAGAACAACCTTGCATACGAATCAGTTTCTTTCCCGTCTTGCCTATTGATAAGTCTTCCACGACAGCACTGTTATATCAATCTGAAACGCTTTTATAATAAAAAATCTTGAGGGTTTTTAACTTTAAACACTGCATTACCAATGTTTTTAATAATATATAATCCCTTTCATGTAATAAGGGAATATGTATCTAGTTTTAGATTATTATTATTTAGCAATGTCAAGAGAAAATTATAGTGATTTACAATCACTATTTTTCCAGTTTTTTTCCTGTATTTTACCTAATTTAATGAGAGTAGTCCACAAAAGCAATTGGTTTTCGCTTAAAGATTTTAGTTATATTTCTGAAAATCTACTGTGGAAGATAACATATACTGATTCTTAATTCAATTCCTTCCTGCAAAATATCCCAAAACAAAATGTTTTCAGTACTTTCCTGTAATATTTATGTAATATTTTAAGTGTTATATTGCTCTTTTTTATATTTTATCAAATTTTTATTCCTGTCATAAATTATTTGTAAAATTAAATATTGGTACACAGTTGTTTTTAACAAATATGTTTGGGGTTTTTGTATTTGGATATCATATTACTAATACGGTAACATTATTTCATTGTTAGATTATGTTAGATTATTTTCTAAGAATTTTGACTAAGATCTTCAACCAAACAAGTGATTTTCATCAGTTTCACTTATTCATCATTGATCAGTCTCGTTCAATCTCACTTATTCATCAGTCCCACTCATTCATCATTGATCACTCTCGTTCAATCTCACTTATTCATCAGTCCCACTCTGTCTCACTCATTCATCAGTCCCACTCAGGCTCACTCATTCATCAGTCCCGCTCAATCTCAATTATTCATTCGTCCCACTCAGTCTCACTCATTCATCATTCATCAGTCTCTCTCAGTCTCACTCATACTGAACATAACAACACAGTAGATGCATTTAACTTTTTAAATTTTCGCACGTTCTAAACAATGCTGGAATTCAATCAGTTTCTTCTTTATCAACTTTAATAGTTATCTACTGTAGTGTGTAGACCACAATACATAATAAAACAGTAGTAATACAGAATAAAAATGATGTAATACCATTTTTATTTTCTAATACAGAGACTGTCTAGCACAAAATGAAGGCATTAACGTTCTCTCAACTATTTGTTATTATTCTCCGTGCGAAAAGAAACACGGGTGTTTGCGAAAGTTTTTGACAGTAGTAATGAAGATGACAGTGGAGAGTTTGCAGAGAGAATTCTGAATCAGTTTCTACAAAGAAATTCAGTTCCCTTTTTGTTCCCCCTGGGCTGACTTGAATATTTCGTAATAACAAGCATCCCTTCTAGTTTATTCATATTTTTAATGGAATATTTTTTCAATCAGGCATTTGAAATAATTATTACTTAAATATATTTTTAGTTCCAAATTAAACAGTGTTAGTTAGACAAATATAAACAAAACGATATCAATTAGAATAAATTTTATAAAACAAGACAGATATTATGTCAGGTGTTAATGTCACTCTCAAAAAAAACACCGTTTTTATTTCTTCATAACAACTTTTATATCTTATAACTTCTATATATTTGTAATTCTAATCACTAAAATTCCTTTCTGATTATTTGAACTGTAGAAATGAACTTGATGTAGTACACTACCTGGTCGAAAAACGTTCTTTTATAATAAAAAATCATTAAATTTTGGGATATTGATATATGTATATTTTCTGATATTTATTTGTCTTAATTTATTAATTTAAATAAACAGTTATTTGATTTTACAGATTATTGAAGAAATGAAAATTCAACACAAACTATTCCTTTAAGATCAAATTTTTTATCATCTTTCTACTCACTTTTAAAAACTAAAATTCATAAAATGGTTAAATGTTTGCTTATGAAAATTTTGTTGGATATTAATGTTTCTATAAATACTTGTTTTTTGGACGTATCTTATTGTTAGATTTTTTATGTCATCTTCTTTTTTTGAAAGTTTTAATATTAAAAATTAATTTTGGTGTAAAACGATATATCTATATAACAAATAACAGTAAGTATTTAATGAGTTCAGAATGGTATGATAGATGTATCTTTAGGTAGTATAAGGGACATTAAGTACTTTTTTATTTGGGATCATTAAGATTTAAATTTCCTCATCTAATGGCAACAATAAACCATCTTTACTTAAGCTTCTAAGAAAAAGACATTTGTATTTAATGAGCTGTTTCATATTCTAATCTGGAATGTTATCTCGTATTAATTATTATCACTTTTGAAGTAAAGAATAATTTTTAGTGGCATTTAAAACAGAAAAGGATACATTGTATCTTTTAATGCAAAATAATACTTCTCTAAAAACTTCTCTAAAAAAAATGTTTTTCAGATATAGAAAATGTTATATTGTAATTTAAAATAGAAGGATAGTCACAAAGCAAACCTGTTATAAGGACCTATATTTTAAATGAATCATTCATGGTTAATGGGTGACGAGTCATAAATGAGCCAGCCACACTTTTACTCTATAAGTAAAAATCATCAGTTATGATAGTGTATGTGTGTGAATTTAAAAAGAAATGAATAACAAAATAATAAAATCATTTCATTTTGCTCAGTCGCAAAATTGTATGTATACCTCGTGTGTTCCTCTATGCCAGAGTTTCTCAAACTTTTTTCGACGCGGACACCCCTTTTTGCTTCAGTAACTCTCCCAGAAACATCAGATTTTAATGATTTTATACAATCATAATATAAATATTTTCATATGCTTTTACAAATAGTATGTATGTTTAAAAACAATTAAAAAAGTAATATTACTGCAGTGTGTATTTTTCGAATAAAAATTCAAAACTAAAAGATTTTAATTTTTATATCTTCAACAAGTGCATAACACATGAAACAGAATTATTAACAACTTTAACATAAAGTTTATTTTGTAATCATTTTTGGATTTGTAGCTGAGAGTTTGATTCTCAAGTTAGCTCCAGCATTAAGTCTACTTCGGTATTTGGTTTTTAGGACAGTTTAAAGGGAAAATCCAGTTTCACATAAGTAGGTAATGGGAAATGGCAGCAATGTGTGAAGTGCTACTTTTGCAATAGCAGGAAATTCGGGAATCAGATAGTTCGAAAAACTGATTCTGATTCATCCTAAATACGAATAAAATTCTAACCACTTCTACTTATGGGTATATGTAGATATAAACATTATTGGGTTTCATGATTCTGTAAATGTTTTCTGTAAATATTTTTCTCGGAACCACAGACAGTTAAGGAACCTCTGGGTTCCGTGGAACCCACTTTGGAAATCTCTGCTCTATACTATACTTTAATATAATTTAAGTCCAACTTCGCAAGAATTTTGCCTAAGCCACGCTTACTTACACGAAGCCTAAATCATCTGTGAACATATTTTTCCTTTTTGAAACAGTATATTATTTGAGGAATAAAATGAAAAAAGTTCTGGAATGTTATTTATTTTGTTGTCGAATTCATTTTGCGGAAATAAAATTGAAACAAGTAAGAAAAACTAAAAATAAGAAGCATAGAAAATAAAAAATGAAAACAAATTTATTATAAAGCTGTATAATATATAATATATATATATATATATATATATATATATATAGGTAACTCACCACAAATTAAAGAAGATAGTCGCTCTAAGGCCTTTCGTTTTCACGTCGTCAGAGAGCAAGTGAATGAGGATTCACTTGCTCTCTGACGACGTGAAAACGAAAAGCCTTAGAGCGACTATCTTCTTTAATTTGTGGTGAGTTACCTGAATATTTATATCACGTGTTATTGTGACAATTTTCTATATATATATAATATATATGCTGTATTAAAATCAATTGACTTGATTGCACGTACCTTTTTCTTATTGAACTTTTCAAATCTCCTCGCTAATTTTCTTTCTTCAAGGTTGAGTTCATGTATAATATGAGCAAAGCTACTGTTAGACATCATTATTTATTATAAGTTGTAATTATTCTAAATGTAACAGATGAATTAAATTAACCTAAATTATTGACATGTTTCGGTTGTCTTCAACCATCTTCAGAATGTTCTAATATTGTTATTTACCAAAAAGGTATGTAAACATAATAGAAATGAAAAATTACACTAAAGTTAAGTTTGGTTACAGTATGGTTACAAAATTTATAAAAATGATTGTGAAAAAAGGCTTCCTACCTTTACTAATATCAGAACTTGCGACAATAAGAAAAAGGTACGTGTAATCAAGTCAATTGATTTGAATACAACTTGTATAAAAGAAGGTCTGCTTCCTACCTTTACTTATATATGTATATATACGACAGTCTAGTCGAAGGTTTTTTCCGGTTAACATTATTGTTCCTTTAAATAATATAAATTTCATTTTCTTAGTTAAAAAATTCTTACTTGTGCCAATGAATAAGGTTTCAAATAAAACCGAAAGGCCGGCAACGAGAGTTTGATTTTGTAACCTAGAAAACTTGCCCGGTTAGAGAACACACCTATATATATATTTATCCCTTCTCCTTATATATAATGCAAATTACAACTAAATGCAAAAAAAAAGAGTTTTGACTAACACCAGTTAGTCAATTGATTTACCTGGCCTTCGATATCAATATTTATTTTGAATAATCTGAATGAACAAGTTTTTTATGCACATAGTTGTCGCTGGTTTAGATATTTCATTTAAGTAAATATCTATTTAGTATATAATATTTAAACACTATGATATTTTCTCTTTTTAAATTTAATATTCAAAGTAGATTTGAAATAAAAATTTGAATCTAAAGAGAACTAAATATATTCTGTGATAATAACTATTATCTATCTTTCCCTATTTCCAAATAATCCCTTAAAGTTTTTGAAAAAAAATAAAGTCACAGATAATGAATATTCAAACCTTTTTTTGCCTTCTATATTTGATTACAATTCAAATCAAAGTAAAAAACAAAAAAAAAAAGAGAGAAAGAAACGGTAGCTTTGACAGGTTAGGTATTTGGAAGGAGAGGATACTATAATAGGGCTTTCCACAGCCTGGACAAACCAAATTAAATTCCCACGCACTGTTGTAATGGAATTAAAACAGTGCCTCCCTCACAAAATCCAGCTTGAGTTGGTTTAAGCTTTGTTTGGTATATCCATTCAATCCTCTTTTCTCCCTAATAACATATATATATATATATATATATATATATATATATATATATATATATACAAAATTAAAGTTTATAAAAACTTGGGCAGTTCTTCAGGTTCAAATTAAACTCTCATTGCCTATAAGAACCTGAAGAACTGACCGAGTCCTGATAAACTTAAATTTTGTTTCTATTTCACAGTCTATACTTTTATCAATATATATATATATAATGGAACGGTACATAGGACTTTATATAAAGATTATAACGAAAGTACATCAAATATAAACATGGTTCTATATTCAACGAGTATCGAAATATAAAAGTGACTTATGTCTGTGTCTATCTTTGTGTTAATTTCGTTATAATATATATATATATAACTTTAAATTACACAAAGCACGACACAGAAAAAGAATAAAGAGAACACTTACAGAATTTAATATTTCGAACTGTTGGTCGTCATCAGGAAAGTAGAATAGAAGAGAGGACGAAGTAAGAGAGAGAGATCTCCCCATGTCGAAGAACGGAGCACGGACGGAACTGACCGTTTCTTTTAATTGTATATATATATATACAATTAAAAGAAACGGTCCAGCGGACTTTTTTAAATAAAATAAATTCAAAACGAAGGAAACACACAGAAAGACACAGACTTATATATTATTATATATATATATATATAAATGATCAAGCCACAAGATGAGATGGTAAAACAAGACGAAGATCTTTCAACCACAACAAGCAGTTTTCGTTAGAGTCAAAAACCCAACCGACTTGGGTTTTTGACTCTGACGAAAACTGCTTGCTGCGGGTGAAAGATCTTAGTCTTGTTTTCCCATTTCATATTGTGGTTTGATCATTGATTGTTATTTTACGTGTTTATGTGAAATCTTTATATATATATATATATTGAAACCACAATAAGAAATGGGAAAACAAGACTAAGATCTTTCAGCCGTAACAAGCGGTCTTCGTCAGTCAAAAAAACAACTGAGTTGGGTTTTTGACTCTGACGAAGACCGCTTGTTAGGTTGAAAGATCTTAGTCTTGTTTTCCCATTTCATATTGTGGTTTGATCATTGTTTTGTTATTTCACGTATTTATGTGAAATCTTTATATGTATATGTACAAGTTAGAAGCAGTCCTTCATTTAAATATATATTGTTAAATAACATGTCGATTAGCAATATTGGTGATAAGCTTTATAGCTTTAATGAAGAGACGAGGAAGGAATTCCGGAAACTTTACTTATATATATTTATATATAAAGAAAATTTATATAAATCAAAATATTAGAATTAGAATAGTCTCACTTGATTATTTGGCAAACTCAAGAGTCTCAGTTTGCCTCAGTTCATATCTCTTCCCAACTTCCGCTTGAAATCAAAATCACCTAAAGTGTATGTTTACTTCTCAGACAGACCACATTCCCTTCTCCTTATAACGGCGATATCTTAAAATATGTTTTGAGATGTTTTAATGTTTTTCTTTTTTTTTTTTGATGTGTTTTTCATTTATATATACTAGTTCAAAATCAAAGAATAGTAACATACAGAGTAAAAAAACACACTTACAAACTCAAATTTTTAGACAATCCGTCATCAGGACAAAAGAGAAAGAGAGACCAAGCATATTGTAGACGCAACGGCAAGTTATCAAGTGTGTTTCTTTACTCTGTGTGTTACTCTTTTTTGATTTCGAACTGGTATTGTTTTCAGTTTTTATCGTCTTTCCGTTTTTTAAGTGAATATGTATATATGCTCGTATATATATATTAAAGGATTACATAAACACGTGAAATAACAATCAATGATCAAACCACAATAAGAAATGGGAAAACAAGACTAAGATCTTTCAACCATAACAAGCGGTCTTCGTCAAAGTCAAAAACCCAACTAAGTTTTTTACGTTAGAATCAAAAACTCAGTTGGGTTTTTGACTCTGACGAAGACCGCTTGTTACGGTTGAAATATCTTAGTCTTGTTTTCCCATTTCTTATTGTGGTTTGGTCATATATATATATATATATGTTTCGACGTCTAAACTACAGTAAAAAATTCAGAACTGAGCTATGATATTTCAATCGAAAAAAGTGAACTGCATTATTGAACTGCTGTTTATATTAAATAAACTTTTTTTTATATTTATATAAACTTATATAAAATATGTTTATATTGATAATATAAACTTAGAAGTTTTGACTCTTATGAAGAGCTGTTGTTTTTCTTAAAATAATCCCATTTCTGAATCTCTTACTGAGGTTTAGAGTTGGTCTATATTTTATGTATTTACGATGATTTTAGTTTTGGAATAACAATAATTGTTTGAGTTTTCTCATAGAACACAAAAGTTTTGTATGCTTTTCTAGGGGAAGCGATTAACGTAAAACTGTTTTGATTCTAACTGCTGGCGACCCACTTGTAGCTGTGGAAACCCCCTGAAGCTATGGTACATCCCTTCCACTCCCTCTCACAGTCAAAGCTAGCCGAGGGTCGGACCATTTCAACTGGCCTTTGCCACAAGCTTTTAAATATCACCGCAAGCAAAAGGTGAAACTATCCCTCCCACTGAATTACCATACATGATTACTGAAGCGCTTAGGGAAACCAGGAATTATGACCTTTTGTTTCGCATTAAAAAACAATAAATGTTATCTCTCTTGTTTCCATATATGACTGAAGCTGGTAAATATTTCTTGTCACGTCCCTTTAAAACCCAAATTATTGCTATTTATCGTTTAAAATCATAACTGTTGCCCCCCCAGATATCTGAGCGTGCCGTTTTCTTTTTATTCTATTAAAGAGAGTTTATAGCTCTGTGTGAAAGTGTTACGTTTATGAATAATACATGCATCTGAACAGATAACATAAAAAAGAATTATTGAATTTTAATTTCCATAAACGCGTTCATTTTGCATAGTAATTTTTAACAAACTATTCATATTTTATTAAAAACAAGCTTTATGATTTCCTTTCATGTTTTTTATAGCTTCCTGATTTTCCATTTTCAGTTTAGTAATTTTCTTCATACCTATAGATTTTACAATAATATTACAGAGTAATATTAAACTGTAATATTACTCTTTAAAAAGTTACTTTAAACATAACTTCTGTTGACCTCTGCTAAATATTAATGTGATTATAACGTTACGATCTGCTTTTGTAACTGCTTTTTCTCTTTATTTAAAATTTAGAACTCAATACAGCATAGTCTTAATTAGTCTATGACAGTGGTCACGTGCTTTAGCAGGACAATTTTTCTGTTCTGGATCAGTAAATATATATATATACGGTACTGTTTTCTTGACCACAAAATATTTAAACTTTTTCTTTTTCTCGGAGTTTGGTCAGGGTAAATATATGGAATCACCTTTTTGCCAACGTTTCGTCTTTATTTCAAGACATCCTCAGGGCTATAAACTAACAAAAAATAAAACAATAAACAATGGACATTTGTCATTTCTACTTTAAAAACATCATAAACAAATTGAAAAAAGATAGTACGTTCTTTCAGTAAATTCTTTTTTCAATTTGTTTATGATGTTTTTAAAGTAGAAATGACAAATGTCCATTGTTTATTGTTTTTTTTTGTTAGTTTATAGCCCTGAGGATGTCTTGAAATAAAGACGAAACGTTGGCAAAAAGGTGATTCCATATATTTACCCTGACCAAACTCTGAGAAAAAGAAAAAGTGTTTGTTATATATATATATATATATATATATGGTCAAACCACAATATGATCGGAAAACAAGACTAAGATCTTTCAACCGTAACAAGTGGTCTTCGTCAGAGTCAAAAACCCAACTGTTGGATAGTTGGGTTTTTGACTCTGACGAAGACCACTTGTTACGGTTGAAAATTCTTAGTCTTGTTTTCCGATTCATATTGTGGTTTGATCATTGATTGTTATTTCCCGTGTTCATGTGAAATCTTTATATATATATATAAACTAAAATTTAAAAAAGAACACATAGAAAGGAAACCACTGAACTCACTACTATATTTCGATGTCCTCGTCTTCAGGAAAAGAAGTGAATCGCTCCAAAGGCTGATAACGACTGACTTGGCGTTCGAACTGAAGCACTCAAACAGTGTAGCCAACTTTCGGAGGAAAGGTAGACAGGGAAGATAAAGAGATAAAAGAAAAGCCAAAAAAAAATTAAAAAATGAAAACATTTAACTAAAATAAAATTAAAAGCTGATAACAACTTTAAAAAAAAAAAAAAAAAAAAAAATCAACGATTGAGGTTAAGCCCAGGAGCCGATCTACCGCCAGAAGACTAATAAGTGCTTCTTCTGAAGCTCTCAGAGTAACTTTCGAATTAGTTGAT
Organism: Hermatobates lingyangjiaoensis; assembly: GCA_026182355.1. Lineage (NCBI taxonomy): Eukaryota > Metazoa > Arthropoda > Insecta > Hemiptera > Hermatobatidae > Hermatobates > Hermatobates lingyangjiaoensis. The sequence continues at coordinate 639,967 of JAPFBL010000011.1, read as the reverse complement.
CAATCTGCCTCAGGACCTGTACACGGAAACAGTCATTAAAACTGAGTCCGTGAGAACTGGCATGAGTAGCAACGGGAAGGTCACTGCGTTTGCCAACGGATGACCTGTGATTATTCATACGCAGGCTTAGCTTGGTGGAAGCCAAACCCACATAAAAAGAATCACACTGGGTGCAATCCAAACGGTAAACGCAGTTACCAGAGGTACAGGAGGTCTTGTGAGAGATATGGTAGGTGCGTTTACTATGGACAGAGGTAAAGGAAGGAACAGGATTGATGATAGGACAAGTAAGACATCCACGACGTCCACATTGAACCATACCACCAGCAGTTTTTGGAGGCTTAGAAGAAGAGATGTGAGAGAAGATAGATTGAAGATTAGCAGGTTTGCGATAGGAAATGGAAGGTGCCTCACTAAAGACTGAAGAAGTACAGGAGGAGGAAGAAAGTATAGGGAAAAAACTCCCTGACAACTGCACCCAGCCTATGAGCACCAGGAAAATAAGTGGTGATGAGGAAATTAGAGTCACTGCGATCCCTCTTAGGACCTGAATTATGATGAACGTCTGCAGGGACTATACGGTTGTTAATGAAATTAGAAGGATATCCTCGGTCAGAAAATTTCTGTTTCAATAAATCTATTTGGAAGGAACGATCTTTTATTCTGCTACAAATTTTATGGAGGCGTATGGACAATGATCTGGGGATAGCTTTTTTTACGTGGGAGGGATGGCAACTATTGAAATGAAGGTACTGCTGGGCGTTAGTAGGCTTGATATGGACAGATGTAGAAAGATGACCCCCATCGTAGGTGACGCTGACATCCAAAAATGTAATAAGGTTATTGGACACTTGATGAGTAAAGGAAATAGATGAAGAGAAGGAATTAAATGACGTAAGGAACTGATCTAACTCATGCTTACCATAGGGCCACAGGGATTTGTATGCTTTTCTAGGGGAAGCGATTAACGTAAAACTGTTTTGATTCTAACTGCTGGTGACCCACTTGTAGCTGTGGAAACCCCCTGAAGCTATGGTACATCCCTTCCACTCCCTCTCACAGTCAAAGCTAGCCGAGGGTCGGACCATTTCAACTGGCCTTTGCCACAAGCTTTTAAATATCACCGCAAGCAAAAGGTGAAACTATCCCTCCCACTGAATTACCATACATGATTACTGAAGCGCTTAGGGAAACCAGGAATTATGACCTTTTGTTTCGCATTAAAAAACAATAAATGTTATCTCTCTTGTTTCCATATATGACTGAAGCTGGTAAATATTTCTTGTCACGTCCCTTTAAAACCCAAATTATTGCTATTTATCGTTTAAAATCATAACTGTTGCCCCCCCAGATATCTGAGCGTGCCGTTTTCTTTTTATTCTATTAAAGAGAGTTTATAGCTCTGTGTGAAAGTGTTACGTTTATGAATAATACATGTATCTGAACAGATAACATAAAAAAGAATGATTGAATTTTAATTTCCATAAACGCGTTCATTATGCATAGTAATTTTTAACAAACTATTCATATTTTATTAAAAACAAGCTTTATGATTTCCTTTCATGTTTTTTATAGCATCCTGATTTTCCATTTTCAGTTTAGTAATTTTCTTCATACCTATAGATTTTACAATAATATTACAGAGTAATATTAAACTGTAATATTACTCTTTAAAAAGTTACTTTAAACATAACTTCTGTTGACCTCTGCTAAATATTAATGTGATTATAACGTTACGATCTGCTTTTGTAACTGCTTTTTCTCTTTATTTAAAATTTAGAACTCAATACAGCATAGTCTTAATTAGTCTATGACAGTGGTCACGTGCTTTAGCAGGACAATTTTTCTGTTCTGGATCAGTAAATATATATATATACGGTACTGTTTTCTAGACCACAAAATATTTAAACTTTTTCTTTTTCTCGGAGTTTGGTCAGGGTAAATATATGGAATCACCTTTTTGCCAACGTTTCGTCTTTATTTCAAGACATCCTCAGGGCTATAAACTAACAAAAAAGAAAACAATAAACAATGGACATTTGTCATTTCTATTTTAAAAACATCATAAACAAATTGAAAAAAGATAGTACGTTCTTTCAGTAAATTCTTTTTTCAATTTGTTTATGATGTTTTTAAAGTAGAAATGACAAATGTCCATTGTTTATTGTTTTTTTTGTTAGTTTATAGCCCTGAGGATGTCTTGAAATAAAGATGAAACGTTGGCAAAAAGGTGATTCCATATATTTACCCTGACCAAACTCCGAGAAAAAGAAAAAGTGTTTGTTATATATATATATATATATATAATATGGTCAAACCACAATATGAACTGGAAAACAAGACTAAGATCTTTCAACCGTAACAAGTGGTCTTCGTCAGATCCAACAGTTGGGTTTTTGACTCTGACGAAGACCACTTGTTACGGTTGAAAGATCTTAGTCTTGTTTTTCGATTCATATTGTGGTTTGATCATTGATTGTTATTTCACGTGTTCATGTGAAATCTTTATATATATATATATAAAGTATATATATATATATATTTGAAGAATCGGTTCACACGGACTTATAAAACTTTAAATTACACAAAACACGACATAGAAAAAAGAGAAAATGCACATTTACTAAATTCTTTACATTTTAATAGTCACTATTTGTAATGCAGAGTTTTTACCGAAAAACATTTTATTTATTTTTTTAGATTTTAAAATCTGACAATCTTTTATTTCATCCACTTTATAAAATAGGTTATAGTTGAGTATAGCCTCTGAATATTACGAAATGAACTAAAAAATATTGATAGCCAATGGAGATATCATGAAAAGAGACGGGGAAATCACATCGGATAAATTATAGAATACATGCGTATTGTTAGTACCATATAGTTTAGTAAACATCATGTTATTATAAAAACTGTCATATGTTGTGAACTGTTGCAGCATATAGAACAACGATTCTCGAGTTATGGCGGCTTTTTTAGTAATATAAAATATAGAAACTCTCGTTGTGTGAAATGAAAAACAAATATGAATATTCAGTTAGGAAAGAGTGATAAACTTTAAACAGTTCCTGTCTACTGAACCCTCAAATTATTAATCGATGATGCCACTTAGCTCACTCGCCTGTCTAACTTAAGAACAAATATCATATTCTCCTGAAAAGCCTTAACAATCTAGATGATTTATATTAATAGGAAATTAAAAAAAAATATTGCACATGCCTTCATCATTGGAGTAAACTTAAAATAATAATGGAATATATTACCATTATTAGACTACCTGTGACCCTTAGTGTCACACAGAAATTATAACAATATCCACTGAAATAAATTTACTGAACACGATTGAGAGGGATAATTTTAATTGTTATTTCTTTTTATTAAGGCACGGAAACAGATTCTTAAATGACCCAAGCTTTTGATATAGTATTCTTAACATGATTCGAGATATATACACAGTAAGTATGTGTAGAAAAATAAAAATCATTTAAAAGTAAAAAAAAAATATTTCATGGCATAATTAAATAAAAATCAACTGGAGTTATAGAAACAATCAAATATATGTAAAGGAAACAAAACTTGTAAATTTAAATGTACAATTTATTTACCTAACATAAAATAACATTAATGAAAGGAATGCGTCTTTATAATATACCTTAGAACATTTGTATTTTATCTGACAGTTGTGTTCAAGTTTTTTTCTACAATTATTCATTTTTAACCTCTAATTTAGTAGTTTGTTTTATATATTTGTTAATTTACTTATAATATATTTGCACTACTGTCATTGGTGAGCATGCCAGCCTCTGGTATACTCTGGTTCCGTTCCTTTATTTTATTACCAGTGTTTATATTTCACAAATTTTAAATTAAAAAAATTTTTTTTTGTTTCATTTATATATATATACATTTTTACTACTGTCATCGGCGAGCACCCAAGCGACAGGCTACCCTGGATCTATGCCTTTCCTTTATTACCATTGTTTAAATCTTTATCATTGCTTAAAACTTTATACCATTATTAAAATTTTTTTTTGTTACATTTATTTTTAATAAATTTCTGCTACTGTCATCGGCGAGCACGCAAACCAGTGGGCTACCCTGGCTCCATGCCTTTAGTTTATTACAAGTGTTTATATTACGCAAATAAAATATTAAAAAAAAAATTTTTTTTTACATTTATGTATAATAAATTTACACTACTGACATCAGCGATCACGCAAGACACTTGCAACCCTGTCTCCAATTATGGGAATAATGTGATAATTTTCTTTTGTTTAACATTATTCAGGACATAAATAATACATATCTAATTTCAGGTCTCTACCTCCACGGAAAATAGGTGAACAAACAAACAAACAGACTCATGACCTTTATATATAGACATATATTGATAGATAATGAGAGCATTATTTAGAAAATCTGATTGTTTATAGATATAATGATGAGGTAAATGTAATTCATATGGTGCTCATACAATTTTATGTTATCAAGAAAAAAAAATTTTTTACTGTATATTACTAATATGAAACTTGAAATATACATATATATGTCTGTTCGGTGGATTTAATTAATATAAACTCTTTTTTTCAGGTTAGAAAACTGAAGCAACATCACAACTTTTCATTGGCATGAAATTTGAGGTAAGATGATGCTTTATCTGAAATGTTATTTGTTATTTTTGAAAAAATATACAGTATATATATATATAGGTGTTTATATATCCGTATATGATATGATATATCATATCATATATATATATATTGGCCAGCCAGAGACGAATTGTTTGGCTTGAAAGATCTTAGTTATATATATATATATAATAGAGTTGGGTTTTTGACTCTGACGAAGACCGCTTGTTACGGTTGAAAGATCTTAGTCTTGTTTTCCCATTTTTTTATTGTGGTTTGGTCATTGATTATTATTTCACGTGTTCATGTGAAATCTTTATATATATATATATATATATATATATATATATATATATATATATATATGGGTTTCCTGCCGTTGTGTTTCCGGCGTGCTTGGTCGCCTACTCTACTTTCTCCTGAAGACGGATCATCCGAAAATTTGAGTTTGTAAGTGTGTCTCTTTCTCTGTGTATTGCCTTTCTTCGTTTTTGAGCTGTTTTGCGTCCAGTTTGGATCGTTTTTTTCGAATTTCGAGTGAAATATATATTTATAACAAAAAATGTGTCTGTGGCTCTGAAGTTTTGGTATAGAACAATTACTTCCTCCACAAGTATGTGAAATAAAAATCCTTATTTAATGTACAGTAAGAAATTCAAAAATGAAACTAAAATCTTTCAAGCCAAACAATTCGATAAATAATTATTATTATTTATTAGATAATATAATAATAATATAATAATATTGTATTATTATATAATAATAATATAATAATTATATTATTATTAGATAATTAATAATTAGAACCTCTCTCAGGCCAATTTGAGTGTCACTCTTACTTGTTGTGATTTAGACTTACGTTGGTATATACATGTCAACTTAGACTTTGGATATATTTATATATATATAGGACATAAATTTTTGTTTTTCTTTTTTCGTATTGAGTTAGTAGTTTTGTTGGATCTTTTGATTTTCTTGATCTATATATTAGTCGTTATCTGTCTTCGGAGCAACTCACATATATCTTCTTGATGACGAGATAATCGAAATATACTTGTGGATTTCTGTTTCATTTCTGTGTGTTCTTTTTGTGAATATAGTTTATTTAGTTTGTGGAACCGTTTCATTTAAGTGGTTATATATATATAGTATATTATATTATAGTATATTATATTGTATTATATATATATATATATATATATATATATATACATAAAGGTTGGCTTTGATATTTTTTGAGGGTTTTTGGTCTAAGTATTAAAAAATTTCAAAAAAATGTTGGTCCTCAAAAAAAATCTCAAAACCTTTGAATATAGACTGGTCAAGCAATAAATAGAAAGATACATATACATATAATATATATATATATGTATAATATATATATATATATATATATATATATATATATATATAATATATATATATATATATATAGTTGAAGAAACTGTTTACACAACTTTAAATTACACAAAACACGACATAGATAAAAGAGAAAATACACATTTACTAAATTCTTTACATTTTAATAGTGACTATTTGTAATGAAGAGGTTCTTACCGAAAACTTTTTATTTAATCTTTTGGATTTTAAGATCTGACAATGTTTCATTGCATCCACATTACAATTAACAATTGATGAACTTATGAACTTAAATTAATTAATTAATTCATGTATTTAGCCATCTATTCATTGATAGCGTTTTACCATTTAGTATGAATTCTATTTATTTTAAGCTCATAATTCCGATTCACTTGAAATTTGATATAGTTGTTCCACAGAATGGAAAATTTAATATAATTCAGATGTTCCATAGAGACAGAATGATATTTTTTTAATAAAACGTAAATGTATTATTTTTTTTTTATAACTACTCCGTATAATTCAGTGGTTGATAACATGTACAGTTTTTATGATGGTGGATTAATTTGTTTAGCTTTTATCCTGCATATCGATACCATGTCTGAAAGTACGATAATTTAAGAAAAATTGAAATATGGATTTCCTATTTTGGTGTGGCAGTTGTCTCAGATTCTACTTAGACGTGCAAGGAATAAATTACATTGATAACTAGCCAGTGCTGATTTTTTATTTGTTCTTATTTCAGCTCTAACTGCTGTATGTCCGCTCCTCTGTTTCAAAATACTCGGCTTCTTCATAGTAGCTGAGATTGCTTTCTGTTTTGTCTATCCCTTCTCTTTCAAGCAGCCAAAAGGGTTTCAACTAAGGATTTTCTTCCCTCGTCCCTCTACCAGCTGCCGTTACCCTCAAACTACCCTTTGTGAGCGATTTATTTAGCCAGCTTTTCGCCTGCAAGCCATTATGCTAATTAAAACCGGCTCTTGAGAGGGTGATTTAGCATGGCCTAAAAGATTCTCCAATGAGGTATGAGTTATTTCTTCGCACAAAAGAGGTTTCTCCTTCGCTTTACTTTAGTCAGAGGCAGAATTGACGTAGTAGAACAAATGGCAGATACAAGGAACTTACATTGATGCTTGTACTCATTGTAATTTCAGGATTAGCAACATCCGTAGTCGTTTGTATTGAATTTTAAACAAACTCTTAATCAGTTTAATTAATTCGTTCATTCTAATGATATTATCACTATAATTATTATATTAAATAATGACAATTGAATTCAATAATTCAATAATGCATCATATTTGTGAATAGTCCACCGAGTCCCTTTCTTCAGAACTATCAGATTACATTTTAGGTAATTTAGGTAAATTTAATGAATATTGTTTATACAAATAACAACATCTTTGATTCAAAATTTACTCTAATAAGTCACAGATACGATCTTTTTTAGGATGCAATATTTCTGCGCCAACAGTCAACAATACCAATTCAACTTTTACTGAAAAGATTAAATTCTTTCATACAATATATCAACCGAAATAACATTTCTAGATATTGCCAACCCGAAAACTACAAAAATGATTCTAATAACTTATGCAAATAAACGTGACATATATAAGACGAATGTATAACTTAAAGTAATGCTTATCTATTTCTGTTTGAGTTTATATATTATGAGACATATATTCATTTATTATTAATTTAAAATAAATGAGGTTTACTTTATCTAAAGTCTGCTCAGATATTTTTTAACTTGAAAAGTTAAAAAAAAATAATAAAACATTAAAATCACTGATAGGTTACTGTTTTATTGTTGTATATTCGTATTGTATTATTTTATGACTAGTGTACAATAAAATAAGACTATTATAATTTAAGGACTTCACCTTTTTTAGAAAATAATATTCAGACTTTAGTATTGCTATAAGTCTTATTCATCTGCTAATGTAATAGTGATACCAAAACTTTAGTTCTTAATTTATTATTGTATTTTATATATATATTGCAGAATGTTTAATTGAAATGTGAAGGGACAAATTAATATGTTCGAATTCTTTAAAAAGTTCTGTTATTAAAGTTGTGTATAGATTGGAAAACAAGAATATCCTGATCGACTAAAGGAAATTTTGAGTTAATCAATTTTCTGGATATATGTATTCAGAAGAAGTTTACTTTTATTTATAGTTGTATTATCTGTATACAACTTCATAAAATAGTTTATCATTTTCAATTGTTTCTTGTAAGTTGTTACTGATAATATTATGAATTTATGGATTGTTCAAATCATACAAAATGGAACCAGTTGCATTGATTTACTTGTCACCTGTTTTAACTCCTGTATGTGACTTGGGGCCTGTCAACTTGTTAAAATTAACTTTTCTGTAAGTTCATGCAATTCTTCGATCTTCTTTATCTCATGATTTTTTTGCTCTTTGTGTTTGTAACTTCTGCTGAAATTTTAAACTACATCTATTAATAGTTTTTACGTTTTCATGAAGTAATAATTTTTTTTTTGATAAATAACCCTTCTTCCGGTCTCAGGTGTCCCATATTTTTGTTATTTTATTTACAAAGGTGTTTTTTAATGTTTGTAAGAAAAAATATTTACAAACAAAATGGGAAAATGTTGGGTTTCTGGAACAGGAAGAAAGGAAGAAAGCGATTTATATATATATATATATATATATATTTGTAAAAGTTGGAAGCAGTCCTTCATTTAAACATATATTGTTAAATAACGCCCCATATTTGGCTTGTATCTGCTTCTAACACAATTTCTCCAGTTTCCGGAATTCCTTCCTCGTCTCTTCATTAAAACTTAATGTTTTAATGAACTTAATTTATTAATGAACTTAATAAAGTTTTAATGAAGAGACGAGGAAGGAATTCCGGAAACTGGAGAAATTGTGTAAGAAGCAGATACAAGCCAAATATGGGGCGTTATTTAACAATAGTATATATATATATATATATATATATATTATAGCCTTATTGTGTGTATGTAACTGACATTCATCTAGCACTGGCTTCGCTGGGCACGGGTAACTGGACGCATAGGACCCAAACTCTCCTTTCCTATTAATCACCATCGTAACGGATGATATTCCTTTCCTCGGACAACTCATAGAAAACAATATATATATATATATATAAAGATTTCACATAAACACGTGAAATAACAATCAATGATCAAATCACAATAAAAAATGGGAAAACAAGACCACTTGTTACGGTTGAAAGATCTTAGTATTGTTTTCCCATTTCTTATTGTGGTTTGATCATTGATATATATATATATATATATATATAAATATATATACTATAATGCCAGATTAGCTATTGAAAAAGACGAGCCAATCCCTGTTGCGTATTACTTTGGACACTTCTTATTGGTTGTGGGTGTTTTTTCGTTAAACACCTTTCTCCTTAGCACACTCCGTCTGCGAGTTCGACGAGGTACACTTCCAAGCAAGGACGCCAAGACCTTCATCCAACTCTATTGGAAAATTAAGTAGGGACTGTGAGCCCTCCCCTGGAGTGAAGGCTGAGGCAGCCAAGCAGACGGAGTGTGCTAAGGAGAAAGGTGTTTAACTAAAAAACACCCACAACCAATAAGAAGTGTCCAAAGTAATACGCAACAGAGATTGGCTCGTCTTTTTCATATATATATATATATATATATAAACATTTCACATAAACACGTGAAATAACAATCAATGATCAAACCACAATAAGAAAATGGAAAAGCAAGACTAAGATCTTTCAACCGTAAGTTCAACTCAGTTGGGTTTTTGACTCTGACGAAGACCGCTTGTTACGGTTGAAATATCTTAGTCTTGTTTTCCCATTTCTTATTGTGGTTGATCATTGATATATATATATATATATATATATAATGCTTTATGAAAACTTGGGATCCATCATGATACAAACGGTCGCGTAAATATGGTATGTATAACACTGGTGGTGTATTGACCGAAGTAGAGGGAATGTCTACAGATTAGCTAACTAACCATTCTATCATTCATTCTTGCCAAGATTTATTTACACTCCGACCACGGAAAGGAATCCAAGTACTCTTGTTTGGATAGTCCCTCCTCACTAATTATACCATGGTCTGGTTGTTCGTTTGTCTTATTTACTATAGAATATAAATGGCATAGAAAAAAGCTGGAAATAACGATAAATTGAACTAATTACACAATCTTGAATTAGTTTCATATATGAGATTTGTAAATATAAAATAAACAGTATCAACTTTCTTTATTTATAAGGCATTATACAATATCATCATCAGTCAAATTGGTTAGTATGAACAGAGGGGATGAATAAAAGAATTTAAATTAAAACTGTTTAATACCTTTTAAACTGTGGTATTTTTAATTAACCGAGATTTTGGTCCAGTGGTTTTCCTTTCTAAATACTAATTACCACTTTGTGTTTCTCCTCTATTTGTGACTTAGCACTGTCGTATAGTCCTAGAAGTATTCAAGCAAAATTAATCCAAAATAATGACTGAAAACAAAAAATTTTTGGTATGTCTTGTCAAGGAACAAATCAGAATAGTATAATTAAAAAAAAAAAATCTGGAGTGGCCTACACCCAACTTTACTATAAGTAAATGTAATAAACTCATTAAAAAATAACAGAGTTGTTTTTATGTTTATGGGGATATAGCGTAGATGTAATATTAAACACTATGTTAGAGATTATGAAACTTGAAATAGTTGATTTCATCTACTTATTAAAGTAACAGTGGTAATTTAGAGTACTCAGTCTGTCATCCTACTGCATAAGCTTTCAGTAATCACAGTTTTAGCTGTCGTAAGTCCAATATTTACATTAAGTATTCTTGCATTCGATTATTTTAATCCACTATAAAGTTTCTGAATGAATATATCAATATATTAGTGCAAAATTGATAGAGTCAAGAGCATATTACAAAAAGCCTCTTCATATCCATGTAGCTGTCTAGAGTGAATCATTTAATGATTAATTCTAATTGGTTAACAAAAAATTTTTTGCGACATTTTTTGTTTTATAGTTGTGAGAAGAGTGAAAAATTGTTTTAGCATGTTGTACAAATAAGTACCGCTATTATTTAGTTTTAGCCAAAAGCTATATAGTGTTATCATAACCATGACTATTTGTTTGCCAAATTTCACAATTTTAAGTGGAACTTGATGCGTAGCGTGGTCACAAACGTCTTAAATACATCCCCGCCAGCATACACTTAGACATAAAAAAAAAACTGCATTCAGGGAGTTTTCCAATCAATTTTAATGAAGTTAAACTTATATTTAAGTTAATAAATTATATTCTAAACGAATTATCTATAGATCAAATAATTTCTGGGAGCAATATAAATAAAGTTTGTATATCCTGAAATTCAATTATAATTACCTATAATTTTTAATTTCTTTTGGCTGTAAAAATATGAAATTTATTTTAATTGAATTGCGCTATCAATTGATTTAACTTTTTGAATTTAAAGAAGTATATTCAAAGTTCTTTCTTGCACTAAACTTCTTAGTTTAATTAAATCAAACTGAGTTTGAATTAATGCAAAAAAGGAAAACTCAGAAATATCATTTGCTGTAGCATAAAACAGCACATAATTGTTTTATACGATTTTGGCTAGAAATACTATACGGCATATATTTGTTCTCATAATAAATTAAGACGTAATTGTAAAGGTATAGTGGGGGTAGTTTTCCCAGTAAGATGAATGTAAGGGAACCCTTGGACCCTATAGTTAGATTCATGTCTCAACACGTCAGTTTTCATCGCGCCTCGCCAGACCAACGACATCAAAATTACGTCTCATCATGCTAAGGTATACCTATTTGTTCATAAATCATGTCCTATGTTATTATTTTTTATCATATTCTTTATAAATATTTTCACGTGCATTATATACAATATTTATTGCACAATACCTCTATTAAAATTAAATGGAAGTTATTTTTCTTCGTTTTGATCCACCAATATCAAGCCTTAGTTCATGTAAATTTTTATTTTAACATTTAGAATTTATAAAGCGTATCTAGAATAATTTCTTTGCAATACTCAAATAAAATTCATTGCAATGAAATTCAGAATACATAATTTAATTTCTTAGTCAAGTTGTTTTATATAATTTTACTAAACGATTGCAATGAACAAATTTAACTCCTCTACGTAATTTATGCTACTTTTCAAGTACTCAGTAATTAGAGATTTCCTTCTATCAATTATTTGTAACATTCGGCAAATGGTATCAGAAATTTATTTATTTCATTAACTCGTAGCTGTTGGGTGATCAACAAATTTGGAGTAGCCTGTACTCAACTTGACTATAAGCAAACTTAATATCAAACTTCTTTGGTATATAATATCTAATGTCTCATTTAAGCGTAATATAATCGTCTAAATGGGAGATGTTTATTAGTCTTTCATTCCTGAGGTAGTACAGATTGTGATTGATCCACTTATCAATAGATAAGCCTTTTTTGTAGGTCACAAAATTAATGGATATACAATCATTGGTATATCTACAGCAATAATAACATTATGAAAAGCCAAAGTGAAAATTTGCTTATTCAAAATAATCTCCTACGAGCAAGCACGGCCTTTGCCCCAATACCCCGTGGATCTCTTACATAGTTTACTGACCTCCTTCTACATTTAATACTTAAGACAAATTTTCCCATTTAGAACTTGGAAATATTTTAAGTATTTTAAAAACATAACAATGTTTTTGTCTGAAATGTCAAAAACGTGTAAGAAAAAATGTCGTTTTCCAAATAATTTTTAATTTAAGATGTAGGATAATTTAATTTATTATTTTTAAGAGAATTTTTTTTAATTCTGAATGATGCTCTACATTTTTGATCTTTTATCAAATCATTAAACTGGGAATTTCATGGCGTGCTAGAGTTTTTTAAAAACTCAATTTTCTTTCCCTTTGTCAAAAATCAAAAAAAAAGCAATTTACTCTGAGGGAATGTTATTTTTTCCCGCGTGCTGTACTCTATTATAAGTTTGCTATAAATGTATGAGTATATTGACAAAAAATGTATTGGTAATTAGCCACTTTTGCATTCTTAAATCAAGTTCAAAGCCGACTTCTCTGTATAATTTTAAATTTAAAAGCGGGAAGCTTGAAATTTTTAAAAATAATGGTATGAACTATTAGACTAGAACAGTGAAAAATCTGGTCTATAAGACGAAAAAGTTTATTCCAAAATCTTCAATATTACCCAATAATAACGTTATTGATAAACGTAAAAAAATCAGCATTTGATATTAACCTTTGTAGAATGGTGGAACATATAGATTGAATAGAACATTTTGTTAGACAAACCCATCATGCCATGAAAAGAATCAGAAATTATATGTTTGATAAGCTCTATTGTTGATGATATTTTACATATAAGTAATTTTGAAAAAAATTATCTGAAATCATTTTCCGTACAATGTTCTATTTTTGAGCATAGTTTCATTTTAATCCGTCAAACGGAATGGCTTGTATCGCTCTCACAAGGTTTGAGATTGAATTATAAGTCAATTGAGATTGAATTGAAAAAAAAAAATTTTCTGTTGTTTTAAAATTCCGAATATTTTTTCGTTTGTTCTATTTGTAACCTCGAAGATAATGTCAAAATTTCAAAACTGTAGGGTTATCAGTTTAGGAGAAATAAATGTTTTCAAAAAAAACGGTTTTTGGCAAAAAAAAGTGACTTTTCCATCAAGCATAATTCTTCCCAAACAATAGGGATCTTCTTCCCTAAGGGGCCCAATTTTATGTAAAATATCAACTTGATCCATCAAAGATTCTGGACCGTAGCGTGGTAACAAGCAATGCTAACACACCCACCAACCCACCCACCCACACACACACAGACATCATCGAAAAAACTTCATAAAACGACTTCTGGGACCTCAAAACATGTAATACTGTCAAAATCTCGAGATCGAATTTTTTAACGATCACTATACTTTACTTATAGTAAAGTAAAAACAGTAACGAAATACATGGTGTAAATCGTGTTTCAAATGAAGATGATGTAATGAAAACTGATTTGTAAATAGTGAATCTCTGCTGAACGTAAATCTACCCACTATAGTAATTAGTTGGTCTAAAGAGTGGTATAAATCTCATGTGAAAGTTGATAGATGTAGATTTATTGAGCGAGGTCGTTTGTGGGCGGGTTGGATGCTTTGTCGAGCCCCTCTGTTTGTTGTTTTTGTAAAGGCTCTTTAGTAGTATGAGATTGGCCTGTTAGAATGGGGCCGGCAGAATCCTCTGTCAGACAATGGAACACCTCTGCCTATCATTAGTTACCTGGCGGTTTGGGCCCACCCCAGAGCATTCCTCACTTACTTCTCTGTCACTCCAGGGTGTCTGCCACCTTTTAGTTCGAGGTGTTATCTAACACCTGCTTTAAAATCTGACTATTAGTTACAAATTTATTACATTTTTTCTATTTCGTTTTTGGTGAAATCTCTACATATATAAAAATGAATGTCTATCTGTTTGTTTGTACTCGATTGATTCAAAAACCATACATCCAATCGCCGTGAAAATTTAGAAAATTATTAGGTATATCCTCGGGAAGGTTATGTAAAGTTTTTTTTAAAATCAGAGTTGTGGTTCAGGTAATATCCCAAAAATATTATCATAGATAAGGTTTGCTGTATAACCTGTTTGTTTACATTTTGACTTTAATTGGTAATGGCAGCCGCAGGTAATTGAAACGATTTGTGAGTTTAAAATACGTATCATTATATTTAACAGATACGACATATCATATTTAATGAGCTAAGATTTCTTTCAAAATTTTTTGATTGAAGAAATTTTTTTTTTGATTTTGAATGTAGTTCGGCAAAAAATATTCCTTTTATTATTTGTTTAATCTAATCTATGAACTACCAATTGTATTAAACAATGTGTGATATTTATTATCAGTGTTAGGTAATATCTTTTTTGCGTAATCTATAATTTTAATTCTGTAATAATTTCGTTTATCTCAAAAAAAGTTAAGTGCAATGGAACTATAAAAAATTTAAATTCTTTTCGTTTCATGTAATTTATTATTAGAGTTGGAATTAAATTGTTTCCCGGGTAAAGCCGGGTATATCAGCTAGTATATACATAAAACAAAAATCAATTTCAAATCTACATTAAAAAATGTTGTTTTAATTCTTAATTTAATTCTTTGTTGTTTTCATATTTTTTATTGTGGTTTGGACGTTGATATATGCATGTCTTCTGGTTGGTAGATCGGCTTCTGGGCGTAACCTCAATCGTTAATTGTTCCTTTATTTTTTTTTATTCTTTTTTACTTACTCAGTTTTAAGTTATTAGTTTAATTTTATTTTTAATTAAATGTTGTTATTCATTTAACCTTTATTTGGCTTTTATTTCTTTATCTTCCTTTATTCCCCTCCCTCCGAATGTTCGCTGCACTGTTTGAGTGCTTCTGTTTGAACGCCAAGCCATTCGTTATAGGCCTTTGGAGTGATTCACATCTATTCCTGACGACGAGGACATCGAAATATAGTAGCGAGTTTCAGTGATTTCTTTTCTGTGTGTTCTTTTGAAAATTGTAATTAATATATATATTATGGAAAACGGTCAAAAAAGGAAGATTAGAGCTTGGTGCTCCCGAGATGCGGCGAAAGAGCTTTCACGTTAAAAGGCATCAATCTGCGTTGGTATTACACGTGATATGGCCTAAAGGCTGGGCACACGCTCTAATATCAAAACATGTCAAAAAAGGAAACAAACATTTCACAGTAAACTATAGACACAGGATAGGAACATACTTACTGTCTCTGATTTCCTGTTGAATCCTCATAGGGTTTTCTATGAACTATTCATAGGTTTTATACCTTGATAATTTTATACTTTGACTAAACAGTTTTCTACAAAATTTCTACTACTAAAAATAGTATATATTTTGAAGAGGTGGAAACTAAACTGATTCTTTCGTGTTCCGTAGGAGGTTTTTTTTATCCAAAATAGAGCTTCATATTGATAGGAATCTAAATTTGTCATGTTAGAAAGGATTATCGTAATTCATAGAATAACTGCATATAAAGAGAAAATTAAATTTTTTATGTTGAAAAGAAGCTATCGAACTTTAGTAAAGTTTTAGTAGATGTAAAAATTTCATTTTTGGTGTTGGAGGGAAGAAACCATAAAAATGCTTCAGAAAGATGCATGCTAAATTCGCGGTGTTGAAGAGGAGTTATTAACAGTTTATTGTAGTGCTTCAGGAAAGATTGTAACTAAGTTTACTAGTTTACTATTTAGTGTCCGGGAGAAGAACTGTAATTTCTTCATTTCAGTTCTTCTCTTCATTGCATCTTCATTCCCCTGAAGATGTCCAGAGGAAGTGGGAAATAACATTATGATTCTTGAGAAACGAAACGTAAGTTGTGGTTCAGGTGTAAGTGACTTATTGTAATCTTGTGTTACTTGAAAAGGGACATACTAATATATTCATGGCGATAATAAGAGATGATTGGAAAGTAAAATTATTTGGTTGAGAGATGTAACTTAATAATAGGACATAGAGTAAAATTATTATAAACTGAGGTATTTCATATACAGTAGAGTTGACTAATAGAACATAAATATTTCATCTTTGACGGGAATTCGTAAATAATTCTATTACAAAAAAAAATTAACAACAATTTTGCTGTAGGTATGAGTTAGGATTCTATTTTATTACTTTCAAAATTGTATTAGATTGTTTTTATTATTTTAAAAACATTTCATTGTTAACCAGTAGAATATTGTACGAATATATGTGGTTAAAAATTATTCAGTAAAGAAAAGTGTTCTGAATAATCCCTTAGTGAATATGAGTGCTTTGAAACATGCTTGATTTAGTATAAGGTGATAGGGTAGTGCAAACGGAATAGGTGTCAGCAGTCCCTTTTTTAGTCTCCACTTCAGATTATACTAAATTTTACTGGGTGTTATTTCAATTGTCTTTGCATTATAAAAGATGGGTGATTTTGAAGCAAGCACCTTGTGGCATGAGAGAGGTGGTGTGGAAATGTCCTGAGGACAGTTGAAGCGGCAGGAAGTGGAGTGGATGTGAGGAATGGGACCGACCACCCAAGGGCCGAGGAGGCCGTAAATCAGCTGGCTGGCCGGAGTCGGACAGAGCTGCTACCTGACCTCCCCTCTGCTCACCTTTATCCAACGCCTCTTAAATCATCCAAGTTTGGACACTTCCATGTAATTTGCAAAACACCAACCCTCCTTCCAGTTGAAGAAAAAAAAATTTTTTTTTTTTTTCTTTACTTTCAGGGGAATTTAAGGGGCAAAAACTCGTTGAATCCATAAGACGTTGTCCCTAACAATGTTTGAAATCCCAGATCAACCTTCACAAAGCTGTGAAATATGAGACTTTAATGCAATCAGAGACCATTTCACAGGAAACCAATCCAAGTGAAGATATTTATCAGCCAGAAAAAGGGCTAATAGGGAGGTGATTAGAGACCCATAGGTCAGCCGGCTGACAAACACCACACCACTCTCAAACATCTGCCATTGTTGCCAGATCCACCCTTTAAAATTAAATCGAACATTTGATAAAAGAATTTCTGTTTATAACCATATCAATCATCATTTAATGATTGTAAACTTATGAAACAGCGTTCATCGAGATTATTCTATAATCAACACATCACAAGTAAATTTTTAAAGTAAACAGTTCTTTATCAAAATGAGGAACTTTTGTCTATTCTCAGCTAGATATTTACTGAGTTCAAAGAATCAAAGCATCATACTCAAAAACAGGAAGACATGTTAAACTCAAACTAAAAAATAATGTGTTGAATTTTCTTTTCTAAAATAAAAAAAAACAAAAACATGAATATTCCTTGATTATCAATTCCTTAAATAAAAAAAAAAGTTTTATACATTATTCTAAAAGACAAAGATAGATCTTTGTATTTTTCTTTTCCTGTACAGTGTGTATGTTTTGTGTGTAGATATCATAGTGTATCTGGGTTTACCGTTTATGTGTTATATATATTGTAATTTTATAATATTATTGTATTGTATAAGCATAATACAGTGTGATGGTATAATCATTAGTTGTGCAATCCGTAATTGTGTGGTATTTACTCATTCTGAGGTAAAATTGTTTTCACTGGACCAACCCGTCAGTACTACATCCTTGGGTATGTCTTGAATTCTCTTAATTGAATTTTATTATTTCACTCTAATTTTTGTAACTAATTAAATATAATTTGTATTATAGTGTTTTCCTGATGATGAACACAAAGTGTTCGAAACGCGTTGAATAAAACTTCATTTGTGTGAAGACTTTTGTTGGTTTATCCATTTTACCTCAGGGTGATGGTGTAAATTTTGTTGGTGGATATAAGTATATTAATGTCTATGCATGCACAGATATTTATGTAAATTTCGATTGCATATAAGGATGACATACAGTGTAGGTTTTTTTTAGTGGATATGTGTATACGAGGATATGGGTATTAGGATAATGCATTAATGATGAGTATTAATGTATGTATATGTAGGAATGAATATGTTATAAGGATGTATATGGTATACTCGTATAAGAACACTGATGAGTATTGGTATAAGTTTGTAATTGGAAAATATTTATGAATGTTTCTTACTGTACTCCTTTGTTTTCCCCAAACATCCCTTTCTGGACATTTGTCCTTTCCTGCACTGTCACCCTTTTAAAATACCACTCTTTCCTTCCACTCTTCTCAACCCCTCACCAGATGTTCTCTGCATCTAGTGTTTCAGTTGGGTTTTTGACTCTAACGAAGACCGCTTGTTACGGTTGAAAGATCTTAGTTTTGTTTTTCCATTTCATATTGTGGTTTGATCATTGTATATGAGTGTATATTGTATATTATATGACGTCTGAACTATAGTGAAGAATCAGGAAAATAACCAACATCTTTCATCTAAAACAGTCTTCAGCAGTCAAACTGATACTGGCTTTGTATGAGTGACAGTTGAACTCTTCTTCAACTAAGATTGCTTGTTTTGGTTGAAAGATTTTAGTCATTTTTCTGATTTCTTGCTGCAGTTTAGATATTGATTTTGATTTCCAGTGTTTCTTGTTAAACATATATAGATATTGATGTCAGAAATAAAAAGATTTCCCAATATACAAATAAAACAAAAATCAACGTCCAAACGACATTAAGAAATCAATAAAAATGAACTAAGATCCTTTAACCGAAACAAGCGATTTTCATCACAGTGAAATCTCTTGTGATTTTTTTCTGATTTCTTACCGTCATTTGGAGGTAGGTATTGATATGTAAAATGTATGAATTTGTATGTGAAATAGACGGATATAAGGATCTTATAGAGTGACAAAAGAGATTTGTTGTTGAGAATGTGTATGTTTTAGTGGGAGTTAGTGTTTATCTTTAGTATTCAGTAAATGTCTCTTAGATGAAAGTGTTATAGCGTAGTGTGTTGGGCAAGGAGCCTTGAGTAGCAGTGTCTTGAGATAATTCTGTCTTTATAGACTAATTAGCCTATCAAGCGTTGCTCTGCTTGTCATTATCTTGTTTATTGCCATGGCTGTTGACAGTAATCATGGTGGGGGAGGAGGTGGTAGATTACTTGCCACCCTGACATTTCACCCTCAAGAGACCAATAAGAAATCTTCCCCTGTCCATCCAAACCCAAGACCCCTTGGAGTCTTCCAGACACTCACCAGACTTGCTAAATTAGCTTCCGTTCAAATTAACACATAACAATGAATATCAATTTAATCTGTTGTTGAAGCCTTTTAATTTTAGGTGACCGTACCAATGTTATCGTTTATGAGAAACTACTCGTATTTGGGTGTCCCAGTTCAAATGTGAACAAATCCTTATTGGTCTAGCTTCCTTCGACACAGGGTTGCTCAGTTAGATAATAATGTTAGAATTCAACTGCTAGGGCTCTTCTTCATCATAATACAACTTTATGCATTTAATTGAAGTATATTTATCTATAGAAGCTCAGATACTTATATTAACATTTATGAAAACCGTAGAAAATGTTATTATATATATATCAATGATCAAACCACAATAAGAAAATGGGAAAACAAGATCTTTCAACCATAACAAGCGGTCTTCGTCAGAGTCAAAAACCGAACTGCGGGTCAAAAACTCAGTTGGGTTTTTGACTCTGACGAAGACCGCTTGTTACGGTTGAAAGTTGTTAGTCTTGTTTTCCCATTTTCTTGTTGTGGTTTGATCATTGATTGTTATTTCACGTATTTATGTGAAATCTTTATATATATTATATATATATATATATATATATATATATATATATGTATATATATGTAAAAGTTGGAAGCAGTCCTTCATTTAAACATATATTGTTAAATAACGCCCCATATTTGACTTGTATCTGCTTCTTACACAATTAATCTGCTTCTTACACAATTAATCTGCTTCTTACACTGCTTCTTGTGTAAGAAGCAGATACAAGCCAAATATTGGGCGTTATTTAAGAATATATATATATATATATATATATATATATATATATATAATAAGATATATGATATGATATGACATACTAGAAATAGTATTTATTCTGGTATAAATATAATTACTTATATAAAATATAAAAGCATATTTAGAATATATTTTTTGTATACGTAGCATATTAAGTGCAAATATAAGTCGGAATACAACTTATTTTTCTAACGACTACTCATTTAAGTTACGAATTTCCAATAGTTTATTCTTAAGTCCACATGTATTGTGAGCTGACATGTAAACAAGTAAGAACAATTAAGTAAAACTAATACAAAGCCTTGAAGGTCTTCTGTAATGACCGAAATATGGCATAATAAAGTAAGAACATTTGAGCAAAATTAATAAAATTAATAATTAACTTAATTTAGCTAAAGTAAGTTAACTACTGATGAACATGTAAGAAATCATCTGTAATGACTGAAAGGTGACAGTAGCTATATAAACACAGCTTAAGTTGTCTGGAAATATGAAAAATTAAAATTTGATGACTAATGTTTCCACTTATAAACATTTTTTTCAGTAATCTGATTGGTAGAAGTCTAAATAGGTAATTTTGTAATATTGGTTCGGTCGTGATGATATTTATTTCACCAGATGTTTTATTCCGTAAATGTTGTTTATCATTTTTATATAACCAAATTCCAATTATTTTATTTACTTATAGTTTAAGATACATATGTTATATTAAAACATCATTAGAGCACCAAGCAATTTAAGAGTATTTGATTGTATTCTACGCGAAAGATTAAGAATGATTCTGATGTAGGACAGAGCTTGGAATATTTCATACCACGTATGAGCAAATTGTTAAAATCACTACGAGTCCGTGATTCATTCATCAAGTTCAATTTGCTTTAGCAATCTTCACTCTTATTACGTTTCTCTGCCTCTCTCTCTCTCCTTGCCTTTTTCAACTTAGTTTCAATTTTTATCTAAGATATTAATTTAAAGCTCTCTTT
Organism: Hermatobates lingyangjiaoensis; assembly: GCA_026182355.1. Classification (NCBI taxonomy): domain Eukaryota; kingdom Metazoa; phylum Arthropoda; class Insecta; order Hemiptera; family Hermatobatidae; genus Hermatobates; species Hermatobates lingyangjiaoensis. The sequence continues at coordinate 618,480 of JAPFBL010000011.1, read as the reverse complement.
CTTTAGTAAATTCCTCGCATGAGAATTTCATTATAACACTTAATCGTTAACTTGCATTACTGTTAATCAAGTGAAGAAAATTGTATCAGATGTTTTATATATTTGTTTAATAGAATTAACAAAACTGTTATAGCCAGATTCATAATCTAGTGGTTTTAGGGATTATTTGTTATTCCATTATTGAAGACTGAGAATATCTTCCAATCAGAGAACTTCTTCGTCAAATATCAGAAGATAAAGTGAAAAAATTATTTTCACCAGATCGAGTCGTATTGATTCAGAAAATAATTCTTTTTATCCCTCATCAACTATACAGAACTAACAAGGAATTCAGATTTTATATGACAAAGATAGTAAGTTATTATAAATAATGGGAAAAAATCGTATAAACATTGCGGTGAGTAGAAGTAATAATGACATTAAAATTAATATATTGAACATATAATATATATATATAATAGTGATCAAACCACAATATGAAATGGGAAAACAAGACTAAGATCTTTCAACCGTAACATGCGGTCTTCGTCAGAGTCAAAAACCCAACTGAGTCAGTCGGGTGAATTCGACAGTTGGGTTTTTGATTCTGACGAAGACAGCATGTTACGGTTGAAAGATCTTAGTCTTGTTTTCCCATTTCATATTGTGGTTTGATAATTAATTGTTATGTCACGTGTTTATGTGAATTCTTTTTATATATATAGGTGTATTATCTAATCGGTATTCGGTCAATTTTCTAGGTTCTGAATGCAGTTAAAGGTTTTGTCCGGTTAAGATTGTTGTTCCTTTAAATAATGTAAATTTCATTTTCTTAGTCAAAAAAAAAATTATTATTTCTGCGTATGAACAAGGTTTTAAAATAAAACCGAAACGTCTGGAATGAGACTTTGATTTTTGAACCTAGAAAATTGACCGAACTCACCTATTCTATCAAACGGTCGATATATCAATGAATCTGTTATATATATATATATATATATATTGATAAATGTATTGACCGTGGAATGGAAACGAAACTAAAATTTATCGGGATTCGGTCAGTTTTTCAGGTTCAAATTAAACTCTCATTGCCAACGTTTCGGTCTTTATTTAAAAAAAAATACTGTTTACTGTTTCAAAATTTATACTTCTGTCTATGAAAAATGTTTTAAATAAAGACCGAAACGTTGGAAAGGAGAGTATAATTTGAACTTGAAGAACTGACCGAGTTCCGATAAACTTAATTTCCATATATATATATATATATATATATATATATATATATATAGGTGTATATTTTAATATTTTAATATTTTATATATATATTATATATATTTTATATATATAACAATTAAATTTCTTGCCAATTTCTCTATGGATGATTTTCCGATTTAGCTTCTCGAGTTTTCTGATCTCACACTTCAATTCATTTGGTACTAAGTGAAATAAATCACCAAAAGATTTCCTTGTATACAATATTCCATGTAATATTTAGTTATCATACATTTAAAAATTTAAATCCAACGATTCAGTCATCACTGACCATCATCAGGGTGTAACGAAAGATAAAGTAATTGAACAAAATTACTAACAAAAATAGAAATTATATTCTACTTACTATAAAACAGCTTCAAATTACCAATACAAAAGATAAAACTACATAGTAAACATAAATTTGCAGGTTACACTGGGTTTTACACTGACAATGTTGTGCTTTCATTGTAATGTTCCTAGGGTATCGCTCTGCAACTGAAACTGCTGTCTCTGTTGTGAAATTGGCAAGAAATTTAATTGTTTATGCATTAATGAAGGTCTGCTACCTAATTACACTAATATATTGAATACCATATGAGATCTTAGTCTTTTATTTCCCATTTCATGTTGTGGTTCGATTATATAATCATGTGTGTTTTAGAGATATAAAACGTTAGCATCCCTTAAGTTTTGTCTTTGATGCTACCATGTTTTACTTATATTGAAGTCATAGTAGTGGGAATATTTTGAGTCGTGACTTTTGTGGTGGTGGTGCGCTGTGACCGTGGCAGTGGCCGCGGGCATTAGCCTTTCGACAGCCATCGCTCAACAAGCCCCGATTAAAGGTTAGGTGAAATTCGAAGCTGATTGAAGGCGCGAGAGTCATTTTAAGTTGGAGGCTGTTTGGCGTGGTGAACTGAAGAACCTGGCTGACGACCACCCAGGCAAGAACGAGTGGGACCTCATGTATTAGTGCCGCCCCCTCCTCGCGTCTAACCACAGCTCTCGACCAGGCGTTTAGGATTCCTCCTTAGCTTGCCTTATTTACATCTTATTACAGAGTAAACTCTCCCCTCCAAGCTCCATTAGCTTTCCTAAGTGGACACCAGGCCACTGTTTCTTATAGCATGGTTCCTTTTTTCTCCAAATCACCTCTTCCTAACGATGCTTCCCTCTTTTAATCTCATCTCTCAAGATACTGAAGATACACATTATCAGAACTCGGTAGGTTCTGATTGGAAACGATTAAGTCTATTTTTAAATAGAACTCCCATGACTGCATGGTTATATATATTTGTCATGGGCCAAACTGTGACCTCTAATTTATCGATTTCAAACTAACCATTTTCAGTTTAGCTTATTTCGATGAGTTAAATTGTTACCTATACCAAGCAGATATTTCATTAGAATGTCAACATATAACAATTAAGTTGCAGAAGCCATCATATTATTCATTTCTTTCGTCCCTATCAAGTTTATACCGCAGACAACTCTAAATATCATACATAATTATTTCATATGATTATATATTATCTTTGGTGTATATATTATTGTTATAAGTTGAATAATAATGTAATTCTTTTAATTATTATATTAAAATATATATTATTTGAATAATAATAATATATTGTTACATTTGATATTCATTTATTTACCTCTGAAAAATGTATTATATTAAACTTTGAGATTTTAATCATTTTAAAATCTGACAAGTAGCTTCTGTTAGAACTTAATAGTTGAACATTTTTAATATTGTCTTGTCTTTTGTAATAATTCAAAAAAAGAAACATAGAGAAATTAAAAGCACACACATACAGTCTCTAATTTTCGGTTTGAACGTTGAATCTCCAACCGTCTCTGAATCAGTGCGCTTGGGTTCCCTCTCTTATCTCTCCTGAACACGGTTCAAAGCGAAAATAGAGACTGTAAGTGTGTGATTTTAATTTTCCTATTTTCCTATGTTTATTTTTCTACATTGAACTATATATATATATATAATATATAAAGCTTTCACATAAACACGTGAAATAACAATCAATGATCAAACCACAATAAGAAATGGGAAAACAAGACTAAGATCTTTCAACCGTAACAAGCAGTCTTCGTCAGAGTCAAAAACCCAACGTCAGAGTCAGTTGGGTTTTTGATTCTGACGAAGACCGCTTGTTACGGTTGAAAGATCTTAGTCTTGTTTTCCCATTTCTTATTGTGGTTTGATCATATATATATATATAAATGTATAAATGATCAAACCACAATATGAAATGGGAAAACAAGTCTAAGATCTTTCAAACGTAACAAGCGGTCTTCGTCAGAGTCAAAAACACAACTTGTTATCGATATATATATATATATATATATATATACAAGATTTCACATAAACATGTGAAATAAAATCAATGATGAACCACAATGTGAAAGTGAAAGAAAAAATGATTTCTTCAACAGTAACAAGCGGCCTTCGTCAAAGTCAGTTGGTTTTTTGACTCTAAAGAAGACCGCTTATTACTGTTGAAAGATCTTTTTTTCCCCCCATTTCGTAATGTAGTTTGATCATTGATATATAATATATATATATATATTAATATCTATTATATTAATTAATATTACTATACATTGCTTACCGTAGAGTAACAATAGTAAATTCGTTTCTTTTTTATGCATCAAATGCTAAGAATATTAATTGCTTTAATCACGATGAATTATTTTTAAAAATGTTCGATTTTTTTAAATTAAATATGCGAAAAGGAAGTTAATGCTTAGAGCAACAAAACAATATTATACTGGCCTATAAAGCAGTGAACATTAAATCAGTTTTTAGAACTACAAAAACCATTGGTCAGAAAATAGTCTCTCCATATTTCCAATTTTTTATTTATTCCTGAATGTTTTTCTTAATAATAAATCATATATAAAGTGATTCGTGACTCACCTAAGTGTTTTTGGTCGATGAATATTACACCCAAAGTTGAATTCAATTACCATTGTGTTTAAATAACCAGAATAAATTGAGGGTGAACTTCAGATTTGTTCTGTTCTGGTTTTATAGACCCCCTATAAAAACCATTTTCAGGTTAGTCGATAACCTATTAAAAGAAAATACGGCATAATATTTCAACGTGACTTGTGTTTGGCGTATAAAGACCCAGGAAATGTTGTTCATAAGGAATACTCCACTATACCAATAGCCTATATTACTTCTTAATAACATAGCGTTTATCATAAATCTGAAAAGAAAGTTTTGTTTATCAGATAAGAAAATATTCTAGAGTGATCTACTCAAATTGACTTGAATGTTTTATAAAACTAGTTGACAATAAAAATTATCTATTATATTATGTACTTACCCTAGTTTGTTAATTGTATAGAAATTTCTGTCTGTAATTATATTTAAAAAAAAAATTGAAATCACAGACTGTGAGAATCTTCATAACCGCATAAGAGTTAACTTAAAATTTTACTTTCGAAGCAAGAATAGTGGATATAATTTCATATAATTCTTGAAGAGGAGGTGGGGGGGAACATATTTGTCTTGAGATAATATACAATAATGTGCACTCACTTCTAATGGTTCAGTATTATAGAGGTACAAAACTATAGACTTCTTCTAAACAAGAATTAATTATTTAGGTAAATGGAATGCTGATGACACTGATAAAGTGAAGTAAAGATGAACAGTGCTGTCAAGAAAGAGATTCTCATTGACTGCTATCTGTAACTTTTGGTCATTTTTGATGTGTTTACTATAAATAAACAGATACTAGTATACAAAAACTTTGGGGTCTAATAAATGTCACAACCTTTGATAGTTAATAAAAAAATGGAATGCAAAAAGAACTCATTATTTTAGGATGAGCAGTATAGGTTTTTGGTAAAATTCATTCAGGAAAGAAGTTCCGTTTATCAAATTTAAAATAAAATCTCAGCATACTGCCCGCACAAAAATCTACAATTGTTGTCATTAATTGTCGTGTAACGACTTTCGAAATAGTCAGTTATATCTGTATCTATATTTGTGTCTCTTTTATTATAATGTATATTTACATTTATAGAAGTAAAAAATATTATTATATTATATATATATATATATAAAAGAATTTCACATTAACACGTGAAATAACAATCAATGATCAAACCACAATATGAAATGGGAAAACAAGACTAAGATCTTTCAACCATAACAAGCAGTCTTCGTCAGAGTCAAAAACCCAACTGCAAGCTGCAACCCAGTTGGGATTTTGACTCTGACGAAAACCGCTTGTTACGATTGAAAGATCTTAGTCTTTCTTCCCCCCCCCCCCCCCCCCATTTCATATTGTGGTTTAATCATATATATATATATATTATGCACTTTTGCAGGACAAAAAATTTTTAAACATAAAATGAAATTAGCAATTCGTAATTTCTTTTAAATTTCAATGTTTAAGATGCTTCCTGATATTGATTTAGTTAAATAGAACTGCTGAACAGCTTTTAAGGGAGCGCTTTGAAAAGATGTCATCAGAAAACCTCTTCTAATTTACATAATAAGCGTAAGAATGTCTTAAAGTATTCCTATCAATTGGAAAGAGTGAGTGATCCGTATGGAAGACCTATAATGAATTAGCCAGTTCATCCAAGCGTTATAAACCCCAGATAGGAATCAATACAACAAACATCCTCCGGCACGATGACAAATTGATTTGATAATTCCTCTTTACTCTTCACTGCCTTCACCTTTCATGAATATTTCATAAAGAAACTTTTTGATTTGCATCCAATAGGGCTCCACTCCCTTTACTCTTTGAGCCTATCCCTCAAGTGATGTTAATTAAATGCCGCAAAAAAAAAAAAAAACTCGAGCTTCTCTTAATAGTTTCTCCTTGTTCCTCCTCTCTGGCATTTCAATGCGAGCAGCCACTGATTCTTTAAGTCTAACACTCTTTTTCTTCAATTTAATTTAAAGTTTTCATTAACATAAACTACCAGTAACAAATTGTTCTCCCTGAATTTTTGAAAGATTTATATACTTTCCTTTAGGCTTGTCCTGGTTTAATTCCTTTATTGTTTTAAATTCACTTCTTTGTGTTTAAGTTTGAAGACTTTGGCTTTTAGACTTTAAAAAATGTTCAATTTTTGGCTGAAAGAGATGTTACAGATATTTGTCTTAGTTCTTGACTTCTTTGTTTTCTTTTAAGTGATTTGATGCATATTACTGATAAGATAGAGCTGATAACTGATAACAACAACTAATTTTGAAATAGTCATTGAAACGAACAATCAATGGCCATTTGATAATATATTCCGACTTCAGTAACCTATCTGATTTTTCACAAATTATTTATTTTATCTCGGGTGGTGAAAGTTATTGATAAAAATGAAAAATAAATGCATTTGTTTGAATTAGTGTATATATGCATATTTGTTTTTATGTCTAAAACTGACTTCAAGCAATAATAATTCGTTATTATTACTGTTATAACCTATTGTGTTATAAAACGAACATACATAACAATAAAAGTTGTTCTTCTTCTCGAGATTTGGTTAGGATTAATGACTTAAAATCTCTTCTTTGCCAATTTTTTGTCTTTCAAGACATTCTCAGGACTAGAACCGGGTATTTATTAGTAATTGTGGTCAAGAAAACAATACCTAGATACCTTGATAATAGAAATTAGATGATGTCAATGAAATTACTGAATCATTTGTATTCATCTTTTTCTTCCTATGTTTTAACACTGAACCAGATTTTTCGTAGAACTATCAGTCAGTCGCTAAGAAGGGTGTTTTTCGATTTTCCGCCTCAAAGCCGGGAAAAATCTGGACCACTTAAAAAGGTGGTGTTAGGAATCGGTTGTCACGACTCGCTGAGTTTTCCCTTCACACCTGCTTTGCTTTATCAATTTTTCTTTTCCTCTCCCTAGCCTTATTTATGGATCTTCAATAGGGGTGGCATAAAAAAACGACGTTCTTATACGGCGTGGGCAATTTAATTTTCTGCTACAGTAAGTAGAAGTTATGAAAGGAAAATTAGCATATTTCTTACAGCTTTTGAATAAAATGTTTTGAAATAACTAAGTCTTGTTTGCTGCTTAGTTAAAAAAAAAAAACATCGTCGACCAATTAACTAGAATGATTGATATTTTCTCTTACTGTAACAGATATACACCTGCTAATGGCATGCTTCCATACTAAAACCATACTAAACTTCTAAACAAACTCTTCTAATCAATTGAAAAATGAAAGTATGTCCACCAGCAGTAATTCCTGCAAAGGTTCTAAATTCACTTAAAATCCCATTTCTAATACGCTATAGTTTTATAAAAGACTTATAGATTAATGTAAATAATGAAAATAAATAATTTTTATGAATAAGTTTTGTATATTGAAAATTTCAATAAGATATCAGTTGTTTAGAATGAACTTTATTAAGTTGCCAGAAAAACAAATTTTTATAATCCAGTATTTCTTTATTGTAAAAACAATTTATACTTGACAATCATTTGACCAAGAATTGTTTATCTTCAGTGTTTTTCACATTAAAATTAGTGAAACTACCACTTCTTTAAAAAACCCCTAGCACTTCAACTTTTCAGAATGTATCAGTGTTTTTCTTATAGTTTTGTAATCATCTATTGTGTTGTTTTTTTTTATTTTCCTGTTTTATGTCTAAAATTTTGAAAATGGCCTACTCTAACTTAGCGATTGTAAACTATTTTCAAAATAATAGACTAATAAGATATAAAAAGTTTTATTTGTATTGACACAGTCCTTATAAACGCACACACACACACACACACACACACACACACACACACACACATACACACACACTTTTATAGGTATTTATAAATACTACTCACTAAGATATTTATGAATAACCAGATTCGTCCACTTGGTTAGTAATGAAATAGTTACAAATATCCATAAATTACGAATCTCTATGGAGCAATAAGTAAAGATTCTCTGCGAATTCGGCTTTTCTGCGAAAAAGTAAATTTTCATGGTTCTCCCAATCCTTGCCTATAAAAAGAAACAGCTCACAATTTACACATGTTATTGATTTGATTTTTTTTTTTTTTACTTCTCCTATTCTACTTATATAGGTCAATATAATTGGGTAAATGTGGTGACCGGTTTTGTTTAACCTGTTTTCTATATTATAAATTGTGTATCAAAAGTTGAATTGAATATTTGCTATATTAGTATTGTTTTATCTTTGTTTTGTTAAGATCAAAGTTTATTATTTTTTAATAGTAATTATGATTGTTTATTATTTGTTTAAGAAGATTTCATGTGTAATACGAAATTGTTCAAAAATAAATATTTCTAAATTTAAGCACATGCAAACTTCAATAAGATTAGTAGAAAATCTTTAGGGTTTTCATGCCGCCCTTATAATGTAAGCTCATGCATTTACAATGCCCTAACACCGTAAAGTATATCGTCATAAGAAAACTTTGCGGATTCCATTAAGTCTTCATGACGCAACAAAAAGAGACTCAAAAAGATAAAATATGTCAAAGAATTAGGAAAAAAGGTTAGGATATAAGGCCATTCTCATGATATGTCTTTACAAGAGCCCATTTAAGAGGCAAGCAAAAGCACTGTGGAAGCGGATCAGTTCATCTCTTTATGTGATTATCTTCTCGAGGTCATTAGCAAGGAATGGATGGAAAATCAATGCCTGCTATCTCTAGAATTTCCTCCCCGTCCATTAAACTTTTCTTATACATCTCTTGGGCCTAAAATAATATTTTCCCAAGACTTTATTAAGCTTCTTACGAAGGAAATCTTAATTTAAATAACTTTCTCCATCTTATCGAAAAAGAGTGATTTTAAAGTATTTCCCCATTCTCTTTTTAGCCATCTTTTTCAACTTATTCACTTATTATTATAATTGAAAATAAGAATAGCGTCTTCGTTTGTATAAGACTTGAATTTTATATTTTTATAATTTAATGTTTTTCTTCCTAAAAACAATATAAATTCTGAATTTCAAACCATTTTTAATTAAACTCTTTGATTCATTTGAAACATTCTGATCTGTATATTTCGAAGTATATTTTCTCATCTTTTAATATTTCAATTGTTGAAGTAAGTTTATAGAATGTGATTAATATGGGAAACACAGCATTGTTAAAGTTTTATTAAAATGGTTAATTGTTTGTGTGGTTGGTTTTTACGTTTCTGTATATCTGGACCTGCACGGTTAGTTACCTGTGACCCTGGAAACTTTTTGAATCATTACACTGATGTGCCGTGACAAACTACCATCTGTTTTGAACCGTAATGTCAGTCGTAATGACTTAACGACTAAAGACACCATGTAAATCTGTCCCATCGATTGAGACAGATCGCCCTGGTTTTTTTTTTATTTTTCATCGACAATTGGTTAAGGAAGTTTACCAATTACTCAAAGCGCATTTCCATGTAGCTAACAACAATGTTCATCAACTGGCGTGCAGTTTAATAAAGTATCGTGAGACCCTCTTCTGATATCCTGCAAAACAGTTCCTCATATAAATGACATAATTAGATAAACTTCTTGATTTCACATCGAGTGAAATAGCCAGTAAATTCCAGGTCTTGCTAGTTGCTTCGTTCAATTTATCTAAAGGTTTGAACGGTCTTTTCCATTCCAAAGGTAATATATGTACTTGGCTTATGTAAGTACCTAAAACTAAACCTTCTTTTACTTTTGTTTCTAATTTTTTCATCATGTCGAAAGAGGTGAGCTAAATAAATTTTTTTTTATTAGCATCATTTTTTGTGGATTTGAAATAGTCTATTTAGTTCCTACCACAGACAAATCCGAAATTGTTAAATTTGAAACAGTTCTGCTTCGTAAAAATAGTTGTCTTTTAAAAAGGCACAACACAATCCTTCATCTTAAACATGCTAATTTGGTTGATGTCAGAGTTAGGCTTTTAAATCCCAAACGCGGGAACGAACATGTTTCTACAGTTCAACGTTTTAAAGGGCTGTCTTTACAAAAGACTCTGATTTAAATACTTAATTTTAAAGGCTAAATTCTGAAATATATTTGAGTCTTCTCTGTTTTTGCTTTATTTCTCCTCTTTAGTGGCTATAGAGTGTTGGTAGCAGCCCTGTAGTATAAGGCAGTCAAAGTGGACTGAAATATCTTTGAGTCTTCTCTGTTTTTCTGAGATAAAATGGACTAAAAAACAAAAGTCTCCACACAAATGTGTTTTATTCAACATCAACAACGCGTTTCGAACACTTTGAGTTCTTCATCAGGAAGACAGACGCTAAGGATGTGATGCTGAAAGGTTGGTCCAGTGAAAAAAACTTAATTTGTGTGGAGACTTTTGTTTGGTTATCCATTTTACATCAGAATATGTAAATACCACACAATTACGGATTACACAACTAATGATTGTCTGTTTTTATTTTATTTCTTCTCTTTTTTTCGTATTTTAATTTTTAAATGTGTTGGTTCAATTATTGATTGTCAACCATTTTAGTTAAAGCTACATCTCATTTTTGAATGCAGATTATGCTAGTCATTAGTCATTTTTGCTGTCCAAACATCAAATATAAATTCCAAACTGTTTTTTTCTTTTGGGGGCTGGGAAGTGGATACTTGAAGACAGTGAAGGTAGTAATTGATATGCAACCACCAGATTAAACAAACACCACTCAGTTAAATCTGGTTGATTAGAGTTGTAAAGATATTATTTTTAAAGCACAGCAGTAAAAAATTTTCAAAGCAAGACGAAACTAAAAACATAAACTTTTTTGGCACATCATTTTCAATTTTTGTAATCACCTTGTTAAAATCTGTTTTATGAATATGGCTTTGAGCTTTATTATTTATGTACATTCGAAAAATATATTTGTATATATTGCAACTAATTAGATAGAACGATTCTTCGAACTCAATAAACTAGAATTTTCAAAAGAACACAGAAAAGAAATCACTGAAACTCATTACTATATGTGTATTTGTATATTTTGTGATATATGAATTTTTGTAGCTGTTTTTTTGTTTAATAATAGACAAATTGTCTTTTTTTTTTGTCTTCGCTACACCATTTATTTGTGGCGCACGTATGGTAGAGTTTCATTACTAGTATATGGTGCTATGCGTAACAGCATTGACTTTTGTTAAGTACGCTGCGCGGCTTATACCTCACTATCCTGTTCCAAACCCTCTCATTACCTACTCCAGATCAATAAACGTTTCACAGATAATCAGATCATCTCACAGTCTAAAAATATATTCACATGAACTTATAATTAAAAATCGAAAACTGATTCTGCTGAAGCTGTTTATTTTGTAATGTTCGTAATTTTGTTCTTCTGACTTTCATGAAAGATAATGTACATTGCACACAAGAGAATTACAAGCAATAACGTTTTTTGAACATTACTTATAAACATATATAAATACCCTCTATTAAATGCAATCTGATACATAGTACAAAATGTGAAATATATTAAACAATGACCGGCCAAAAACTAAACTAGAATTCAAATCTAAACAAAAATTATTTTAAATCTTATCACATTGGTCTTACTAAGTCTCCAGATAAATTATTGCATCATTTTGTGTTGCCTTTAAGAAACCATTTACTGCTATTGTCTATTTTTATATGAAAAGTTACCTTGTCACATTATCACATTGACTTTGACAAAGTCATAGTTGAAATTTGTGTTTGCTTCAGCTCTTATGGGTTTTTATGTCAATTTTTCTATGAAATCTGATTGATTTCCTATTTTATTTTAATTATAGAAAAAAGTATATTCTTTAGATTATTGTTTTTAAAAGCCTTCTCTAATTTTTTTACTTTACTATAAGTAAAGTATAGTGATCGTATAGTATAGTAATTTGACTTATATATTCAATGTAGAAGGTCAAATAACCGATATAAAAAATCCACTAGCTATTTGAACAAACGCCATGTTCTCTTGTAGGAGATTATTTCGTATCAACTATATAAAAAATCCACTAGCTATTTGAACAAACGCCATGTTCTCTTGTAAGAGATTATTTCGTATCAAGAAATTTTTACTTTGGCTTTTCAAAAAAAGTTATTAATGCTGTAGTTATTTGCATGAGCTGTGTGATGTACAAAAATAAGCTTATATATTGATAAGTCGATCAATCACAATCTGTACTACCTCAAAAATAAAAGACTAATAAACATCTCCCATTTAAATGTTTACATTATGCTTAAATGAGACATTATATATTATATACCCAACAGCATTGATATTAAGTTTACTTATAGTAAAGTAGAGTGCAGATTTTTCCTTCTATTCTCATACATATAAATCCTTATTGAAGGAGTTTATCAAATACAACCAAGACAATAGGATAGAGAAAATGAGTTATTTTTTTAAGAGTTTTTCGATTTGTATGAAATTGTGGCAACACATGCCAATTATCACTGTTAGTTTGTAAGTTATGACCCATTACAATGCTTCAATCCAATTTTCCACCCTTGTTAGAATGAATTGTTAAACTAATATCATACATGGAAGAAAATATTCATCAATTCAGGAATAATATTGGATGGAAACTTCATTTACAAAGTGCCATATTTTCAGAGAATTTTAATCAATTTACAAATCGTGTTAAAACTGAAAGATATTAAAGGAATATTACTTGGAGAATAATCGCCATGTTGCGAAAGACTTATTTTGAAGTTAATTTCCAGATATTTTTCCTTTCATAAAAGATTATTCTTATATAACCTCAGGTTAATTTTGATTACTTTTTTTTATTTTATTTTTTTTTTTAATAAAAATGATAACAAAAATTATCATTAAATATTCTAGCTTATCTGAGATAAGCTTGATTCTTCATTCTCTTTTCCTAAATCCGTTTCGTTTGTACCCTTCGTTAGGTTGGTAATCCGTTTGCAATAAATCCCTTTTCAACCCTCCAAACAGCAGAGAAACAACAAATTAGCTCTGAACTCCCTACCCTGCTTCCTGAAAACTTATAAATTTTCTTCAATTACCCCATCTTATTAATGCATAAACTCCGTTAAATAATCCAATAATTTAAAATGATATTAAATGAATCAACATTATTTACCCTTAAAGTTACTTCTTAAAATTAACAGTTTATACTTTTGATTTTCATAAAGAAATACGTCTCCATATAAAAGATATTATCCAACGTCGCCGCTTTTTAAACACTTAGTGTTCATCGTGAAGTTACATCTGCTTCAGTACGGTGATGTTGTGTGTTTCAATTGTCATAGAACACTAAAAAAATATGTATTGGTAGTCCAATCTGTACGCTTCTTTAATATGATTTTAGGAAAATATGTAAGTTCATTTGCAAATACTTATTTGTTTAAAATATTTCGGCAGGTTGTTGGTAAGATAAACATGTAATAACTGAGAGGTACTCAATATTTCTTTGTAACCACAGCATATTTCCATGTACACAGCATGACCAGATCATATATCATATATAATCTTCATTGATTCGGTATTGGTTTGATATAGTATTGAAATATATGTTAGTCTCTATTTGTCATATAATCACCTCACGTTTAATTTTCCGAATTCAGAAAATTTTACCTTGTTTTTTCTCCATTTTAAGTACACTGGTAGAAAAAAAACTATTTTCTCGATTTGATATTTTCTACCATCTATTTGTGATATTTTTAGGCTGGTCTCTAGACATTTATCTGTTTATACAATATATTCACTCTGAAAGTGACACCATTTGACATATTTTCATAAAATTTACCACATATGTAGTCAATTTTGTGCACACCTGTTCTATTCATTTTGGTCAATTATACATCATAGGAAAAGTTTTTTGCTCTACTTTAAACCTCGCATTTTTTCTTTACTTTAATTTAATTTTTAATTTAATTTCTTTCTTTACTTTAATTATAGTGATCATGAAAAGATCGATCTCTAGATTTTAGGGGATTTACTTGTTTTTTGGTCCCCAATATGCTCGTTTGAAGTTTATTTTGTGATATCTGTGTGTATATGGGTATATGTGAACTAAAAAAATAGATTGGATATTTTACAAAAATAACCTTTCTAATGTTGATTTGCCAATCTTTTGGAGGAATATTGCTTGATCGTAAAGGCCCTCTTTTTTTTTGTCTAAATGTGTTTTAAGACTTTTTTCTCCTAAACTACAAACGGTAGGAGTGAAATTTCGCATGTTGATCAAATTGACAGATTCAAGCATGGATTATTTTCAGAAATATTTAAGTAGAATACAAACGATCAAACACGTTTGATATCAAAGAATCTGCATAAAACAACTTTGGCAACCTGCAAAACATGCAATTTTGTCAAAATCTGGAGATTGAATTCTTTCACGATCACTATAATTTACTTATAGTAAAGTAAAATCACTAAAACAAATATTGAACGAACATTTGTATTATATTTGCACAATTCATACACTTTAAAACTTTCATTATTTAAATTAAGCATGATGACTTTAAAGAAATAAAAATAAAATTTTATTTTTATTTTTATGAAAATAAATAAAATAAATAATAAATAAACATAATAAATGATTAATCTTTTTAATATATTAAACTTTTTAATTAAACTTTTTAGTAATACTAAATAATTGTTTTTTTTTTTAAGTAATACTAATTCAAAATGCACGTTATTTGCCTGCCTTAACATTCTGTGGATGGCTGAATGCTAACTATAATTTTATTTACATAAAGGAATTTGGAATTGTGTTTAACGCAAGTCCTAAGAAGGGAAAATTAAATTTAATATTGCCGAGTAACTAAGGACAATTTTTAGACTTTAAATGTAATATATAAGAAGTTGAAGCGGAATTTTTTCCGACAGATTTACCAAGAGTTACCAAATTTAGGGACTTCATTAGATTATCATAATTGAAGGAAGAAATAAAGTACGTGTAGTAAAGTTATTCTAGAGATTTAAAATATTGCACGTACTATTTAACTTATTTTGCGTATAGCTTCATAAAAAATGCAAGAATTACGGAATTTCATTAGTGTCAATATAACTCCAAAAATATAAATATTAAAATTTTAGAATTTAATATAGTTTATTAGAAATGAACTATTTTATTTAAAATTAAAGTGAGAATAACAAAAATAATTCATTCAGTTATTATTTATTATATATTATTTATTCATCTCAAAAATTTATTAATATCTTAATATTAATTATATCTTATTATTTATTACTGTTTAAGCTCCACTTCACACATTGCTATTGCCATCAGATGACATCGTTAGTCTCTGTCATTTCATTTAGTGATTTGATTAATCATATTTTTGAATAATTGTTATAGATCTATGGCATTAGTTGTATTTTCTCTGATTTTATTTTATCCTTTATAAATTAGGAGTGTCAGTTCTAAACCAGGGATACCCAAATTTTTCATCACATCGACTCCTTACCAAAATATTTTTCTTCTTATCGATCTGCTACAAAACATTATTGAAAGCAACATATACTTTCACATTGATGACTTATGGGATTTCCAATTGATAACGTCCAAAAATTAGATTGTTTATATAGAAATCTAATCAAAGCATTTTTGTTTCCCACACATTATGAAATTTCGAAATGACTGGACGATACAGATATAATTATAGATAACGTCCAAAAATTAGATTGTTTATATAGAAATCTAATCAAAGCATTTTTGTTTCTCACACATTATGAAATTTCGAAATGACTGGACGATACAGATATAATTATAGATAACGTCCAAAAATTAGATTGTTTATATAGAAATCTAATCAAAGCATTTTTGTTTCCCACACATTATGAAATTTCGAAATGACTGGACGATACAGATATAATTATAGATAACGTCCAAAAATTAGATGATCTATATAGCAATCTAATCAAAGCATTTTTGTTTCCCACACATTATGAAATTCCGAAATGACTGGACGATACAGATATAATTATAGATTTATGAGAGTTTGTCTGGGATTGTTGTATTATATTTCACAGAATGTCTCCAATACAACAAGTATATTTTAAAATTTAGGAAAATATCTTACCTGCCAGTTAAGTAATTAATTAATTAATTAAATTATAAAATTAATTAAGTAATTAATTAAGTAATTATTGTATAATGACACAAGAATATACCAACACACCTCTTTAGTGAAATAGATGGCACCTTGGTGAGAAGTAATAAGAGTGGTTATTATATTTCGTTTACATTCAGAGTTTCAGCTGAAAATCACCACTTTTTTCCAAGTTTAGTCTGTTCGTCTGTTTTGTCAGAATTGTTTTGGCATTTAAAAAACCAGCTTTCATCATGTACCAACTACTTATTAAGGGTAAAGGGTAAAGGGTACAGGGTAAAGGGTAAAGGTTGTAGGGTAAAAATCTAATGAAATGGTCTCCACATATAAAAATTTAATGGTATCAACAACGCGTTTCGTCATTGTATTTTTTATTTAATGCCTGAGGAAGAACACTACGTGTTCGAAACGCGTTTCGTCATTGTATTTTTTGTTCATGCCTGAGGAAGTACACTATGTGTTCGAAATGCGTTGTTTATACCATTAAATTTTTATATGTGAAGACCATTTCATTAGCTTTTTACCCTACAATGAGTAAATACCACAAAATAACTAATTCACTACGTTAGAATTTTGAAGGTTTTTCAAACCCTTTTGTGTATTTTTGTTTTTTAAACTCAGCTATAAACACTTAATATTTATTGAACTCTCTTTCGCCACTATGAACGATTGACCTCTAGTATATATATTACTAGACCCCGGGAGTCGATATAGACTCTTTTGGAGACCCCCGTTTTAAATAATCCGCATATCTGACTTTCGGTTTGCAATCAGACCCTCCACGAGGCCTTTACCACACAATAGGCTCATGGGGAGAAGTTCCTGGTGCTTATTACTGTGGTACCGATGGCACAGTGGTCACAAGTGTACTGTACTCTCCTAGGATGAATCCCCTAGAAAGTCTGTACTGATTTCTGCCTAGAGTCTAGAACCTTTCTTGGAGTAAAGGTTCACCGCCCACATCCCAAAAAAGTCACCACAAATGGATAAGCAAATTCTAATATAATAGTTATTTTGTAAAATATTTTAATCTATCATTATATTACTCCATCAGTGCATCTAAAATTATTTTGCATCTTTCTTTGTTTATTAGCTTTTTAAACTCAGGAAAATGATTGGTCTAAGTCTAAATGCTTAGACTTTTTAAGCAATGTTTGATAAATAGTTTTCTTCCTAAATGCCAGAAACTTTTTTCTTTTTTACCATCACTGTAATTCTTTACATTTTGAAACATTTTTCTCAACATACCGCAGAAGGCTGCATTTCATGATTCAAAAGGCCACATGCGGCCACGCCTGATCTAAAGCAATGACTGAGTCAAACATTTCCAGCTTTTCTTTAAAAAAGCTCACACCATTTATTAGTGTTATGGTGAGGACGTAAGACTGGGCCTCAGGGAATCAGGAGGTCTGCAACTTATGAGTGTGCGCCCTGTTCCATTTAGCGACCGAAAATCTGCAGGAATGAGCTGACTATCCTAGCTCATCCAAATCAACTTTCTCGGTCTCTCTATTCAATTTGAAAACCCTCCAAGAAGAATTTCCATGAACCATCTCCAACATCAATTAAGAAATCATTAAAAAAAAAAAGGTTGTCCAAAGAGATTTCGTTAATTTATTCTTAACTTAAATTAATAAATGTCAATTTCTCTGTACCTAATATTCACCATTATTGTAGCTCAATTAAAAAGAAACAAATGTAAGCAGGTCATCAAAAGAACTTTAACAAACAAAATTAAAAAAAGAATACAATAATATCTTTTAAAATAAACAGTAAAAACATCATTGTTAAAACGATTTTAAGATACTATAATGGCTTAAAAAACTATAATTTAATGTTAATAACTCTAATCAAAAGCACTCACCTGTACGAAATAATATAACTCATCACAGAAGAAACATGGATAGCTGGAATAAAGCGATGTAATTATAGGCGTGTATAATGGTTTGCGGCAAAGCGATTAAGTTTTATTACTGGTTGCAAGTTGAGTAAAATGAGGTTAGTAAACTGGTCAATCGGCTGCATCTGAAGATGATAATGTGATTAATTGTAGTGGTGGTCGCGGTGGGTGGTAATCATGCATTACTGGCGGGACTTTCATCTCCGATTGGCATCTCACTGCACCGGCTGGAAGCCGTCTGGTCAAGCAAATAACTTCCATTCGTCATCACCCCACATTTGCCCCCAAACTCTCTCCAATTATACTATTTCTTTCTTTTTTTTTGCAAAAACTCTGGCAGGTTTTGATTTGGTGCAACGCTTTTTTTTTTTCAAGTAGTTCATCGTCTTCATTTAAAAGCTCTTCAATTTGCTTTTAGCCAAGGACCGGTTCATGTAAAACGTTTATTGTTGTACAGTCTGCTATTAAGTCACAACAAAACTAAGAGCGTGTCATTTGGCAAACCATATTCTAGAACCATTAGTTGCAACACAATACTAGTAGATTTTCAACTCAACCATTTTAAATAAGTACTTTCTTCATAGATATTTCGAATTCTTCAAAGTGATAAAGTAGTTTCCATTCTTCTTCCATCTTCACATAGATCGCAAATATTCAGTGAAATTAGTTCCTCGCACGTAACGAGGAGCCGTTTACTTATAAATACACTTTAATTATTTATCCCTTACAGTACACAAGTTCCTCAGAATATTAAGGTGGATTTATTCATGTGACAGCAAGTAGAAGTGAAGTACTCCCAGAATTCATTTCTTCGTATGAATATAAAATATCATGCATGTGGTAGGGTGCTAGTCAATCTTCAACGCCATATACTAGAAATAGTAATACAGTAAAACATCATAGTGCGAATCACTCTTTGTACGAGCAATTCGCTTGACGAGCAGCCAATCGTAAAAATGTTCGTCTCGTACGAGGAGTAAAAATTCGTAGTACGATAAACCGCGGTTCTCCGTTTTAAATTTAATAGATTAATGAAACGTCAATATTTCTTGCATGCATTTTTATTATTCAGATTATTTGTACAGTATTATTTATTTTTTTATAATTGCCCCTTTTCTGTTTAAAAAATAATTTAAAATTTTGGATAATTTTATTTATTATAATTCAAAGAATGTTTTCAATTTTCAATTATATTTTATATTTTTGGTCTTTTATATAATTATTATATTAGGAATACTATGGCTTGCTAGGGTTTTTTTTTAAAAAATCACTTTTCTTTTCCTTTGTCCAAAATCATAATATTCCAATTTACTCTGCAACATAATTACCATTGTTAATATTTTTAAATCATTAGTTGTGCAATCCGTAATTCAAGTGAGTTGTTTTCACTTGACCAACCCGTCAGTACCACATCCTTGGTGTCTTCCTGATGATGAACACAAAGTGTTCGAAACGCGTTGAATAAAACTTCATTTGTGTGGAGACTTTTGTTGGTTTATCCATTTTACCTCAGATTGTTAATATTGTATACATTGTATGACCTTTCATGAAAAATGAAAGCTAATCTTAAGAAGAATGTTAACTAAAATATAACATTGAATCATTTTTCATAGAATTAATAAGAAAAACTATTATATATTAGATATAATTTATAGAATCCAATTTAAAACGAAGAAAAGTTTCCAGGCATTTTAAACAGAACAATTATTTTTATTTGTTTCGTTTCTTATTCTTCTCTTTTTGCTTTGACCAGGTCAGTTAATTACCTCATTTAAAATTCCAAAGAAATATTCCCATGGACTAACTACTTGAAAACTATCTTGAATCTCTTTTCCTTCGTTCTTAATTTAACTAATTTCTGTGACAAATTTTCATTTTCCTTCGTTATATTATTTATATAATAACTGCACTGAAGTGTGGTAGATACATATTATTTCACTATGTTGTAATAGCAGAAGTGCCCGTCTTTGACGGGTATTTTACAAAAATTTAGAGATAGTACATGATCCTAACGTACTGCAATCATTTATTATGTGGTTTTTACTCATTGTAGGGTAAAAAGCTAATGAAATAGTCTCCACATATCTCCACTTAAATGGTCTCCAAAGACAACTTGTTTTTACCATTAAAATTGTTAAATGTGGAGACCATTTCATTAACTTTTCACCCTACAATAATACATGATATTCCAAAATATTATTAGAAATTATAGAATAGTAGAAAATATCATTGTTAATACAGTTTATGACTTCAATTAGATTTGGAGTTCCTTTTACGTTGTATAGCTTGAGATACTGAGCTCAAAGTTGATTATATTCCAGGTACACTTCTTATTTAGTACGTGGGTAGGTAGGACTCACTTTTTTAAAGCGCTCAAATTATGATAAACTCAAAAAAAATTAATATTATATCACAATATCTACTTGGTATAGTAAAAAATACCTATATATTTTTAGTTATATAAAAAGGTTTCACATAAACACGTGAAATAACAATCAATGATCAAACCACAATAAGAAATGGGAAAACAAGACTAAGATCTTTCAACCGTAACAAGCGGTCTTCGTCAGAGTCAAAAACCCATCTGAAAAGTTTATTCAGTTGGGTTTTTGACTCTGACGAAGACCGCTTGTTACGGTTGAAAGATCTTAGTCTTGTTTTCCCATTTCTTATTGTGGTTTCATCATTGATTTTTAGTTATATACCTGTATGCCTGTGTAGCGATCCAAAGACAACTAAAAAGTCCATAACTTTGCTTCTATGTTGAATTTTCAATCCATTCAAATCTTAGCCTTAAGTTACAGAAATCACAAATACTAATACTCGTACATACACAAATCTATCATCAATGGTTCAGCTCATTTATGACTTATTCTGACTGAATTTACTTATAACAAAATTTTTGGAAAAACAAACATACAGACATTTTTCTAAGGTTGAATTTGATTTGGTTCTTCTAATGTATAAAACGTAAAGATAACTTGAAATGAGTCAGTTCTAAGCAATGTACAGCAAAAAAACTTTCTTTCATTCATATAGATTTAGTTGGCAAGGTAAAATAAAGTCGTTCTTCTTGGTTTATCACATTGGTTGTTTTGAATCATCGATCACCTTCTGAAGGGTCAAAATTCAAAATCCATAGGAGCTATAGATACCATAATTCGTACCGTTAAGTATATTATTATAAAAATCTCTGCTACTAGCAATGAATGTATGTATAAACTAATTTCACAGAAAGAACAGCCATAAAAAAGATAGCAAAAGCTCACTAACTTAATTCGACAGCTTCATCATCAGGTAGATGTGAGAAGCTCCGAAGATAAGTAACGACTCACTTGAGATAATATTATCCTCGTGACGATATCAAATTATTGGCATTACTCATAATGTAATGCATAATCAGTGAGGATGAGATTATTTAAATATATTTTATTTGTTCTTCTTATAACTCTTCACTGCAATTTTAAATGTTCTCAAGAACAAGTTTTTTTGATACTGATGCGGTCGGCAGAAAAGACATAAACGTAAGGCAATACATTTTTGGATAATTTAAAGGGTTTTTGAGCACTTCTAAGGAGTACGAAGCACTCTAGAACTCTGTAGTACGAAGACTGCTTCCTAACTACAGGTGCCAGATATTCATCCACGTCAGCAGAAATGCTCTCTGTGAAAGACTCACAGCTTGAAACTACTGTCCACCCACAGGAAGCAGTATGAAACGTGTGAAAAGATTTGTGAATTTTAGGAAGCAGATAAAACACTGTACAATAAACAGTATCTTTAGTCTTAAACTGAACAGACTTTACCAAAGTCTTTTAACCAGGACAAAGCAAAGCAAGTATTCTGTTAGAGGAGAGGATGATAACAATGCTTTGTTCATGCATAAGCAAAACAAAAATTATCTAACCAGCCGACAAGGAGCAAACGAATTTGTATTTATGTCGTCTGAAAGAAAAAGAAACATTGTTGATATCATAATGAGCTACTATTAATTAGAAAAAAGTTGTGGTTGAAGGAATTTTTAAATATATTAAGATTAGTTAAAATTTAATAGGGACAAATAAAGATTCTATAAACAAACGAAACAAAATCCAAGATAATAAGGAAGAAGAACAGCGTAATGAACTGAGTTTAATGTGCTAGTATTACATTCATCTTTAATTTACATGTATGTTCATTCTATGTATAGAACTTTACTTTACATGGTCATTAAATGAATCTATATATACGCAATTTGTAAATATATATATATATATATATAAAATTTGTTTTTCATAGTACTCACTAACGAATGGTTCTCTGTTTCAGGTACTGAAATTTGTCATTCTTATACAAATCATTCACAGCGTCATGATTCAGGTGAGAACAATTACTGTTGAAGTATGTATGTATGTATGTATGTATGTATGTACGTATATATTTCTAATCATAAAAAAGCTAAATAGTAAACTGATTTAATTAGGGGAAGTGTGCTACCTGTTATATGAATTAGAACGCCAAACATATCAATATGATCAATATGGTATTTATGATGTTCTTTTCTTTACTTTTTACATCATTAATTTATTTCAAACACGTGAATCATATATATATATATATAACTAAAAAATGATTGATCGGGGTGCGGTCAGTTTCTTCCACTTTCAATTCAAACTCTCATTGCCGACGTTTCGATTATATTTAAAATCTTTTTCCAAAGGCACAAGTAGGAGTTTAAATAAAATCGAAACGTCGGCAATGAGAGTTTGAATTGAAAGTGGAAGAAACTGACCGCATCCCGATCAATCATTTTTTAGTTGTATATCTGTCACACGGTCGAGAAGTTATTAGTGTTTATATATATATATTATATATAATATATATATATATATATATATATATATGATATATATATTAGTTCAATATAAACAAAGAAACATAGAGAAATCAAAAGAACACACTTACAGTCTCAAATTTTCGGTTTGAACCGTCTTCAGGAGAGATAAGAGAGGGAAACCAAGCGCACCGGTTCAGAGACAGTTGGAGACCAACAGTGTCTGAACCAGTGCGCTTGGTTTCCCTCTCTTATCTCTCCTGAAGACGGTTCAAACCGAAAATTAGAGTCTGTAAGTGTGTTCTTTTGATTTCTCTATGTTTCTTTGTTTATATTGAACTATATTTGTCCGTTTTGGATCGTATTTCCAACGAAAAAAAGTATATATATATAAAGATTTCACATAAACAAGTGAAATAACAATCAATGATCAAACCACAAAAAGAAATGGGAAAACAAGACTAAGATCTTTCAACCGTATCTGTCAGTTGGGTTTTTGACTCTGACGAAGACCGCTTGTTACGGTTGAAAGATCTTAGTCTTGTTTTCCCATTTCTTTTTGTGGTTTGATCTATATATATATAATATATATATATATATTAAATATAATATATTTATATATCTGAATAAATTGTTCTTGACCTCTTCTATTCTATTGTATGTTTTGTTTTTGAGACCTAGGTCATATAAAAGAAAATAAACTCCTTCCTAGGCGAACGTTACCAAAACAATCTACAACCCACATTGAGAACTAAATTATTGAGACCAACAGATGCATACAAAAGATTATATTACAATCAGAGTTGTTAAGTACACATTTATTTCAAAATATCAAAACAAAAGGAAATTAGTTTTACCTTGGAAAGTGTGCTAATGGTTATTTAAGTTACATGAGAATTAATTGGTTATAGGTACGAAAAAACACTACTTTGTTATAGTCATCTATCATTTTAACAAACAAGGAGGGTGAACATATGAAGGTTGCACTATAAAGTAAGGTTGGTTTACGACTTAAGTTATCATCTATATTACAATGATATACTATTGTTATTGTAACTGGGGATGGGAAGGAATGTTTGTATAAATATGGCTAAATTTTTCAATATCAGATCTAGAATTACAAGTGTTAGGAGTTTTCTGTATATGTATCATTTCTTTTATTATACTTTTCCCAGGTCCTGCTTCCATGTGAATGATTTTTGAATTTTTTAGGTCAAAAGTGTGATTTAAAGAGAGGGCATGTTTTGCTAAGGCACATGTAATTTTCTTTTTCTTAATTAGCAGTGACTGCTATAAAAGTACTCTCCAGTCTGCCTTTTCTCCTCAAGAGAGTCACATCTCTTCTGATGACGTCGATTTGTCAAAATATCAAAGGAAGGTTGTTGTAATGTTTTCTGAGTATTATTATCTTTTTGAGTTTGTTTATTTATCGTCTGGGATTGTTTCAGTTATAAAATCAATTTCGTATATCTAGATAACTTAGTAAAATAAATAAGACACTGTCTTCACAGTAACTTCTAGTGTTTGTGAAATTCCCTGTAAACATTTCATAAAATTTAAATAGCTCAGATTGGCGAATTATTCAAATTGCGTGTAAAAAAACCATAAATAATTAGTCAGCGGAACAGATCAATCTTATGTCTTATTTCTGCCTATAAATAATGAGGACCAGATATAAGTTGTACGGAAGCTTAAATAATTATACATGAAGGACTCATGTTATTATTTATTAGGTCGGTCTCATTTTAAACAGAAGCAATTACTTATTCAAATTTACTCAATATTTATTGGTGGTATAGATTTGTCTAACGGAGCTACATCTGTTGGCAGTACTGCGCTTACATCAAGTTCTATTTTTTTTACACTTTATTTAGTATGATTTTAAAACCGGTATTGCAATTTAGATATTAATTAATTTGTATTTTTGTATTATTTCAATTATTTAGAATAGAAATAATTTATACAAATTTCTGATTTACTGTATCCGTTCTCTTAGTACACCATGTTGAATGCTTTAAAATGTATACCATTTCTTTAATTCTTCAATTTTTCAAATCTGCTTCTAGATCAAATCATATTAGTTAGTTCATTCCAGTAGCACTGCCACCATAATTTTTATGTCCTAAGTGACCCAAATATTTGGTAAGAAAAATAGTTTTTTTAACATTTAACCTAACAGCTAGGTTAAATTTTAAACCCAAGTTAACATTTTAACTGAAAATATAAATTAAATGAAGCTGTTAAATAAATTTGATGAAATGTTGGCACTAAGGTAAACCGTTTTGATGTAGCGTTTAAATAAAAGAACCCTCATGATTGATTTAATATTTTTGTCATAGTATAAATGAATCAATAATTTCATATATATATATATATATATATATATATATATATATATTTATATATAATAAAAACCCATTAAAAAGGATAGCACACAGATAGACACAGGAATAACTCACTTCTATATTTCGACCATCGTCGTCATCACGAGGCGAAGAGTCCCGCAGGAAGGCAGAGCGGCGACTCCTTCCGCGAAGCTTCTTGCGGGACTCTTCGTCTCCTGATGACGACGATGGTCGAAATACAGAAGTGAGTTATTCCTGTGTCTATCTGTGTGCTATCTTTTTTAATTCGTTTTTATTAAAAAGTCTGTTGGACCGTTTCATATATATATATATATATATATCCACAATAAGAAATGGGAAAACAAGACTAAAATTCTTATTGTGGTTTGATCATTGATTGTTATTTCACGTGTTTATGTGAAATCTTTATATATATATATTATAGTGTATGTGGTAGGTTTTGTTTTTGAGGGCTACGTCATATGAATGAAAATAAACTCCTTCCTAGGCCAACGTTTCGATGTATTTGTACATCATTTTCAGTCCTAACATTAGAGTAAGAACTATAATACATTTCAAATAAACACGTGAAACAATAATTAATGTTCAAACTACTATAAGAATGAAAAAAAAAGACTAGTCCTTCTCATTTCTTATTGTGCTTTGAACATATTCATAAGAGACAATGCAAGTGCATCAGGAATTTAAATTAAATAAATTTACTAAGAGAAAATATACAGATGGAATTGCAATAACTCATTTCACGACATTTTGACAACCTATTTAGATATATTAATAATTTGAATGTTAATGTGGTATTATTTGTAATGGGGAAACTTTATGGTGTATAACATTAAATGCAACTTTCCACTGTGTAGGCGGTTTAAAATGAATATAGGACAGTATAGAAAGAGGAGAGGCAAAGCAGAAAAGCCACAAAGGGTTTGAGGCGTAAAAACTGGAGTTTAGTGTTCAGCGTTTGATGGTTCAAACCCCACATCAAAAGCAAGCGGACCTTCTAATAGACTCAAACTAACCCTGTCCTGTGTCAATTAAAATTTTTGCCTTGTACTCATATATCTTTATTAAACTTCTCTAACCTATAAACTTTTATTAAATTATATTTCTTTGACATATAAATATAAATACTTTACCTTTCAGGGTTTATATATATATATATATATATATATAAAGGCTGAGTAGTTATCATTTGGAGCGATTCACATCTATTCCTGACGACGAGGACATCGAAATATAGTAGTGATTTCTTTTTTGTGTGTTCTTCTGAAAATTCTAGTTTATATATATATATAACGTTTGGTAGCAGTCCTTCCTGTATACACAAATTGTTAAAAATTAGACCATATTTATCTGAAACTTGCTTTTTCGTAAGTTTTTTGAGTCTCCTGAATAACGATCTTGTTACTGTATCCACAGAATATCATAAATTACCAATCGACATGTTAAATGAACACATGTTTCTGCTGTTTTCAGCCATTATCAAGATATGAATGCATTTTGAAGCTTAATGCTTTATATAAGAAAAGTGGAATGTGTTGCTAGGGTTGGAGAAGATTGAAGTTGTTTTTCTTCTAAACGGTGAGGGTTGAGTGACCTAAGGCGTCGTTGCAGCTACCTATCTACCTATCTTTGTCGTTTTTTCATCTTATGTTGGTTTTTATAATGTCTTTTAGTACCCTTTCATTTATTTTGTGTTGGTCCGAATATTGGTTTCTATAGTATATCTTTTGCATGGTTCCAGTTGTTTCTTCATTTCTTTTCTTGTTTTCCCTCGTGTATAGATCACCATTTAGAATTTTGTCAAAGTTTTTATTGAAAAGCCGCTGTCAATGAATGCTTGTTTTGTCTTATTGATGTTCCTGTTCAAAATCTCTTAGTTTGAAGCTATTTTGAAGGTTCTATGTATTAAGGCGTTTATTGTTCAATCTTTATATCGTTGTGGGCATTCACTATAGGCATTGAAGTAGCTGGCGGTATTCCACTATTTTACATGTACTGAAAATATTGAAACTTCAGTATATATTATCGCGATCAGTATTAATATATATATATATATATATATTATTGTATATATTATGTATATATATATATTTCCACTTGATCAACGGAAAGACGATCCAAACTGGACACAATAACAGTTCAAAATTGAACATACTCGTAGGTAGACGTTGGGTTACTAGCCGTTGCGTCTACAACGTGCTTGGTCTCCCTTTCTCTTTTCTTCTGAAGACGGATTGCCCAAAAATTTGAGTTTATAAGTGTGTTTCTTTACTTTGTGTGCTACCTCTATCTTCAATTATGAACTGTTATATATATTAGGCTTCAGCTACTCAAAAGGACTACTTCTGCCCGACGACGACGAATGTCGAAATATCGTAGTGAGTCTTTAGTGTATGTTTTTATCTCTCCTTTGGAACTAACTATATATATATATATATAAACGAAAAAGACAACACATAAAAGAAATGAGAACACTTACTTGGTCAATATTTCGAACTGTTGTTCGTCATCAGAGAGGGAGTAGAATTGTGGTTTGATCATTGATTATGATTTCACGCGTTTATTGTGAAATGTTTTTTTATATATAATATGTGTAAGATAAGGATAATAACACATACAGTCACAGTCAAAATTGAGTCTGTTACTTGGGCATCCGTTATCGAGCCGCACTTTTCCGCTGATGAAATAGTTCCTACTCATGTGTGTACATGTACTGCAGGCGTAATAATTACCCTAACCTTGCGTAAGATAGGGTAAAGTTCGTAAAAAAAGAATCAATAAGTTACCTATTTGACTTATTTTATTGATTCAATATGAAATCAATACACAGGCAGCACTGACCAGAGGTGGTAGAGTGGCATTAGAGGTGGCACTGGTGGCGGGGGAGTAATATTATAAAATAGTAAATCTAAGTTTTCTTATCTGGAGCCCGTATATTCTGCACTATTTTTCTTTATCAACGGTTGGCCCGGCGTCAAACAATTCTAAAAAAAAAAAGCACGTTAAGGCAACATTTCGTCTATATTTTTCGCAATAGTTTTGACGAGGCTTTTAATTTTCCTCAGTTATCAAAATGAGATAAAAATGAAATTTTTACGGTGTTTGTAGAAATCTTGCCAAGAGCAGCACTATAGTAGATAAGAAATAGAACTAAATAATATAATAGTCTCAGAACAAACATATATATTAGAATTAGTAATAATACATTCCGTCATACCTCGTAAAGTCTCTGTAAAGCTCGACCGGTTTCGGGTCCGCCTGGATCCCATCTTCAAGAGCACCTAACTGACTGTGAGTGTTGTTTTCCTATAACCTACCTGTATATAGTATTTACATTGTGTAATCAGTGTTGTGTGTGTAGGTAATTTTTTTTTTTTTTTTTTTCTATTTCTTTATTTGTTATGTTTTTTTCTTTTATTGCTTATTTCATTATCTATTTCTAGTTCCTTGTGTCGTCTTTTAAATGTTATTAGTGGTTTTGTTAAAATGTCAGTTTGGTGGTTTGTTTGTTCATTGATTATATTATCTGTCATTTTATGTTTATATATTTCTATTTGTTCCTGTATGTTCATTCGTTGTCCAAGACGTTTGTCCAACAGACGGGACAAAAAGGACAACGAATGAACATACAGGAACAAATAGAAATATATAAACATAAAATGACAGATAATATAATCAATGAACAAACAAACCACCAAACTGACATTTAACAAAACCACTAATAACATTTAAAAGACGACACAAGGAACTAGAAATAGATAATGAAATAAGCAATAAAAGAAAAAAACATAACAAATAAAGAAATAGAAAAAAAAAAAAAATTACCTACACACACAACACTGATTACACAATGTAAATACTATATACAGGTAGGTTATAGGAAAACAACACTCACAGTCAGTTAGGTGCTCTTGAAGATGGGATCCAGGCGGACCCGAAACCGGTCGAGCTTTACAGAGACTTTACGAGGTATGACGGAATGTATTATTACTAATTCTAATATTACTAACCTCAGTGGAACTAACCCATTAACTATATTTAAACATATATATATTTGTAATAGTGTTTATTCATGTAAATAATATAACTTACTATTTTTCGTTTCATGGTAATTGATTCTCTATTGATTATTCCTAAAAATTTATCAAAAAATATAGATGAAACGTTGTCTTAAGCCCTTTGTTTTTTTTTTATTTTTTTTTTTGAGAATTGGACGAAACCTTAATAAAGAAATATAGTGTAAAGTAGAAAATAAATATTATGGAAATTTGGAATTTAGTACTGAAATATATTTAGGTATTAATTATTCAGGGTAAGCCGTATTTTACGTCACGGTAATCGAGGCATTTCACCAAAAGAGTTCTGTTCAATACATCCAAATATGTTTATTTGATTGATTCAAAGGTGGATATAGGCATTCCGTTATTGGAGAGGATCAGAATTCGTAGTTGGGAACTTCGCGGTTTTTTCTGCATTTTATTTTATAAAATATAGTTTAAATCACCCAATATTATAGTGTATGTTTCAATGTTCGGTTAAATTAAAAAAAAAAAAGTAAAGATTTTCATTTGTTCGAATAAGGTTTTTTTTTTTTTTGAAGAACCTGAGTCAACATGCTAGAGTATTCAAACATGAGACTAGTCACATTTTAATATCGAAAAATTTAGGATCCAAAATTTTAACCAACTAGCCTAGGTGGCAAAAGGGGATGATATGCAACTGTGGAGGTACAAATGGTAATAGCACGCAGTGTTGAGCTTGTAAATGTATAACCTAAATAAAATTCGCTACATAAACGTACATCGTTATTTTTGCATTGTGCGTATTTCGGCAATGTGATCAAAGTAAAATCTAACTGTTGGAGCCTTTTAGAATGCAAACTCAGTACTTTTATTAGACCTATTCTCATTCTGTTTATTTACTTGCTTTCTAATAAGTAAACGTTGTTATTCTAAACCATACCATGAAGTTAGTTATAAATACATATACATTTTATCACGAATTTTTACAATAAATACATAAAGTAAAAATGAACGTCTAAACCCCAGTAAGAAATTAGAAAAATGACTTGAGATATTTCACCAAAATAAGTGGTGTCCGTCAGTTTTAGTTCTGATTAAGAACATTTGTATTCATGAACGATGTTTATCCTTTTTGTTTGATTTCTTACCGTGATTTAGACGTTGATCTACTTTATATATAAATACGGGTATTCTGAGGTAAAATGGATAAACCAACAAAAGTCTCCACACAAATGAAGTTTTATTCAACGCGTTTCGAACACTTTGTGTTCATCATCAGGAAGACACTATAATACAAATTATATCTAATTAGTTACAAAAATTAGAATGAAATAATAAAATTCAATTAAGAGAATTCAAGACATACCCAAGGATGTGGTACTGACGGGTTGGTCCAGTGAACACAACTGGACAAACGGAAACAAATCCGTTGCGAAAGAGTGGGGATAGGCAATTTAAGAGATAAGGGACAAAGGATTCAGGTATGCTTGAAAAACCTTTAACTGAAATACAGAAGGCCAGATCCACTAATTTAGAGGAAAGAAACCTTTTTTTATATATATATATATATATATATATATATATTTATTTATTTATTTATTTATTTTTTAATTTATTCTATGTGATTCTAGGAACAGTTTAAGAAATTTTGGACACCCTGGAATTTGAGCATTAAGACATAGAGAGGCAGAAGGATTATTAATGACTGCCTTGTTTATTTGAAAAGCTTCCAAATTACAAATTTCTTTAAACTTTCTATTTACATGTAGGATGGTAAGGTTCAAGTTTGGATCAAAGCTGTGATTTTGTGTGACAAGGTGTTTTGCAAAATGTGAAAAAAAGTCTTTATTATTCTTATTGTCATTTTTCCTTTGCAAGTATTCATTAAAATGTTCCCGGGTTCTTTTCTCAAAGGAGCGCACAGTCATGCCAATGTAAAAACATTGACAATTGTTACAGGACAACTTATATACTCCACTCAATGAACTGGGATAAAAACTCGATTTAGGGGTTAACAAGGATTTTAAATTACCATTTGTTTTGTAACTGACTCTAAAAGGTTTTAAATACGGGTATGTTTTTTCATTTATAATTCATCAAATTTTCTTTTGTATTTTCAATTGTTATTCATCTTTTAAGGATTACAAATCTCCCTATGTAGTTTTAAATGAATTTCTCTTCACTCTGGACCAGATATCTTTAAAATAGCATTGTTCAGTGTTTCTTATAATGCATCAAGTAGAGAAGAGTGTAGTTATAAAGAACTGATATGAAAGATCTGATGTGATGCTGGTATATAGAGGCATGGATCGTAAGTAGTTTCTTCCTCAAGAACAAGCCTTGAAAATGTCAAACAATTTTTGGCGAAACGTCGACATATAAATAGAAGTGTAATTTATTTAGACCAAAAATTCTCATGAAACCCATCTTTGAACGTTATAAAGAACGTTAATAGCTACCTGTAACATCTTTTGATTCATTACCATAAATTTGTTACGTCAAATCTAGTTGAAATAATGTTGAATTCATAATAAATAATTACTATATTAAAAGCAATAGTACAAATTAAACATCAAATGCTATTAGTCAACATTAAAAATCTAAAATAATAATTTAATTAAAGATGTTTAATAGCATTTTTTAAATATAGTTATTTAAGAAGGGATAGGTCGTCTTACTTTGTGGACTAATGTTGGTGTCATTTGACAGTCTGGTAGGTCCATTTAAGTTATGAATTAATCTATACGTTTTATTTGGCTTGTCCTAAATCCCGTGCTCATGATATGTGTGATATTTAGGTATAAGTTGATTTTTTTATATATATGTTATTTAATTTTAGGCTTTGTAATATTCATGCATATTATTACTACCACTGAGGTTAGTATGATTTATATTAGAAATTGAGGAAACCGTCATACCTCGTAATATGTTCTTAGAGTCCTTGGAACCCTATCGGACGTTGTTTCGGATAACGTCCGAAAGCGCTCCAACGACTCCAAGAACATCTTAAAAGGTATGCGTTTCCTCTATTTCTAATATTTATCGTATTGTTTTAAGTAGTTGCATATTTATGTATTAATTTTTTTTCCAAGCGCTCCGGGAATACCCGTTATTTTATCTCATGTTAATGTTTGATTTTATTCTCTGTTAAACTGTGAGTCGGCTTACAGTGTTTTTCGTTTGTTCAATGGTCATGTGAAGTTTCTCTGGTATTAATTTACACTTAGCAAAGGAAACAAAACGTGCATTGATTAAGTGAAAGGTAAACAGATTTAGCTGTAAAGTAATGACAAGTGGCAAAGCAAGCTATTAGGCGGTGCTATTTTGCGAAGCAGTGATTTATCTACCGCACAAGTGTATCTCGGCTGATCGCTGGAATTTCTAATATTGCCGTGCAGTTGTGTTTAATTGAAATCCCCCTCGACTGCTTCTATTGCTCTACCTGATAAATAGCGCTTTCTCTACACCAGCCCCACCAACCCTGCCTTAACACACTTACTCTTTGCTATTTACTCCTCTTCCAGACTTGTACTCTGACATTCCTATCTGTATTCACCTTTGTTCAAAACTATCTATCCCCTCCCTCCATACAGTCATCTACAAATTTATTATTTAAATTACAAAATACTTACATTTAACTTAATCAGATCCTAAAAATTAGGAAATTAATTAAAATTTTTTACCTCTTGTGGCAGTGCTGGTAAGTGGTATAGTCATTTTCTGAGGTTTCTAGTACACTAGTCTTCCTTGTGCACATTAATGGTTACATAGGAGGTAGGTTAGGTTAGGACTAAAAATTGACCCTTTGTCAAACTATCCAATGAACATTCGAAGTTTTTCTCAACTCAACTGTTAGAGTAG
This sequence comes from Hermatobates lingyangjiaoensis, assembly GCA_026182355.1. Classification (NCBI taxonomy): domain Eukaryota; kingdom Metazoa; phylum Arthropoda; class Insecta; order Hemiptera; family Hermatobatidae; genus Hermatobates; species Hermatobates lingyangjiaoensis. The sequence goes on along the minus strand of JAPFBL010000011.1, from coordinate 585,259 downwards.
GGATTTTTAACGAATACTTGGCATTGTACACAATCGAGATCAAGGGCTTAACGTCCCTGGTCAGGTTTTTCTTTCCACTTCACCCATTATTAAATCGAAAGCCAGAGTGGGTTTACAACTGTGAGACTACCTACTAGTCCAGAGTTGAGCATGTAAGCCATTGGCTACCCTGGCTCTTACTTTGGGATATTCAGAAACCTAATAATTATGTGTCATCTGCTAAGCTGTTGACGTTCTAGAAGCATACATGTACCAATTCATAGTATTTGAATATTCATGTACCAAAGACTGGCTCACGATTGTAAAAGCAGTTAGAGGCAATCCTTGGTACAAGATTTTCGTTTTCTAATAATTTTCGATTTTTCCGAAACTAGGGCTCTACGAAATTAGAACCAGGGTTTAAGACTTTTCTTTATAAACACCCAGAAGTCACGCTTCTTTAGCTCCTCTGGTACTCAAGGGAGCATCCCTATAGATACCGTAAGTCACACAGGATCAGCTGACCCTGACCATTGTCTTCTCCAGAATCATATAAGACTCAATAGAAGTGTGACATCAAAAATCGTAGGAAATAAAGAAAATGAAGGATTGGAGAAGAATTTTCATTGAATGACCACTCTTACTATCTTGCCCATTTGGTGAAGACTTTGGAATAGACAATGGAGTGGCCGCCGGTTTATTCCTGTAGTACCAGGCAATGTCTAAGGAGTACCTATGCGTGTTTCAATTAAGTAGGATCCGAAGTGACGTCAAAAAAGCAAAATTGTCAGCCAGACAGAAGTTAGTAGAGCCTTATATATGTTTGTCTACAGAGTTCAATGTATCACTTGAATACTCAATTAAAAGTGTCAATACCGTCAGGTCAGGCATAGAACTAGACACTTTGGTCACTGAACCCTTCATGAGGACAAAATCTCGCACTTGTGGTTTAAACACAAGCTTGGGCAGACAAAAAAGCGTTTGTCAGCATGTGTCGAGTTTTGCTTGCCTGTCTATGTGTAAAAATCATTATCTTCTCCTGATTTCCTCGGAGTGAACAGGCAGTGATCTACCGCAGAGCAGTAGCTGCCAATAGCCGTAGATTAGTCCATAAAATAATGACGGTAGAATTGAAAATGATTAGTAAATCTTGAGTTCTCTTTGTGGAATGAATAATGATTGAAAATATCATGTGAAATACCCAAAATAGCTCTCAATTCTCTTGGGTTATTTGGAGTGATCTTAAGCAAAAAATGAAGACACATATGGTTTTGAAGATTCAAAGCCTCTGACGATAGCACTGAGGAGTATGTACAAGATTATAAAACAATATTTATTCAAGAGAGATAACTCATGTAACAGAGCTCTAATGCTCTTAATGGATGCACTTGAAATTTACATGAAAATCTCATAATGACGGGGCCACATGAGGAGACTGAACGGGTAAAATGTTATGCAAATGTGAAGAAGAAAAAAAAAATGTTACTATAAATTAAAGATTCTATAAGTAAAATTAATTGTATGGTAATATTGCAAAAAAGAAGATTAATGACCAAGTGATGATAATGACAGAGATGCTGTGACAAATAAGAAGAAAACAATGTAATTGATATTGAATGGTGTCGCCTGACAGATTGGGCAGAGGATCGCCCTCCTAGCAGACAGGTAATTACATAGACAGGGCTTCGTTTGCATGTCTCTCTGTTGTAAATCACTACCTTACTTCTATAGATACTCCTTTAATGGTGGACAACTTCGAAAATATTGGACTTCGAGGAGGGAAAAAAGCGTATTTTTCTCCTTTATTTAAGAAGGTAAAAGTGTTTTAAATTAACTCTCTATTATAATGATTGAAAAAAAAAATTATTACCGTAATTCTAACATTTATTATTTTGAAAATAGTTTATGTAAACTAAATAAAAAAAGCCCTTTATTGTTTAATAAACAATCATATTTTTGATTGTATGTACCGCTCACTTTAAGCACATAGAGTATAGACTCTAGGTCTGGCCTTTAGTAAAGATTCAGCCAATAGAAACCACTGGCATATTGAACGGAGACTTACATTGAGACAACACTTTGACTTCATAGTAAAATGTCAGCACTTAATTATAATTTTCTAATAAAACTGACTCCTTAACCAGCCCGTTGTCTGATATAAATGTTTAATTTTAGCCAATTTTTTTTATGTGTTTAATTTACAGTATTATGTTTTTAAACTTATGGTATATTCTTATGAATGAACATTAATTATAAATAGCCATTTTTGCTAAAACAGAAATAACTAGTCATACCGTAAATACATTTTTCTTTTTTTATATGTTTACAATCAAATGATAAAGAATATAAAAGAATTCATTTTCAATAAAATCTTTATTTATTTTCATAACAAAAATCTTATATCAAGTATATGTATACAATATCAGTAAATAAATATTCAACGATAAAAATGCATATAATAACAAATAAACATCAAAGAATATTGCCACAGATGTAAATAAAAAAATAAATAATAAAAAGTATATGCCTGTAATTGTACATAGATGTAAATAAAGTGTCGTAAATCTGTTTTTAGAACTTTTAATATAATTCGAAAGAAGAAGACAATTCGTTAGTAGCCATTTTCTTGATCTTTTCCCTATTTTTCCATACATTTCTTCTTTTTTCTATAAATATATATTCCCGCCATACACTGGAAGGGCAGAAACGATCTGAACGCGAAGTAGAGGAGAGATTACTGTACAGTAATACCTCACAAAAGCGAACTAATTGGACCCAAGTGTTTGCTCTTGTGAAGGAATTCGCTGAAGAAGAGATTAATTTACATTGACGTAATGGCATAAACGGAAGTTTCGTTCCTGCCGTTAATATATGTAAAAATATTAAATATTAAATAACGGCAATAAAAAAATTATATTGACTAGGAAAATGATTTAATATTTTACTTATAGAAAATATGTAATGGAATGGAATGGATTTTTTTTGACTCGACTGCTTATGACACTTTTGAAGTTGACGCTGTTAGCAGTACATTATTTTTCACGAACAACTTAATAATAGTTTGTTGTATAATCGATTTCTTTTTCATTTCATTATAAACTTCTTGCTAACAATTGATTGAGTTGTTTAAGTCATTTATTACTTTTCTACTCCTTTCGAAATATGAGTTGTGAGATTCCAAAATCTAGCACGCATTTTTTACGCTTTCGAATGCTTCTTCAAATCGTACTGTTGTACGTAGTTGTAAAGTGTATCATTTCGCATTGCATTTGTCACAAACCGCTATAGCAAAATTGAAGGTCCATATTATTTTTCCATGACAACATATTGTCGGTGAACTGTTTTACTACTTTTAAATATTTTTATCTATTTCACTTGTATTTAAGTTTTGTATATGGTTGATTTACTGCTGAACTCTGGATACAAGTGCTAGTATTTTAAAGGAAAGAACTATTGAAAAATTTGTATTATGTACAAACACAAAAACAGTTTTTGTTTACAACAAAGTTGCACTTGTTTGATCTTATAATTTGGTTGCTGTTTCTTTGTATTCCTGTACCAATAATGAATTCAAAGCGAGTTTATTAAACTCCTTAAAGAAGATGAGAGCTTCTCACTGGAGTCTTAAGTGAGCTATTCGTCTAGTAGTGCATTCCTGCACCCTCATTTATTTATTGAGTTAAATAATTTTCTCTTATTTTACAAATTGTTTAATTAATAAGGTTGATAAATCTCGCGAGTTGCTGATTTAATTGCCGCGAGTAAAGTAAGAAGACGAATGTATTGTTTGAGCGTGGGTGTTAGAGGATAGGAAGACGGCAGAGCTGCCCTGTGAATGAATCTATTTCTGTGATTGTTAGGTTGCCAGGTTATTCAGAGACAGGGCCACCTGGATCTGCCAAGTACACGTGGTCCCCTCGTCCTCCACCTGCTCTTCAGCCCCATTCAAGTCACTTTACTTCCTCACTAAATATAATCTATACCAACACATAGTATAAATCAATGTGAAATCGATAAATTACAAAACATCTCTTCTGCTTTAAATAATTAAATTATCTAAGAGTTGACGGAAACCATTAAGGTGATCAAAGCTAAAAATAAGAAATACTATTTCAGAAGATTTATCATTAGAACAGCATAATAGAGGGCCAGAGTCGTCTCATGGTTAAAATTAGAGAAGGTGCAGCTTGAGACAATTGTACGCAATTAGAATATTATATATGAAACAGGGGCTACTCCTATCTAAAATAGATAGAGTTAATACGTTAGAAAATTCAGCCATTAGAATAGTATAAAAGAAGCGCAAAGTCAGCCTGGCCAAATAAGAATTAAAATGTTGCTACTTGAGAAAATCAGATGATTGCAAAAATCTTACTCTACAAGGATGCGAAGAAGTCAATATTCGGCTGCTCAGTGCAGAGGTTAAGATCGGGCGTAAAAAATCCAACCCGACCTGACCCAGGACCGCAGGTATTAAAGCCCGACCCGGGGGACGGGTCTGGTATGTATGAGAGTTCATTTTCCATCAGCCAACCAAATCTCGGTCATATGTTTTATCGAAAATACTTATTTTATTACAAATATTCCTTAATTTGATATGCATACATCGTTTTAGTACTCATAATATATAAATATTATTAAAAATAAGTTCTATATAACAATTTTATATTAAATCATTAGTTGTGCAATCCGTAATTGTGTGGTATTTACTCATCCTGAAGTAAAATGGATAAATAAACAAAAGTCTCCACACAAATGAAATTTGAATGGAATGAAATTTGTATGGAGACTTTTGTTCGTTTATCCATTTTACCTCAGAATTTTATATTAATAACTATTTTTAAAAATAAGTTAGCGAAGCGAATGAGAAGCCTGGGCCCGTGCTATAACCGTAACTGGTATAACCCACGTTTGGATTAAAATGTCATGTGTTATGATGGTGAATTTGTGAATATCTGTGACAACTTCTTCTGGACATTACAGCCAACCCAGTGTAAAGTTGTACGCTAATTGGAGCCAACCACTAAAAGGTTTGTTAATACAGAAGCTGCTGCAAAATTTAATACTATATTTATACTGACATTAGAATACGAGGTGTGTAAATAAAGTAGTGAGACTGATTTTTTTTTAAATTTTCTATTCAAATATAATTACAATGTGATATTTCACCTTCAAAATTAGTTTCCTCTCGTAAGCCACACAGCGCTGGAACGGTCCTTCCAACATTGTAGCATTGCTGGAACTCGGATTCTGAATGGCTTCAGCTGGTCGGTTACAGCAGTTTGTACGAGTAGAGTGCAGATATGGTATAGAAGTTTATGCTTGAAGTAATTCTAAGTCGTTGCATTCATATAGTTTGAGAAGATCAATATTTAGAATGAAAGATATAAAACGTACAAATATTTATTTACCTCTCTGTTAAGCCCAGCGTCCTGTATAGAACTCACATTTAATTTGTATCTAAGGGCCGGCTTTGGTTAGTAATGATTTTAGTATGTGTTATAAACTAGTGGCAATTTATAGATACTTGATTAAACTTTCGGCATTTAATTTTTTGATTCAAATTATTGAAAGGTTGTTTGAACAATACTTTTTCATTCTTTGAAAATGCAGTGTTCATTTCCACATTACATTTATTATGTATAAAACAAATGAAAGACTGATGGTTTTAGTGTTGTTAAAATTAATATAATTCTTAAAACAACCCTATATATTGTTGGACAGATGTGTCAAATATTAGAACATTATTTTTTTATGACTGACGTGAGACAGAAAATGTCTTCAGAGCTTCTTGACTAATCTGAAGTCTGCATCCCACGTACCGGCTGTCACAAAGGACACCTTTAACCTTACGTTCTTTTTTTTTTTTTGTTCTATACCGACTGTAATTCAAAAAATAATTTACCTGTCTTGTTTTTTTGTATCTTTCCAGCTTATGGAAGTAATTCAGAAGTTGTTTATTGTCCTATGGTTATTGTTTGCAGGAGGCTTTATCTTGGTAAGTAAAAAAAAAGGGGGGGCCCCACAATGTGTCATTAGACCCCTCCCTTTCCAAGTCGACGTGCTGCATTCCTTCGTCTTATCTCACCCCTTCGTCGTCTTATTGTCCGCACCAGATGTTTATCTTCAAAACCTCCTTCCAGACCCCGCTAAACTCCTTATTGAAATTTATTCTTCCGGAAATTCCCTGTGATAGTCTCCAACTATACATCCGGTCTCTTATCTGTACACAGGTTATAAAAACTTATCACCAAGTGCCTTCACAATGGAAATTTCCTTGGTTCACTGCTGTTGAACACAAAATTATCTCCATCTTGCTTATTACAGCCCAGCTTTAATACTGAATGAAGCTATTTATAAATGTGATATTTCGTATTCATTTTGTTTAATGGGTTTTCTTTCTGTTTTTGTAAAAATTTGTCTCTTTCTAAATTGGATGTATGAAATGCGGCTCTGTTTATGGATATTGACAACATCTGATATCAAAGTGCTAAATGTGGACTTCACAGTGAGAGGACATGATCATCGTCATTCTATGGTTTTCTGTACTGTATAGTTCATTATGTTCACACGTTGCTATGGGTGGTACACTAAAGTCATTCAAATGAAGTACTAAGAAACGTATCTTTTTAGCTTTTTAAATTACATTTGAACTAATTTTTAAAGTTGTTTTTTGCATTAAGAGTTAGTCAGAAAAATCTTAAAGAAAATGAGACTTCTTCCCTTAGAATTTAAAGCAATTTGAGCATTTCTATAGCGTGGACGGACTTACAGATACACTTATAGATGCCTGACGTTTATCTTTATAGACGATCCTACCATATGTTATGTTATAGTACCACAAACTATCTATTCTGATACCAGAGTGCATGATTCCGTCTTTGTTCATCCGATTACATTCAACACTTCATAAAGTCCAAGAGAGCTGATTGTTAGACCCTAATACGACAGTCTGAAAACTGACAACTAGTCAGTTTCAAGTTGTTCCACTTGGACCTGTTATCTTCGAGCCTCAACAACTTTCCCCCTTAGTGGACCTCGTTATCTATCTCTTCTCCCATCCCTCAAGCTGTTAGTCGACGTCTATTAACCTTTTCTTTCTCTTCCTTCCCCATACGATGTTTACATTCATTCCTTTTTTTATTGACTTGTGAAAACCAATTTTATTTGATCTAATTGTATAGAGTATTCTTTTCAAAAAGAAATGTTGCGAATAATTGAAGTTAATTCAAGATCTGCACTGCAAGTAATCAAGCCTCTATCCATATTTTAAGTTATGAAGATGCTTAGTGTTAATGTTTCTTCAGAAATACCTTCAAAGAGAAAATTTTACTCTACGCAAATTTATTTTTTTACCTTTCTTTTTCCATTCTTTTTTTAGAACATTTAAAAGTATCTAGCCTTATTCGTACTTGCCGTATGCTATTGCTGAAGATTTAGAATTCAATGTAGGTCAATACCATAGATTTTTTTTATTCAGAGATGGAACTGTTGACCATACCATACCATGAAGTTTATATGGTACTTCACCGTGACCATATGGTACTCTTTAGAAGTTATTATATCAGGTACTCTAAGATCTCCACTTAAATAAACATAATTGATGAACATTATTGACTCCTCGTGTAAAAATCAGTCTTATAGTGTGGTTAAATCAAAACAAAAATTCATGCATATTACTTGTACCATAAAGCTTAGTAAACATCTTATTATCATATAAATCCATCTTACCTCGTAAAAGTAATCGCACACGTCCGACCGGTTTTGCAAGTAGTGAAGGGTGAGCGTCTATGGTACAACTCAGTTGTACCATAGACGCACATCCTTAGTTAATGCCTGAGGAAGAACACTATGTGTTTGAAACGCGTTGTTTATACCATTAAATTGTTATATGTGGGGACCATTTTATTAGCTTTTTACCCTGCAATGAGTAAATACCACATAATAACTGATTGCACTACATTAGAATGTTTAAAATATTTTTTCATATTTATTAAATTTATAACCCATTAGAATAACCAATTGTTTTATTGAATTATTTTAAAACCTATCTTTTCTTTGTATTAGTGTAGTAATTTCCTCATTTTTTGGCTGATTTCACCCACATATGTTAAGACGCATATTTATTATTATTATTAATATTATTAAGGATTTGTTTTATTTCTTTTTTTCATCATTTTATTTATTGGGGTCAATTTATATCGGTTGTTAAATTGTATTTATTTATATCTAACAGCTATTGATTCTAATTCGTTTAGTTATTTATTGCAGTTATTTCCCTTCATAGGCATTGTTAGATCTATCATATAACAGAAGATTGATATTTTCAGTTGTGGGGGGGAATAGAAGATTTATGAATTGTTATAACAGTCGTGAAATATTTAAAAGCAGTTATTCTGTGGTATTTACTCATGATTAGTCAGGAACTGAGCAGATGTACCTGATGATGAATACTAAGTGTTCGAAACGCGTTGTATAATTAAATCCTTGTGTGGGAAGACTTAATGATACGTAAAAATATACAGGTATTTTTACTGTACCAAGCAGGTATTGTTAGTTGATTTTAATTCTGTTTGCGTTTATCATAATTTGCTCGTTTTAAAAAAACTGAGTTCCACCTTACTAAATAAGAAGCATGCATTCTAGGTATGCAATCAAATTTGAGCTCAGTATCTAAAACTGCAAAACGTAAAAGAAACTCCAGATCTAATGACAGTTATAGACTGTACTAATAATGATATTCCCTACTATTATATAATTTCTAATAATATTTTGGAATACATCGTATCATCTCTGAATTTTCGTTAAATACTCGTATTCAGTGGTCTGCTAGTTCCTGTTAAAATTGCCGACATTATATACCTCTTTCTTAATCCATTTTTTTGATTGATTTATAAAAAAATAAAATCATATAATAAGTTAAATAAAACGAATATTTATAATAGAAAATTTAAGCATATGTTGGCAATACTTATTTGATAGGTATTTATATATAGAGTATTATTAGTCTTACTTTAAGATGCAATATTTGCAAAAGCAGTCAGTCGCCTTCAAGAATGATTCGCGAGGAAAGTCAGAGTGATTTAATAACATAATGTGACTAAACTAGATACCAAATCACAAAAGATCCAAAAAGCAAAAACCTGTACTCAAAGTGAAATGAGTCATATACCTTGTATGGGCACAGCTTTTGATGGTAAAAGATCCAAAAAGCAAAAGCCTGTACTCATAAGTGAAATGAGTGATATACCTTGTATGGGCACAGCTTTTGATGGCAAAAGATCCAAAAAGCAAAAGCCTGTACTCATAAGTGAAATGAGTGGTTTACCTCGTATGGGCACAGCTTTTGATGGCAAAAGATCCAAAAAGCAAAAGTCTGTACTCATAACTGAAATGAGTGGTTTACCTTGTATGGGCACAGCTTTTGATGGCAAAAGATCCAAAAAGCAAAAGCCTGTACTCATAAGTGAAATGAGTGGTTTACCTTGTATGGGCACAGCTTTTGATGGCAAAAGATCCAAAAAGCAAAAGCCTGTACTCATAAGTGAAATGAGTGGTTTATATTGTATGGGCACAGCTTTTGATGGCAAAAGATCCAAAAAGCAAAAGCCTGTACTCATAAGTGAAATGAGTGGTTTACCTCGTATGGGCACAGCTTTTGATGGCAAAAGATCCAAAAAGCAAAAGTCTGTACTCATAACTGAAATGAGTGGTTTACCTTGTATGGGCACAGCTTTTGATGGCAAAAGATCCAAAAAGCAAAAGCCTGTACTCATAAGTGAAATGAGTGGTTTACCTTGTATGGGCACAGCTTTTGATGGCAAAAGATCCAAAAAGCAAAAGCCTGTACTCATAAGTGAAATGAGTGGTTTACCTTGTATGGGCACAGCTTTGATGGCAAAAGATCCAAAAAGCAAAGCCTGTACTCATAAGTGAAATGAGTGACATGCCTTGTATGGGCACAGCTTTTGATGGCAAAAGATCCAAAAAGCAAAGCCTGTACTCATAAGTGAAATGAGTGACATGCCTTGTATGGGCACAGCTTTTGATGGCAAAAGATCCAAAAAGCAAAGCCTGTACTCATAAGTGAAATGAGTGATATACCTTGTATGGGCACAGCTATTGATGGCAAAAGATCCAAAAAGCAAAGCCTGTACTCATAAGTGAAATGAGTGGTTTACCTTGTATGGGCACAGCTATTGATGTTGAGTGCGACAAAATTTTTCTTTTCCTTTCTCTAATCTAACTGGTGTCAGATGAGTCCAGTTCTTATAGAATTGAATAAGCTGAAAATAATTGTGCAATTGAATTTTTTTTATCTTTTTTGGAAGTGGTTAAAAATAAGATGAAAATTAAAAGTTATGTTTGTCTGAGTAAACTGTAAGAGTTTGGTGAGACCCTTCTACATACGGAGTGGACTGAAGCAAACAAATATTTGCCTAAGAAGGTTAGGGTAAAGATTTTGTAAACTTACCCCTATAAGGGCAGCACAAGATAAACAACTTTCTAAGTAAAAAAGAGTATAATATGATTTGACATTTTATGGGTGAATATGTATTCTTAAAATATGAACTCACTTAAAATATGAACTATGTTCTGTCATTTATTTTAGTCTACCTTCATAGCAAGGATTTAAAAAAAAAATGTAAAATAATAAATGGCTCCTTATTAAAGTGATCAACATTTCCTAAGTCTCAAAAGAGTAATATTAATTTATTTTGGTATAAGTTTTACTTTTGACATTGCAATTACCAATAATATATATGTATATATATATATATAGGTGTCTAATGTAATCGGGATTCGGTCAATTTTCCAGGATCAAAATCAAACTCTCAATGCCGACGTTTCGGTTTTATTTAAAACCCTTTTCATAGGCCTACAAACGTTTTTGCTTATGAATTAATTCACTTATGAATGAATTATCGCGCTCGACGATGTGTTGACGAAAGGCCTTAGAGCACTGTTTCCAAATTAGTTTCATTATGGTAAATTAATCCATATATATATTATATATATAATATATATTATATATATATATATATATATATTATTATTATTATTATTTATTATTATAAATATCATTATAATATAATTGTAATAATGATAAACTAATATAAATAATTTTATCCAAAAAAATTAAAAAAAATTGAAGAACATTTAATTTATGAATTTCAAATTATAATAAATTAAAGTATTTTTTATTTTTTTTAGACGGAAAAATACAAAAAATTCCGGTTTGATAGGTTCAAGGAGCAAGTCAGTCTCTCCCCGCGCCCTGTTACTAACTCAGCTTGGAAGTATCTGCTTAACTCAATAAAAGAGTCAATGACAGCGTTTTAAAGTATAGTGAGATTGCCTACTGCGAAATGGCTGGATTGCTTTACTCCTAGGTTAAAGTAAGGGAAACTTCGTATGGGAGGCAATCTGAAATCTATGTCAGTGGTTCTCATAGAACGGGTAGCAGAGGTTTAGAATAGAGCCCTCTCCCGTATGACAGCTATCATCTTGATAATATCGGATATATTCTATTATATATCACAGCTTGTAAATATATTGTGCTATTTGTTAATCAAACTTGAGCTAGCGAGGACATGTATGGCATTACCTCAGACTGCGTAAATAAAAATATTATTATTGTAAAGTTCTGAAGAAAGAGAAGTTCTTTCACAAAAATACTGGATTAATGTTATGGATCAGGACTAAGTTAGAAGTACAATTAAAGAGGATGGATGTAGTCAAGAGTGAAAAATTGTGGATGAAGTAAGATTTTGACAAAGTTTACACTGAACTATAACACCATACAACTAAGATGATGCTGCATTCCCATATGCCTTTCATGTGTTAATTGTTCGCAATCATGTTCATCCTAATGTTTACCCTATTATTTGAACTTTTGTAAGTTACCTTTTTTCACTATTTGAGATATAATTAGTTATAAAATCAATTGTTCATATCTTATGTATCAATGATTTATCTCATAGGCTGTTTTTTTTTGTATAATTAGAGAAGAATAATGTTTTGTTTGTAGAGTATGTTCACCCTTAGTTGTCATTCTAAGGCTGTCTTGAGTCAGCGATACCTTCTTCATTCTCTGTTTACTGGGACCGTATTAATTCCCAGACACGTCCCACCGTTCCTCCCAGTTCTTTCACGCTGTTTTCTTTTACTTAAAATAACACCACTTTTACGATTCCTTTCACTGTCTTTTTTTTTACGTCCGTTTCAATTTCTAAGGGTATTTTTATTTGTTTTAACAGTTGAAATAGTTTTTGTGATGATGTCATTTATTTCTATTTAAGGAATAGTTTTTTTATTTTTAAATCTCTTTGGTTTTGTTCTTTTTTTTTGGTTCATTGATTAGTTGCCATTTAGAAATTTAAAATTCATTGAAAAGTTTTTACTATTACGTTTTGCATTTCAGTCTTCTGAACTTAGCAATCTAAGCAATTAACAATTTTACTAGTTGTACAGATGTAGTTATTGCACGGAAAATACATGGAAACATGACTCTTATTGGGCTCTAAGCACTGCTACCTCTTTTCATGAATGATGTTGCTGCATCGTTCCACTTGATCTACTATGAACCACTTTTTTAGTCAATGTTTTGGCCGCTTGACATGAGAAGGCACCAATGGGCTGGGGGAGCTGTAGCAGCCGCGCTTCGATATACTCGCCACTTCATCCCAATTGAAAGGAACTCATTACAAAACGTTTTGTCGCTTGTGCAGAAGACCACTGACGCGTAGCCAACAAGACAGACTGATTCCGAGACACAATCCTTCTGACCGGTCACAGCAAAAAATAGTGGCATTTGAATCTACCAATAATATCTTTTTGTTGAGATCATTTCTAACAAATTCATATAAAGCTCTCTCAACTGTCTTAATCTCAGCATCAAAGTTGAAGGACCCTCGTCTCAAGGAGCAGTCATTATGAAAAATTTAAGAACCACTGTTGTATCTTCAGGGGTTGGTTCAGCAGAGAAATCTGTGTAAACTTATAGTCAGGTTTAGATTGGATTCGACAGAACTAGAGTTTCCAATATTTCAAGTAACAGCGTTTTGATTCTGTGGCTAGATTAATAAAATCCTTCAAGGTCCTTCTATTTAAGCTCAGGTAGTTCAGTACAAGAATACCATTCTTTGACGATTGGTTCAGTTGTTATCCAGGCGTCGTTTGTAATGCATTTTTGTATCAAAAATCTTGCAATAATAGAAAAGTTCTTGATTATGGCCCTATGTGCCTCTCCTTCCTCTCTCTGGACCAGGGTTGCAAGACTATGAGAAACATTTAAAGCCAAATTTTGAAATTAATAAAGCCAAAAAAGAGCCAAATGCATAACAACTAATATCACCTCTTATTTTAATAAAATTTAAAGAAATTGTACAATAAGTACTTACATTTTATTCATCATCACCACAAAGAACATTCATGTAGTTGATTTCGTCATCAGATTTGGCATCTTTTTTTTCATACAAATTATGACTGTTGTGCAGTTCTTTCATTCGTGACGTACATATGAAGTCTTTGCAGCAAATTTTATTATCTATTAGGTACGTGCGAATCCTAACTAAAGCATCTATACTAGCAAAGTATTAGAATTTCAAAGTATCCATAGGAATGCCACTTGATGTAAAAAAACTGACTAGCAACCCTAGGGTAGTTTTAACATTCCATCATACACGAAACATAATATTAACATCAAAAAATTACATTATTAGTTCAAAAATAAAGAATTCTTAAAGTTACGAAAAAATGGACACAATCCTAGTCTAGATTTAACTTTTTAACATCTAATTTATATAAGAACCTTCCATTATTAGTTCAACAATAAAGAATTTTGAAAAAAAAGACATAAATCTAGTCTATTTTATTTATCTATAATTAGTTTTCCACTTGGACATTATGAAGGGTGATCAGCAATAAGTAAAAAATATCTTTAAGTTAAATTATAGTACTTATTTCAAGTAAACTAAAATACACTTCGTTATACTGCTCCACACTCACCTAAACCATCACGTGAACTGTTACACTGACACATTGAAAACGTAACCGTTAGTGGTTACTCAAAAGTAAGTAACGGAAAATGAAACGAAACAAAACACAAACTGAACGAGAAACATACGAATGTTTAAAACAATAGAAGAAAAGCTCAATTATAGCTCTATTACCATCAAATTTAATAAAATAATGAACAAATTGACGGTATTATGAATTATAAGTTTAAAAGTAATTTAATATTTCAGTTTCTGTTCTAAACAATAAGAATCAATGTCCATTCCATGCGTAAAATGTAGAGAGCCAAATTTAAGGCCAAATTTTTAAAAAGGCCAAATTAAATTTTTAAAGGCCAAACTGCTTCGAATAGAGCCAAATTTGAGATATTTGGCCTCCAAAAGGCCAATCTGGCAACCCTGCTCTGGACTCTTTAGATTTGCTAGTCAAACTTTATAGACTTTTTTTCTAGTACATAGACTAAATTGTTGGAGAGTAATCGACCTGGATTTACCTGTACTTCATTATCTTAAATGCTTCAGAATTTGGGAACTAAAATATTTTAATGTCATTTTATGACTTCTAATACTAAAAGTATCACATCATTTCATGTATATACATCATAAGGTTCATATCAAAACTTTTCTTGATTAGAACATCAGTGAAACAATTGATCAAAATATTGAACTGTACTAACAACAAGTAACACAGGACTTCAGTCCCTGTGGTAAATTTGAACAACAATCATTTAATTGAGGAAAACAGAGCTAGTTTTCTTCAGTAGTAAATTAGTTATTTAAAATTTAATAAAATTTTATTAACTATGTAATTAAAAGATAAAGTAAACAGATACTCTAAGAGACGGATCAAAAGACAGTAAAGTATATATAATAAATTTAATCCAGATTGGTTCAACTGAAAGTCAGAAATCAGAAAGTTCTGCTTTGGTAAATAATAAGCTCCGGTGTGTTATGTGGAAAATCCGGAAAAAAATGTGGAAAGCTTTTTAGAGTGTTCTAACGTTGAATGATTACTGCAGATTCATTAGTTAATCACTTTCAAATGGATAATTGTTAGTATTATTATTAAATCTTGTAAAAAATAGTTTTGGGCCAATATTAATTTTTTTAGGGAATTTGATGTAATTTTTGGAAATATATTTCTCTCGAGCTATACAATGCTTTATCATGTGGTTTTTACTAATGGTTGAATGGGAAAGATGTCAGGTGTTTTAGATTGTGTCTTTCTTTTTCTCATTCTAATTATGAGAAAATGTGTATGTTTGTAATGAGGTAAATGAAAATCATGTGGTGGATTATACCAGATTTGTTGTTATAACTTCATCCTCTAATTACTTCAGAGGTTGGAACTTTTTCAAAGGAGATATATTATTTTTCATTGTTTGTTAGCAACCCCACATCAGGGGGAGTTCTAGATTTTGCTGACCAGTGAACAATTGGGGTAAGCATTTTTTACGATTACGTGACACTGGGCATGGTGACCACAACAAATTACCCTTCGCAAAGAACAATAACCTCAAAATTGTTTACCTTTTCAGTGAACAAGGGTGTACTTCTGACACATGAATTCATGATCTGTCAGATTAAATGGCCTGTCATGTAGTTTATCAAGAATTAGTAAGCAACATTCGAAGTATGGATAAAGAGTTCTTACTTTATTCATTTTAGAAAACTAGTAAAATCTTTGTTAAATTTATTGAGCTGAAATGTTTCTTTTTTTTTTTTCATTTATTACTTGCCTACAATGTGAGTGCTCGCCGACCCAACACAGGCTTTTGCATTATACGAGTATGTTCCCTCTAAGGTTTGGCTGTTTGGTTGCTAATTGGCTTCTATTTCCGTTTTAAGAGAGTATCATTGATTGAATATACAATGAAGTTCTTAAATTTTATCTTTCATCCTTTTATTTGAATAGGGATCTTCATAAATCCTTTAGGCTTAAAACCAATCGTCTTACGTCCAATGCAAGATGTTTCATCTCCCGAATAAAAACTTAACAAACCCGGAAACTCTGGGAAATTTCTGACCTTTATTACTGACCTACAAAGCCTATATTAATATTGTCAAAGAACCTTTATGACTTCATAGTCCCTTCGTTCCAGAAATATTCTTTTCTTAAGAGCTCCGATTTTACCAATAATATTGAAGACCGTTCTGAGTGAGAGAGCTGGAAGTGGTGGAAGCAAAAAGAAAGTGTGGAAGAGGTTGAGAGGGAGGGACAGAGATAAGAATGACTATTTAAAATATATAGAGGTCAAATCCAGCTTCCGTGACGTCTGTATTAATTATATCTTCTGTGACTCATGTTGATAAAGTCGCATCCTAAGGCAGAAAATGACTCATATCTTATCTTCAAGAAATGGATAGCTTTTATAATTTTTAAAGTGGACTAAAGAGGGGTTATCTCATCGTCAGTAAGAAATATAAATTGACCTAAAATGATATAATTCTTCTCTTCCAGGAAAAGATTAACTTGATTAATTAAGTTTTGCATGCAATGACTTAATTTAGCTCATAAAAAGAAAAATTGTAAAATTTATTTTGAAATTTCAACTTGTTATAAAATTATCATAAATTTCTATTTATCAGTTATCTGATTTGAAAGGGCTTAATTTGATTACTTTTTCAATGAATTTTGAAGTTATCTCAAATATGACTCTAGTGGAATAATGGAATTGCGTGTTTAAAGGTGAAAGAAAATTTGTACAAGGTGTGCGACCTTCAGCCAGTGTTATTCTCAACACGTCCATTTCAAGTTAAAAATAATTATTAAAACTTGCAGGACATTTGTGTGAATGGTTCAGAAGGTCACGAAGGTTCGGGATCACGCTAATGCTGATAGAGCGAACCGTGCAGTTATTATTTTAAATCAATAATAATTTTGTAAGTAATTCATTGTTTTTATAACCACTTAAACTAAATCTATGTTTATAGTATGTATTTATAGTTAATTAGAAAATTATAAAACAGAGAGGCTTGTAAAAGGAATTTAAAAAATGTAAGTTTTTTTTATTTTATGGCCAGGTGGATCAAGTTGTGCCATTTCTGCCAGTTGACGAATACATCAGTTCTAAATATTGCCTTACTCAAATTGGTTTGGGACAACTAGTCTGTAGCTCGAATATACGTCTTTTTAGGATAAGGCATTCATAAGATCGACAGCTTTCAAATAATAAAAATTTAAAGCTATTGTTAGATTAGAGCTTAGATATGCAATGATATCTCTTCACACGAGAGCCTCTTCTTACGAAGGGTCTTTCAGGGAAAAAAAGCTTCATCTTAGGAACTTTCTTTTATCATTCGAAAAATTTTTCGTGGGTGGAAAAATTTAAGAAGAGGATTGGAATTCACTCTGCTGTTAGGCATGGCGAATCAACAAATGGTGATGATAAAGCGGCAGTCGAATTTGTAAGAAAATTCGAAAAATTGGTGATATCTGAAAGGCACGTTGCACAGTAAATGTTCAACTGTACCCTTGACTGGTTTATTTTGGAAAAATATACCTCGTCGTACTTTTATTACAACAGATAATATGTATGGCCTTGCATACTTCAGAAAAACTTTTAAAAGTTTTCAAAGACAAATGTCCTTGGATTGCTTTTCACAAAACCATCAGGCAACTACCAATGATGAAAATCAATCTAGTAAAAAAGGCTAAAAAACTTGAAGATGTAACAGTTAGAGCAAGTGAAAAATTAAATGCAAAAAAAAGTATAGAAAGTGACAAAAGTTGTGAAGTTAAAAAATTGTAAAAGTTAAAAACATAATGTTCTATTCAATTCATAATTTTAATTAAAATTTAAAATGGGTTGTGTGCGTGTGCTCGTACAGTACATATATGTACATTTTGCAGTTAGGATACGTTTCTCTCCTCCTCCTCTGTACCCCCGCCATCATACCCTCCTGTTCACTTTTATTAGTTATTTTACAAGTTATCTCCATGCTTAATATAATTATTATATTGGCTATTACATATATTGGTTATTTTAATTTATCTAATGCGTTTTGGGGTGGGTATTGGGGGATTGGAACGCATTAAGCTATTTAAATTTAATTAGAATAACATATGCTATGTTTATTATTATATCCATTTTTCGCCAAGAATAACATATATTATTGTGAATGTCTATACAAATTATGAAATGTTTATTCAAATAACTCAAATTTTTTAATCATTAATTTATCAATAAAATATGTATATGAAAACTGTAATTTCTATATACATAGTTCATATTCTGTGGTATTACATTCAAATGTAAACTAACAAGCGAGGCATATCCATGAAAAGTTTACTTCATTTCTTTTAAAAAAAAAAAGTTTAAATAATTAACAGAAAGTAAATTGTGTTGAAAGAAATAATTTATATAAACTGAAGCATATGTTTTAAGATATATTAATTTTTATATCTCAAATTTTAGTCAGATTCTTTCAAAAATTGAAAATAAAGATAATAATTATATTATTACAATTACAATTGTAATTGTAATTGTAATTTTATCAAACCTACTGTTATGATAACGATTTTTTCATTGTAATTGCAATTTCAACATTTTACTAGTTACTTAAAAAAGATTATATATGTCATTTATATAGAAAAGTAGAATTTATGTAGAATTGTGTTCTGTATGTAATCTTTTTTTGTTGTGAAGGGACTGTCAGATTGATAACATACTGTTGAAGACAAAAAATTGATGTTTACTCGTTATTTATTTAATGAAAAACGTTTACTTGAGCTATGCTTAAACGTCTGCAATTTTATAATTCTACTGGGCAAACCCAATTCTCCTCATTGTATGATGAGGTGTCTGGGATTCTTCACTGATGAGATGGGTTCTGAGGAATAATATAGTTTCCTTGACAGGGCTTTTGAGTGTTTTAAAATGTGGACTTAGACCTTGAATGCCAAAGGAGTTGAGTTCCGTCATTTTTTCTGCTTTGGTCTTCAAAGACATATCTGTATTGCCTTTACAGGCAAATAGGTCACCCCCTACCAATCTCATGCTAAATATCTGGGTCTCATTTTAGATTCGCCATTCAAAGGACACATGCAGTCTATTAGGTTAGCCAGCACCACATGTTCAATCTGTATCCCAATATGGAATCTATGATTTAATCCAGGCAGTGAAGGCCCTTTCTATGGTGGTCATTTGTTCTACTGTATCCAGATGGCTCTCTCTCATGTCACATGTTCATACTAACAAGACATGATTTGGAGTAAATAGATGTCGCTGTTCTTACCAGGACCTCTGTACGTTAGAAATGTTTACAGCAAATATGATTTCAGAAGGTAATCCCTTGATCGAAACATCACTAGATTGCAATCAAGGAAGAAAAATTGCCCTAGTCATTAATCTCCTCACATCCATATTCTTTATGCTAGCTTCAACCTTCCCCAACCATTGAACCTAGAAACCCTTAACTCATCTCAACACCTGCATGACCCCTGACCTGAAATGTTGTTTTCATATTGGACAATACCTACTATCCTTCTCATTTGTAGTAAATACTCTACAGTAGTTGACTTACTAATGACGACATTAACTTAAACGGAAATATTTGCAGGACCTAGTAGAGCACATTTGAACTAAGAAAGGAGACTACTTCAGTGTCATTTATAAGAATTTCAATTGAGTTTGATTAATATAACTCAAGCACGTCTATGTAAGATGCATAGATACGAGTATATCTTATTTTGAGATAACAGTATAATCATCTGTTCTTGTAGCTATAATCTAGTGTTAACAGTATGCATTATCTTCTGTTTTAGCAGTGAGTATAATGCTATAACAATATAAATCATCCTCTGCTCTAGTAGATAATGATATAATGTTATAGTATATAATAATCTGTTTTAGTAGCTATAACAAGTGATACAGCATTGTGTATCATCCTGTGCTTTTTTGCTAATGGTATGCTATAACAATATCGAACTACTCTGAATCGGTTTTTTCAGCGTCATCTGCCCTTGAAGATAACTCTATGCTAACAATAAATACAATAATAAAATGCTATGACAATAACAATATGGCCCTGCTCTATTAGCTAAAGCACGCTACAGCTATATAAACCATTCTGTAGTAGCTAATGAGATGATACAACTGTGCAGTAGACTATTTTATGGATAAGTCGCTGTTGTATTGTCCTTTTTACTGAATAAGCAACATACTGTTATGTTTTAAGGAATACTGACTCGAAGTTAAAGTTTGTTCACAATCTGATACTTTTGTTAAACTTAGGACAGAGCTGTCAGCACGAAGGGCCTTTTATTGGAGTTACTTAATGTCAGTAGAATTATATTATCAAAGAAAATTGGGTGGAACGAGATGGATAGGAACTGTCTGGAAGTCGCATAGGGGTGCCTGTACAAGAAAGGCTTGTTCCACTCAGTGCATTCTAATTCCATTTGCTAACCCCTGCAAACTTCATTCGCTCATAACTCTTAAAATACCTTTTCTGATTCACTCCCATTAGTTAATTGATCTTTTTTTTTTAAAATTGGCCTTTAATGTATCTTAATCACGAATTTTTGATATGTATTCATTTCTACATAATCATTAGCCTCCATATCTACATTAAACTGAATTTTACACTTTCATTAATGTTATTTTCTATCTTTATAGAAGCATACTTGAATCGAAAATCAATCGTTGACTTGCTTTTCTTGAACCATTCTTCTCCTGTTGTATACGTCATCACTTGAAAATGGAAGAGTTCTTTGAAGAATAATCAAATTGATTATTCAATGTTTTAATCAGGAAGAACAGCGTAACTCTTAGGTGATTCAGAATTTATTTTACTAAGTTTTATTAGTAGTTTTACAAGTATTTAATGTAACCAACGCTTGCTGAACGGCTGACATCAATGCATCAGGAGAGTCACACGTTTGTGAAAGTTTGATCTCATGGGAAAGAGATGTCAAATGTAAAATTGGAGTTAGAGTCAGATGTTTTCTTAAATGTAGATTTAGGGAGTGAAGAGTCATACCACTGTTTAAATGTGAAACTAGTTGGAGTCAGAATTTTCTGTGGTGTTTTGAGTCGGAATGAGAATCATCCTATTATTAACATTTTTAACTGAGGTTCGACTAAGAGTTTTTTTTTAATGCATAATTGGGGTCGGAATGAGAGTTTTATGTTTTTAAAATGTTAAACTTGGATTATAGGCATAGGTTTCTTAAATGCTGAATTGGGATCGGATCAAGAGTCATACGAGTATAGAATGGAGTTGGAGTCAAAAGTTTTCTTATTTCCCGGAGTTAAGAGAGTATGTCGGAGTTAGAGTCATATGCGTGGTAAAATGTGGAACTCGTGTCGGAGTGTGAGTTTTTACCAGTTAAGAGTTGGGTTCGGAGTACTAGTCATACGATTGTTAAAATGAGAAATCATTGCAATTAGAAGTCAAAGATTACTCAAATTTTAAATTATTCCATTTTCAAATGCTCAGAGATATTAAAAATATGTTAATTACTTTTAAAGTATTGTAAAACAATAGTTGTTATTTATTTAATGATTAAAAAACAGGAGGCAAAGTTAGCTCAGAGGTTAACGTGCTCACCTGTGGATTTGTAGGTCCGGGGTTTGATCCCCGACCTGGCCCTCGTCTTGTTCTTGCGAGAGGTGAATAAATCCGAGCACGTTGTCCCTCGGAGAGGATGTTAAACTGCCAGCCTTTACGATGTCAGGTACTCGTTAAAGATCCCTACTCTAAATATATTTGAGTTAAGCAAAATTTAGGGCTCCCACTGTAGAATCAACTGATATGTGGCTCAGTGATTACTGATTAAAAAGGGTGCCAAATAATAAATGAGTCACAATTAATTTCTGACCCTAGAAGAGCACTAAAAGGTGAAATCCTTATAGTTGTGTGAAAAAAACAAATAACATGTTTAGGAAGCACATAATGTCTTTGCTGAGGTGTAAATAGATAAAGTTATTCTTAAACTTGAAAAATATTATGACAATCATTATTTAGAATGGATCTAATTTTATCCTTGGCTATCCTCGTTAAAATATCCCTTTTTTAACGTAAGACAAAATTTAAGATCATGAATCTATAATAGATAATTTATCTTTCATTTACCTATAATAGCTGCTAAATTGGAGTGAACTAGACAAATGTCACAGAATGGGAGTACAAAGGTTATTCGCTACTGTAGGTAGTACAAAATCCTGATAAATTCCCGTCTAGTCTCGTCTCAGGATAATTTAATAGTATTTTCTAAAATACCCAAAGTGGTTCAGGAAAAGACTGCAGATGACAACTGAATACTGATTCCAATCATTCATTCATCCCTTAATCTACCCCTCTCATCTTTATCCCTTGTCCCATCTTGCATCTTGGAACAAATATGTCAGCCTGAATTTCATCCCTTTGTATTCACCCCTTTCAATAAGGCCCCCATCATATCAGGTATCAAGCCGTCTCCTTCTGTTTTCTCTCATACTGAATCGTTTCAAATAAAATTGAGCTAGTATGGTAAAACAAAGTTGTGACTTTTCCTACTATTCCGTATTTTAATTATTCGTAAATGGTTTTAAATTTTTATTAGGATTAAAAAGAAAGTAGTAAAGTTTTGAAATAAGTTTCCTACTTTTATTTTTTTCCCCTGCTCTTTAATGCTCATCCATTTCTGTTTCCCAGTAGGAACAATATCTTCAGTAGTTCTTCATCTTCATGGTGGTTAGGTGACCGTCGTTCATCGCCCCGTCAAAGCATTGTGGATAGTCATTAGAGACAGTCGCTAGGCCAAAGCGATACAAGTGAAACCTGAGATACTCTTGTCCTGGTAGACGTCTGGACTAGGTGACAGCAGGTAATCATTAGGTGAAAGAGAGAAGTGTCCTGCTGTTTGGAAGAGATTGCCGTTGTTCTTCCTTCTTTTTCTCCTCATGGGTTGTCATAATCCCATCAAAATTAATAATTATTTTATTATCATAAAAGCAAAAATAGTCTTATATTTGACAATCCAGGATGCAGATATCATTCCTGGAGCAATACTGGAAAGATAGAAAAAATTATTTGATTGCAGTACTAATTATGAAATACATCGTGCCTACATTGTATATTTGACTCCTAACTAACACTAAATAATGATTACACAAAAGTATATAATATAAATATTTAATTCAAAATCAAATAATCAATTCCTGTCATATTCAGCATGATATTGAACCTCTTTCAACTTTCCATTCTGCTTTTCACTTTCCCTAAATAAACGATACAAAGGAAGGTTTGTGGACATAACTTTAGTAAGCTAAGCAGTTACATAAACATCGAGTTAAAATTCGCAATAACAAGTATAAACAATCTTAAAATACAAAGAGAATTAATTTGAAGATAACATCAATAGTGCCTAGTCTTCCCTTCTTAATTAATTATGAGTTATTAAGACAAGCCTGTCACAATACATTAGGGATTTCGACTCACCCTTTTTACTGTCAAAGTTCTCATTGTTTTACTTATTCAAGCCCTCTTAGCATTCATTTAATTAAAAACTTATTGATTAAGTTATAGAGGTTTGAAGTATGTTGACTTTTTTTCTTGTCTATTTCTTTTTAAGCCAATTAACGACCAACGTTTTAAAAAAAAAAAAATCATCTGTGTTTTTCTTTGAAAAGAAAATTTTTTCTTTTATATCTCTATTAGAGATTTACTTTCACTTTTTAAAATTATCTCATGTTAAATTTAATCAGCTTGTTAGTGGTAGTTAACATCCTTTGTATAGAAGGAAGGTTATTATCGTTGAAACATTTCAAAATTAATGCTTTTGCCGAATCTGCTTTACTGCATTATTCATCTCACCTATTTATATTTTATCTGTCGTGACATATTGATATTAGTTATTATGTTCGTTTATAATAATATATATTTTACAATAAATATGGCTATACCCTCGTCTCACAATCTCCATACGACCCACCAAAACTTTGTTACTCTTCAGCCTATCAAATCAATATTTCAGATTTATTAAAACATTAAAATTTCATTTATTAAGTAAAAATATCTAATTTTTGATATCCATCTTTATATTAAACTCTGTGATTTTTAAAAGCTACAGATATGGAAATCTGTAACTTTATAATCAATATTTGAAATATATCAGTCCTGAAAATGTTATTTTGTACCAATCAGAAGTCACGTATTGAATAAAAGGTAAATAAATTGCACTGGATTATAACGAAACGGAACATTCAAATAATTGAAAAAACTTATTAAGTTGTATTTAAAACATGGAATAATATATTCCTGAGAGTTACTATCAAGCAGAGCTAACCACTTGATAATCTTTCTAAGTTTCAAATAATTGAAAAACTTATTAAGTTGTATTTAAAACATGGAATAATATATTCCTGAGAGTTACTATCAAGCAGAGCTAACCACTTGATAATCTTTCTAAGTTTGAAATAATTGAAAAACTTATTAAGTTGTATTTAAAACATGGAATAATATATTCCTGAGAGTTACTCTCAAGCAGAGCTAACCACTTGATAATCTTTCTAAGTTTCAAATAATTGAAAAACTTATTAAGTTGTATTTAAAACATGGAATAATATATTCCTGAGAGTTACTATCAAGCAGAGCTAACCACTTGATAATCTTTCTAAGTTTCAAATAATTGAAAAACTTATTAAGTTGTATTTAAAACATGGAATAATATATTCCTGAGAGTTACTCTCAAGCAGAGCTAACCACTTGATAATCTTTCTATCACTTTTTATTGTAAGGAGATTTTTAGTAATACTGCATTGCAATATTTATTCATTTTTATTTAATTGTTTACCTTGTTCTGTCCATTTTCTTTATAATACATGACAATAAATGTCAAAAGCAATTAATTGTTGTTAAATATTAGTAAATGATTTAGGAAAAGCTTTATACTATTGAATTGTGGTTGTTTAAGAATATTTTTAAACTCCCAAATCAGAAATAATATTAATTAAAATTTCTTGTTATCATTTATGAATATATATATATATATATATATATAATATATATATATATATATAAAGATTTCACATAAACACGTGAAATAACAATCAATGATCAAACCACAATAAGAAATGGAAAAACAAGACTAAGATCTTTCAACCGTAACAAAGTCTGTTATAAACAGTTGGGTTTTTGACTCTGACGAAGACCGCTTGTTACGATTGAAAGATCTTAGTCTTGTTTTCCCATTTCTTATTGTGGTTTGATCATTGATATATATATATACGAGTTCGAGATTAACAAAGAGCAACACACAAAGTAGATAAACACACTTACAGACTCAAATTTTCGGGTAATCCGTCTTCAGGAGAAAAGAGAATGGGAGACTAAGCACAGTGCTTGGTCTCCCATTCTCTTTTCTCCTGAAGACGGATTACCCGAAAATTTGAGTCTGTAAGTGTGTTTATCTACTTTGTGTGTTGCTCTTTGTTAATCTCGAACTCGTATTGTGTCCAGTTTGGATCGTATTTCGTTTTATCAGTGAATATATATTTATATATATATATATATATATATATATAATATATATATTATATATATATAATAATATAATATATATATATATATATATATAATATATATATAATAATATAATATATATATATATATTATATATTATATTATGGGGAAAGCGATAGATAAAACGTAACAATAATAAAAAAGAAATTAAAAGGAAATAAGCCTGGGATCTTAAGAAGAATGGTGGTTTGATTCAAAAAGATCTTTTTTTGATGACAGGAAACTGAAAATTAAAGCTATAGTAATCCCGTATTGTTTATTATACTTTATGCCACTTATAACTTCAAAGTATACTGCATTCTGATTAATACTTCTATAGGTTAGGCTGCAGTGGTTGTGTGATATAACATTCATCGGAAGGTAAATGTGGGAACATAGACTAAAAGCAGTTGTGGACTTTTACTTTCTCCCAACCATACAGCCTGTAATTCTATCGATAGCGCAGGGGAAAACTGAATCCATTAACTGTTTTTTTTTAAACACTCTAAAAGGAAGAAACAGTGTTAATGAGTATAATACTTTACTTACTAAAACGCTGAGAAACAAATTTCCTTGGAGTTTCACACAAAGTGCTTTTCAACCAAAAGAAATAAATGAATTAAGAGAGAAACTATCAAAAATAAAAAAATATCGTGAGAGAACACACTAAGGCAAAGGCACACACTTGAGCCTTGTTGATACTCGTACCACACAATGAAGATACTGGATTGGGAGTTCTAAATTTCGTCTAAAACTCTTGTGTACTTAGAGTAGTGATAGTTAATGATTACCTGGCATCCTAAAGGCTCGGGACTGACCGTTTGACCAGGAAGACGAGGATACCTTTTCTGTTCAACCTCTCATTTGAATAAATGGAGGCCCTTGCGGGCGTAGAACCCTGAATCTACCAGTACGAGTATATATATAAGAACAAAAAAAGATGTCACATAAATACGTGAAATAACAATCAATGATCAAACCACAATATGAAATGGGAAAACTAGACTAAGATCTGTCAACCGTAACAAGCGCTCTTCATCAAAGTCAAAAACCCTTTGTCAGAGTAGGTTGGGTTTTTGACTCTGACATATATATATATATATATATAGTTCACAAAAAAAGAGAAAAAAAAGATAAAAACACCCACAAAAAAGACTTTAAGCAGTGTGATTAAGGTCCAGTCAATGGGAATTAGAGCGGATAGCAATAGGAAGGTTTTTGCGTTGACCAGTATATATATATATTTATATATATTAGTAAAGGTAGGAAGCAGACCTTCTTTTATACAAGTTGTATTAAAATCAATTGACTTGGACTGCACGTACCTTTTTCTTATTGAGCTTTTCAAATCTCCTCGCTAATTTTCTTCCTTCAAGGTTGAGTTCATGTATAATATGAGCAAAGCTACTGTTAGACAGCACTATTTATTATAAGTTGCAATTATTCTAAATGTAACAGATGAATTAATTAACTTAAAATATTAATATATATTATATATATATATATATATATATATATATATATATATATAATATATATATATATATGACAACTTATTATTATGTTCTTTCAATTAATTTCTACAACTTCTATTAAAAATAACATAATTGCAATTTCATGGGAACTTGCACAATAAACAAACTATTTATCAAACTGAAATTGAATGTAGAGACTGTTATATTTTTTTCCTTATTTTTATTTATTGGTAGATACATTTACAGTTTCAGGAAATTGGCTCATTTAGTCACAGCAATCATAAAACTTGATTGAAGCCACAGTGTGGTTGTTTTTGAGGTTAGATTTGATTCATTACTTGTTTTTCACAACCTAATAGCAATTTAATGTAAGCGCTCCATAAAGCTGAGAAAAGCAGACCTAACTTTTCTCATTCCTTTAACCTTAAGGAAAAGACTAATTCTATGAAATAATAATAGAGAAAAAGGAAGCGATAACTGGAGGGAAGGAAGAAATGAATCCTCCAAGTGGCAAAGGGGGTGCGAGTTAAGGGATGGAGGGTGAGAGAAGGATATAAATAAAATTCCAGTAATCATGCCTCTCACCCCCTTCTTAAGTTTTCTACTGCTTTACTCAATACCAGGAAAAATAAACCCAATTCAAATTTCCTTACTAATTGAAGCACTGAAAGTTTCTTCTGTGGCAAAAATAAATGAATGTTTTAATGAATTAAAGTTAAAGCATTTTTATTATTGCAAAAAATATTACTCCTTCCTTTTTTTTTTTTTTATGAAACTGCTTATAACTTTATTGAATAGAGTATAAAGCAAAACTTACTTTGTCATTCATTACAGCTTATAAAGAGCTTTAACAACATCTGCTATTAATTAACAAAAATTTAATGATTAATTTTACTGACCATTATTTTCAGCAGTTTCTCCATTAATTATGAATTTTGCAAAAATATAAGGATTCAGTTCATCTGGAAAAAAATTGAGGTTTTTAAAAAAAAAAAATCTGGAGTGGCCTACACCCAACTTTACTATAAGTAAATGTAATAAACTCATTAAAAAATAACAGAGTTTGTTTTATGTTTATGGGGCTATAGCGTAGATGTAATATTAAACACTATGGCAGAGATTATGAAACTTGAAATAATTACTTTCATCTACTTATTAAAGTAACAGTGGTAATTTAGAGTACTCAGTCTGTCATCCTACTGCATAAGCCTTCAGTAGTCACGGTTTTAGCTGTCGTAAGTCCAACATTTACATTAAGTATTCTTGCATTCGATTATTTTAATCCACTATAAAGTTTCTGAATGAATATATCAATTTATTAGTGCAAAATTGATAGAGTCAAGAGCATATTACAAAAAGCCTCTTCATATCCATGTAGCTGTCTAGAGTGAATCATTTAATGATTAATTCTTATTGGTTAACAAAAAAATTTTTGCGACATTTTTTGTTTTATAGTTGTGAGAAGAGTGAAAAATTGTTTTAGCATGTTGTACAAATAAGTACCGCTATTATTTAGTTTTAGCCAAAAGCTATATGGTGTTATCATAACCATGACTATTTGTTTGCCAAATTTCACTATTTTAAGTCGAACATGATGCGTAGCGTGGTCACAAACATCTTAAATACATCCCCGCCAGCATACACTTAGACATAAAAAAAAAACTGCATTCAGGGGACTATAAAAGTGTAAATACTTAGAAATTTTCCAATCAATTTTAATGAAGTTTTAATGAAGTTAAACTTATATTAAAGTTAATAAATTATATTCTAAACGAATTATCTATAGATCAAATAATTTCTGGGAGCAATGTAAATAAAGTTTGTATATCCTGAAATTCAGTTATAATTACCTATAATTTTTAATTTCGTTTGGCTGTAAAAATATGAAATTTATTTAAATTGAATTGCGCTATCAATTGATTTAAATTTTGAATTTAAAGAAGTATATTCAAAGTTCTTTCTTGCACTAAACTTCTTAGTTTAATTAAATCAAACTGAGCTTGAATTAATGCAAAAAAGGAAAACTCAGAAATATTATTTGCTGTAGCATAAAACGGCACATAATTGTTTTATACGAGTTTGGCTAGAAATACTATACGGCATATATTTGTTCTCATAATAAATTAAGACGTAATTGTAAAGGTATAGTGGGGGTAGTTTTCCCAGTAAGATGAATGTAAGGGAACCCTTGCACCCTATAGAAGGATTCATGTCTCAACACGTCAGTTATCATCGCGCATCGCCAGAACAACGACATCAAAATTACGACACATTTTGCTAAGGTATACCTATTTGTTCATAAATCATGTCCTATGTTATTATTTTTTATCATATTCTTTATAAATATTTTCACGTGCATTATATTCAATATTTATTGCACAGTACCTCTATTAAAAATAAATTTCAAATGTCAAATTATTTTTTTCTTTTTGATCCACCAATATCAAAGTCTTAGTTCATGTAAATTTTTAGTTTAACATTTAGAATTTATAAAGTGAATCTAGAATAATTTCTTTGCAATACTCAAATAAAATTCATTGCAACGAAATTCAGAATACATAATTTAATTTCTTAGTCAAGTTGTTTTATATAATTTTACTAAACGATTGCAATGAACAAATTTAACTCCTCTACGTATTTTATGCTACTTTTCGAGTACTCAGTAATTAGAGATTTCCTTCTATCAATTGTTTGTAACATTCGGCAAATGGTGTCAGAAATTTATTTATTTCATTAACTCGTAGCTGTTGGATGAACCGTTTGTTGATCGATGATCAACAAATCTGGAGTGGCCTGCACTCAACTTTACTATAAGCCAACTTAATATCAAACTTCTTTGGTATATAATATCTAATCTAATGTCTAATGTATCTAATCTTTCATTCCTGTGGGAGTACAGATAGTGATTGAAGGACATATCAATATATAAGCTTATTTTTGTACATCACATATTCTTTATAAATATTTTCACGTGCATTTCATTAGTATAACTACAGCAGTAATATCATTTTTGAAAAACCAAAGTGAACATTTCTTGATACGGAATATTCTCCTACAAGAGAACATGGCTTTTGTTCAAATAGCCAGTGGATATCTTACATCGTTTGCTTGACATCCTTTCAAATTTCAAATTTAAAACAGGAAAATACCCTTATTTTCTCTGAAAAACATCATAAAAATCGAAGAAAAAATGTTGTTTTAAGATGATTTATAATTAAAGATGTACGATAATTACATTTATTAATCTCTAAACGAAAGGTTTCAATTTTGAATTATCTTTACATTTTGGTCTGGGATTATTATTATTATACTGGGAATTATTATATTATACTGGTATAATTATTATACTGGGAATTTTATGGCTTCTTAGTATTTAATAAGATTATTTTCCTTCCCCTTTGTCAAATAACATATATACGATTTTTTTCTGAATGAGTGTTGTCCTTTTCCTGCCTCCTGTACTCTGTTATAAGTTTGCTATGAATGTATATTGTGAAAAAATATATTAGTAATTAGGCAGTTTACATACTCAAATCGAAGTCGAAGCCTGCTATTTAATATAATTTAAATGATTTATAGTTGGGAGCTGCTAATTTTTGAAAATAATAAATAACAACTATTACACTAGAATTATAAAAAAAAAACTGGATATTTCTCAACAAACATAAGTCCTCTTTCTTGAGGAAAGAGTCCATTCGTTACATTTCAATATCATGGAAAGGTACTACATTGACAATGATAATGTAATTGTAACTGATATTAAGTTTTGCTTAAGAGTGCAATATATAGATTTATTAAAACATTTTATGAGACAAATCCATCATGCCATGGAAGACAAAGGTAATTTATTTATGTTTATTGGCGGTGATTTTTTTACATGTCACAATATTATTCCTCTTACATCTCATATAACTCAATAAACTATTTAAATTGTTTCGTTATAAATATCAATTTTATCTCAGTGGATTCGCTCGAAAAATTTCTAAGTCAATGTAAATAATGTAAAAAAATATAAAAAATTCGACAAGTATAGCAGGTGATACGAGTATCTTAGTCTAGGATAAACAAACAGTTATTATAGCGTTATTGCTCTTTCCCGTACTTGAAAATTCATGAATTTTTTTTTATGAATTGACATTAACGGTCAAATTTTCATTATTTTTTAATGAGCCGTTTAGCGTTAAAAAAACATTTTCTACAAACAGAAATCTTAATATAACGCCCTTTTAGTGAATGTAATTTTGAAAAAAGTTATCTCAAATCATTTTCCATACAATGTTCTATTTTTAAGCATAGAACAGTTTCATTTTGATCCGTCAAATGGTATGTATGTATGTACGGCTTGTATCCCTCTCACAAGGTTTGAGATTGAATTATAAGTCAAAATTTTTACATTTTATTGAAAAAAAATATTTTCCGTTGTTTTAAAATTCTGAATATATTTTTCGTTTGTTCCATTTGTAACTTCAAAGATATGTCAAAATTCAAAACTGTAGGGTTATCAGTTTAGGAGAAATAAATGTTTTCTAAAAAACGGTTTTTGGCAAAAAAAGTGACTTTCCCATCAAGCATAATTCTTCCCAAACAAAAGGGATCTTCTTCCCTATGGGGCCCATTTTTGTGTAAAATATCAACTTGATCCATCAAAGATTCTGGACCGTAGCGTGGTAACAAGCAATGCTAACACACTCACCCACCCACACACACACAGACATCATCGAAAAAACTTCATAAAACGACTTCTGGGACCTCAAAACATGTAATTCCGTCAAAATCTCGAGATCAAATTTTTTCACGATCACTATACTTTACTTATAGTAAAGTAAAAATAGAATACTGTACTCAAGTACAATTATCATTTTTATACATTCTCATCAAACAAAATCCTCAGTATTTCTGCCCTCTAGTCTATCACAAGCCTTCAAATCCTTGATTATGAAAGCTGATTGCGATCCTTGAAAGACCGCAAGGCCTTTGTCTGAACGGGAAAAGAGAATGATTAGAATGATGTAAGAAATTCTTGAAAGAACTCTTCATAACGATGCCATAGTAACCATGGTTATAAATAAAAGTGAAATGTCTTTAAACGTTTCTATGAAAACATTTTTATATACCCAATGTGGAATTCACGCTACGCTACTAGTATAGAAAACTGTATTTCAAAACTAAGTTTTTCCGTTATATACAGTCGATGCCAGTTAGAGAGTTTTTTATCCTGATAAGCTCCTTATAAGTGAAATAAAGTTTGATTTTAAAAAAATAATTTAATTTTAAATGGAAATTTTCTGAAATTTCAATTGTTCAGAAAGAACCCGAAAAAGTGGAAAATACAATTTTTTGTTATCTAATTCTTGGTTGCTTTCTACTAAAGATTATTTCTATGTTTTATCGGGAATTGGTTATATTCTACTTTGTAAATATGAGCATAGATTAGAAATACTACCTGAGCTTTTATTATTTTTTTTATTTAATTATTGTTTCAAATTCATTGAATAATGAATATGGTTTTTTTTTAAGAAATGTTAAATAGCTATAATTTTAATTCCATAGTATAGGTTACACTTTTTCCTCGTTTGGGAGCAGTGAAACGAAACCTTTGGGACGTAATGCTAAGGCAGCTGGGTAGTTAAGTCTTTGTGGCATAAAATTCAGCCAGATGTACTCCACCCTTGCTCAGTCAGTTTTATTTCTTTACATACCCTTCTGTAATCCGAGAGATTCTAGTCTATTGTTTTTTCTGTAGTTCTGTTTTTTAAAGATTTAAGTTCGAATTTCACCGGAAACCTCTTAGAAATCAATCCAACATATGAATCGGTATAGAAAAAAAAGACAATAATAGAAATAAATACCCATGTGCCCTTCATGCAATTAAGTTAAAAGGGAATCATGTTTCAATTGATTGGTATGATGATATCATCTATCTACATTTTCTAAAAAGTCTATTTTTTTTGTTTACGGAAAGTTTCATATATAAAATATTTTTATCATGTTTTGTGTAATTTTTCCTTTACTTTTTTTTATTTCTACTATTTTTGAAATATTGGTATTTATTTTTTTTTGATAAAACATACTTATCAGAAATCGGTCAGTTTTTCTCATTCCATCCCTCATTCTAAAGCTATTGAAAGTTAGGTTTGAATCTGATAAAACGTACTGATTCGTGATATATACTGTTTGTTTTGTTCTAATTCTCGAGCAATACTTACATAACGTTTTATATATATTCTATCTGAGTTGTATAGTTTTATTGGAATTTCAAAACGTCTTTCTTGATTGAAATCTTATTTTTGGATTGATTTTTTGCGTTTCTGTTTTTCACGTATCTAATATTTTTAGATCAGTTCGTTAAATGATTCATTGTCTAATTTTATATTATTTGATCTATTACTTAACTTAACTATTACTTATTACTATTACTTAACTTAATCTATTACTTAACAGTTTGCAATTATTGTTGAACTAATAATATAAATATCTAAAACTTAAATTAAATGTTAAACATTGATACTACTATATAACGCAAAAGTTAAACGATACATTCTTGCGAAGTTCAGAGTGGTGGGTTAACTAATCATTAGTACAACTACTAACGATCCAACGATCTCCTCATCGGTGAGTTTCTTCTTTTCTCTCTTCTTCTCCTGATGACGGTTTAACGTAAAATTTTGAAACTGTGAAAGTTAAGTCTTTCCTTCGTTGTGTAAAAGTTGAACTATTGATGTCATTTGATTTTTCATGTAATATTTATACATGAAAATAAAAATTACGTAATATGAAATGCAATATTAAGGAATAAATTCTAACGTCTGTTAATTTTCTGGCATTCAATTCTGATGAATCAATTTCATTTAATGTCTTCTTTCTAAATGGAATTAGAAGAACTGAAAAAGAAAAAAATCCAGGTTTTTAAGTGCAAACTATTAATTTCTTACATATCACTAATAATTATATAGTATATAAAAACGGTTTCACTTGAACTATGATATAATGACAGTTATTTGAAAAAGAACTAATTTCAGTTAAAAAATGAAAAATTACTACAATTATTTGTAGTTTTATTGAAAGTTGAACTTTTTTTATTTGTTGGAGAATGGCAATTCGATTCAATAATAATATCAATGGCAGTTCGATTTAATAAATTTTGAATGAATAGGACAATGAAAAACAGGAGTAGATTGAGTTGTCAAGGGTGATTTAATTTGTTTGGATGTGTGTAGTAGATGAAGCAAATAGACAGAATAGCAACTGTATAATTGACGAGACTTTGGCTTAGTCAAGTAGGTTGTTTCTAATGAACAGTCTCTGTTTTGGTCTCCAACAGGTAAAATTTTAATTGTTCTTATCCAGGAATGGTGAATATTTTATTAGGCATTGTACTATCTAACTAGATTTTATGTCATTTTGTCAGGAGTTTCGTGTTTTCAATCCCCAACTGTGTTTTCTTAAGCTTAACCATTATAAGCGAATGATGGAATCCTATTCAGAAACTTTTAGACAATGAAAGTACTAAACATATTTTTAACTATTAACTGGAAAAAAAAAAGCATAGTGATTTTTCAGACAATTAGTATTAAAGAAATACATGTGTCCTTTTTAAAGTTTTATATTTCCTTTAAACAAGAAGTAATAAAGGAAGATAAAGAATGAAATATTACATGAAGATATATCATTGATAAACCTCTTGTCAATCGATAAAAAAAAGTAATCCTTTACTTTATAAACAAACAAATTTTGAAGTTTGTATGGATGGATGCAATATTAAATATTAAAAAGACCCAGCTATAGAAATGGTTCTTTTATTGAATTACTGAATAACGCTGGTCAGGTACTGTCCAATCTCCTTTTTCCTTGAAGTTACAAGGATGTTTCACTATTGTCTCATACCTTTCCATACTGTCTTAGCATACTAAATGCTTAATATCCTTCTTAGAAGGAAACTATTAGACATCTCTATTATTATAGGTTACAAATTAATTTAGCAACTTCAAGATCAATATCCAATATTTTTGTTAGGTAATAGCATATTAAATATTTTTGAATTGGTTTTTAGAAAAGGGCAAACAAATAAACGAATGATGAATACCATCAAATTGAATATCAAGGAATCAATATGTAGTAAATTTACCTAATATTTCATTTACCTAATTATTATTTTACCTTATAAACATTGAAATATAAAACATTTCAGAAGGAAATAATGAAAAAATATTGTTTTAATAAACTGTTTTGAGCAGCTGGAGTTACGTAAGTACGGATTATAATAATGAGTTTAAAGTAGTGACACTAGTTCATCAGCATTTTTTTTATGAAAAATGTTGACTATATATCTCTGAAGAAGATCAATTTTCGGTCGAAAATTAGGAAGTTGAGTGAACAGAATCGATTAACGAAGTAATGAAATCTGTTTTATTTAATTAAGGTATGAAACATTTCGAAAACAAAGGAAAATTTTAGTTTGATCATCAATGTTAATCTAGAAAATGATATGCGGAACGGTATACAGAAAAGAAAGGTACATTTTAAATTTATGGAGATGAAGCAAAGACCGCTGAGTGATCTAGAAGTTTTGTTAATATTTCAATTCCTTGTGTCTACTGACCATTGAACGGTAGTAAGTTGAAACTAGTATTTTTTAAAGCTAAATTCTTTACAATGTTTTTGTAATGTTAATGATTTTCTAGATCCATCAATGGTGTTTGCTTGCTCAATGAAAAAATGCGATAAAGTTTGCGTTGGTGAAATTGTGAAAACTGAATCATGAATACTTATAAAACGTTCACTTCCTAAAAACGAGTCTGTGCGTTTATTGAGATGGCATTGTAAATTCATGGAGGATAGGTGTTTGCACCTAGATAAGAAAATGGGACGCCATTCAACTTGGGATGTTATGGCTGAGCATGATATAACTTCCTTTCAGAGGAGCAGAACCCCCATAAATTGATAGGAGCTAGCTTCAGGAAACTTCAGCTTCGTGTCTCAGAAAAATGACAGCACGTGACACCATTAAAAATACAGTTGTCTATCAGTTGCAGGACACTGATAACCGGCAGTATTCTGTATTTTGCTTTACAATGCAAGAGAAGTTAGAAGATTACAGAATTGGAAAACACGACTTGCTTTTACCTATGAAGAACGTCCAACTAAAATTGCAATGATAACCCTCAAACCCACTCTACCTATGTACTGGAAAACAACATGAAGTGCTTGATCATTAATAAAATTCATGAATATTGTTAATACCACTGAGGTTAGTATGATTAATATTAGAAATATAATAAACCGTCTTACCCCTCTTAGATTGTTACTGGAGCTATCCGACCGTTTTGGTTTCTAAAGTAATAGTAGAAAAATCAAGATAACGACTCTTTGGATCAGTTCCTTTCCAAGATGTGACCCCCGAAACCGTTCGGATAGCTCCAGCAGTAGTATACGAGGTAATACAGTTTATCAGTTTATTCTATTTGTAATATTAATCAGTAAGATTACCTAAAGTCCAATAAAGTTGTCTATTGATATTCTTATTTAGAGGAGGAACAGAGAATAGTGGCAAATAGTTTAACATTCTGGAAAACTGATGAATGAATAAGTTAAGTGAAAAAGAATGTGACAACTTTTATTTTATAACGGGATTGGATGCCTCAGCACTAGGGAGGGTCTCAGGTTTAGACAGTATGTGCCAGACAGATGGCACGGTATGGGAGCGATGATTGTGTTCTCGTGCCTTGACGCCCGTAATGTTGATATTCACCATGATTTGAAAATGGAATCCATAGATAGCTACATCACCCGACTTACTACTAATGAAGACAACAAACTATCTATTCATCCAAATCTCCTTGTACAAACTCTAAATTCTGTCACCAACTTTCCTCAACCTCACTGAATAATTACTTCATCCAGTGACTATCTGACTATCTTTCCAGCTCATGACTAAAAACATTGAAAATTATGACTAACAAGACCACATGACTGCTAATACGACATCATTACTGTACAGACTAACTTAATATCTGACATGAATTACTGACATTCCAAGTTATAGTAGCACAGTAATCAAGCAGTAGAAGGCCTCTGGTCTGGAACTGCTAGTTACGACTGCTAGTTAGTGACTGCAAGTTTTGCCTTGGCCTCCCAGGTCTCCAGAACTCATGCCCTGTGATTTCCTTTAGTACGTGCTCGTAAAAGGACTGGTCTATATACCCATCCATCCAAACGACATGGATGAACAGAAGTCCCGAATAACACAAGCTGTAATAACCAACAACGCAATGCTAGAAAGCATTTGGACTACCGGCTTGATGAGTGCCTAACACACTCACATCGAACATCTTGAAACCTTCCATGAAAAAGAAAACTTTAAATTACAAGCTTTCAGAATATACCATTAGCATTTTTATATCCTTAGTAGTTATCAAGGTATTCAATAACAAAATATGCTACATCTGGAACACACTATAGTCTATAGGCAATTAATTTCATTACAAAATGAAGATAATATTCTATAATAAGCGGAAATCGTTTATATTAGATAATAATGTGCAAAAAATATTAAACCATTCACATCACTCAAGTAAATTTAGGTCACTGATAACGTATCAGATCACATCCTGTATCCATTAATTCTAACTGATCTCATTAAGAATATATTTCAATGAGTCTTACTAATTCTACTCAATTGGTAACATTCTCATAAGGTTTTATGATTAGCAATTTAAATTTCTGAATCTAAGATTTAAATCGATATCAGCGTTACCTTTTCTTTTGTTTTTATCTCAAATAATATTTAATCATTTGCAAGTTTTGAGGTTCCCAGAATTCTTTTCTGATATTGTTTTCGTAATGTCTGGATGTGTGTGGGTGGGCTTTATTCAAAATTTTATAATCACTCAACCAATCAGTCAATAAATCTAAATGAACTTGACAGATAAATTGTTCTTGGTGTGGAAATGAGCCACACTACTCTTAGTTACCTTGTATCTATGAGAAAGTGCTATTCACACTCTATACTAAACGTCCATTAATTTATTCTGCTCCTCAGGTCATTGCACAAACATGTAACGTTTAACTTAGTTTTTCCTTAATATTAATATAACAATTATTATTACTATTAAATATCTTTTTTACTTATAATATTATAAAATTAATAATTCAGTATAAAATTTCAATTGTTTTAGATTATTGCAACACTATTATAATGCTAAAAAGAGTAAGTATTGATTACTGTCTGCTCTCATCTATTGTATCGCTTTTTTACATTTTTACAGCAACGTTTCTGGCTCCTGTTGTTTGATCATAATACAAGTACGTCGAAATGTCTTCAAGGATTACCTGTGAAGATTTTCTTCTTTGCTCTTAATAAATTGAAACAGTTTTAGAAATTGTCATGGGTTTTTAACGTTTTTCTCATTCATTCATATTGTTGACTAAGCTGATAATGTAGCAATAATAATAAAATTATTATTTCTTTTTATCAGAGGAATCACATGTGATTTTTTAGCTGTGTTTGTCTTAGATGTTTTTATTTGTTCTAGATTTTGATATTTTTCATATATGGACTCATGTAAATTATAATATCAAAATTTCAAAATGAACTAAGATCATTGAAAAGGCAACGATTTACACCAAAATAGCATCAAAATGTCTGTTACTGATAGAAAGATATTAGTCTCATTGTATAACTGCACACTGTTTTTTAAATATATATACATAAAATGTAACTTTGAAACTCTTAAAGTGAAAAGAAAAGCAGTAATTTTGAGGTTTTCATAATATAGGTGCTGAGTATTTTTTAGCGAACTAAAAAAATATAATATATCTAATATAATATATAATATATATAATATAGTATATAATATAAACTTGATGGAAGTAGTGAATCATAACGAATCTCTTAGTTTTCAAAGGTTCTGAAAACTTTTTGTAATATACAGGGTGATTGAAAAATAGCTCTATTTTAAAAAAATATTTATAAATATATAATTTGTACTAGGAGTTATTGTTTGTTCAAGTTTTTAATATATGTTTATTAATATATATTGTGAAATATGTTGGATTTTCAAAATATCCTTTGGAGTGATGAAGCGGTTTTTTCATATCGGTTGGTTTGTGAACCGCCACAGCTATCATTACTGGACAGAAGAAAAACCTCAAATTATCTTTAAAAAATCTCAGAAACGACCTACTCGTATGATGACAGTGTTGTGTGGAACTACTTGTGATAGGGCTGTGGTCCCGTTTCATCTTTCGCAATACAATGAATGAGGAAATGTAACTTAACACATTCAAGATAAACATTTAAACAGTGGTGAATACTTAGTCGAATATTGATGACTAGATGTTTATGCAAGATGGTGCCATCTTGAACATCAATGGAGATGGGTGCATGTCGTTCACATGATTGGGCAATAAGAAGCAGCGATTTAAACCGCACGACTTCTTTCCTTTAGGTTCAATTGAAGGAAGAAGTTTATTCAAAGAAACCAATTACCTTAGAAGAAGTTGAAAAAAAAATAAGATTAGTGATTTCTGACGTTGCACAAGATTTTTTTGGAAGAATCAGTTAAAACGATCCTCGAGAGACTTGGAAAGCTAGAAGCTACAGGCTTTTATGTGTTAAAACACAGAAACATAACATCAAATAACATTGATAGAAAGATTCCACATAAACAGGTGAAATAACAATCAATAATCAAACCACAATAAGAAATGGGAAAACAAGACTAAGATCTTTCAACATAAGATAGGTTTTTGATCTTTCAGTTGGGTTTTTGACTCTGACGAAGACCGCTTGTTACGGTTGAAAGAACTTAGTCTTGTTTTCCCATTTCTTATTGTGGTTTGATCATCAAATAACAAAAATATAGCATAGCAATAGTAAACATTATTATGTTATTTCTGTTTTCGCATAATGATATTTTTGAATAAATAATGACCCCTAAATAAATTATATTTTCTTAAAATAGTGAGTTAATTTCAATTACCCGTAAATTTAAAAAAATCATTAATTAAGCTTAATTTGGAAATAAACTGAAACAGTGCTATATTTTACTCGTCGATTAAAGTGTATTTCTCAATACTATAAGAATTGTTGATCTCACTTGGTAGGTTCATCAGATTTTCGAATGCAAAATCATAAAATATCACATCAACTGAAATATTATTGAACTCATTGTCTTGTTAATAATTTTTAAATCCAGTATATTTTATTTAAAAATAAAATATTCAAATTATGTCTTAAATAAACCCATCAAAAGAAAAAAAAAGAAGAAATTTTGATTTATATAGAATAGAAAAGAAAAAGTGGTTCTTTTGTTTTCCTTTGGGAAGACTATAGGTAAAAAAAGGGTTTTTGTTTTGAGTTTTAAAGGTGCAGTGAGGTATAGGTAAAAGTGGGGTGAGATTCCTACGATGCGGACCTCAATTTAAATAATGAATTAATTCACAAATCCCCTAACTGGCAATGGAGGAGCCTTTGTTCTTTTATACCTCACTTTTATAAATTAAGGGTTGTAAAACCGAAAACAATGTGCCCATTCTTTTAAAGCTATAGAACGTAATTTATTTGTAGTTTACGGTGTATTATTTTTTTTTCAGGGTGTTAAAGGACGTCTTTTATGAATTATATCATAGAGGGTTGAAGAATTGTAGCAATTATTATCACAATAAGAGTGTAGGTTTCTATAATTGTCTACATCATAATTTTTGTTATTTATTTTATAGATAAGTAAAAGTACTATGTAGGCGGACTCCTACTGGTCTTGCGGTTTTAGGGCCACTTAGGATTCATTGACCCCCTCCGAGAAGATGAATACAAGTAATGAACCTCAGTTCTCACCATGACTGATCAATATCTTCTTGGTAGAAGCTTCAGAGTGCTCTAATTCACTTCCTGTTGCTGTTCAGTCACCATTGGCAAAGATACCCTTCCAACACGAGGGACCGGAGAAATTTCGTCAAAACTCGGAGAAACATTCTAATGTCTACTCAATTTTGGATGTAATTTTGGAGTTAGACACATTTGCATTGATCACTACATTCGCGCTCATTCCCACACGAATAAACCAAAGGCAGAAAGGCTCTACTAAATTTTACCTAATAGGCCAATGGCTTTGCAGATAATATACTTTATCCATCTGCTTTTAGTTGAAAAGCCCCTCATTGAGAAGATCCATGCTATCAAGAGACTAAGACGTCGCAACTACTCAATTGCAAATATATGGATCTAACCAAAACTGTGGGGGTTTGTTCCCCTACAAGCCAAATTATTATACAATGAATTTCAAACTAAAATCTATCACTTCAAACTAAATATTCAAACTAAAATATCAAACCACGTATCGCACTCATAAAACAAATCTTAATGTTCTATATATAATA
The DNA here is from genome assembly GCA_026182355.1 of Hermatobates lingyangjiaoensis. NCBI lineage: Eukaryota > Metazoa > Arthropoda > Insecta > Hemiptera > Hermatobatidae > Hermatobates > Hermatobates lingyangjiaoensis. The sequence continues at coordinate 543,924 of JAPFBL010000011.1, read as the reverse complement.
TGGAATATTGAGAACTTCATTCTTTTCGGGTGATATTGAAGTATAAGAAAGGTACTTCTTTGTTCATCATGGCATAACGGATACTAATATTCCTAACTATAGTCATAGTAAATATTGAAATAGTTATTATAAATAACATAGCAGTAGTTAGTTCATTTTATATGCTCTTTATGTGTAATTTGAACCATAATTAAACGAAATCAAACAATTATAATATTATATAAAGCCGTCATACCTCACGAATTACAGCGACGATTCACGTGGAACTGTGGATTTGTATAATAATATGATGTTTAATATTCTGTGGTACTAACAATTTGCATGTTTTAAAAAATATATAGCTTACTGGGCTCAGTAATAGAAAAAAATATTTTATGCTTTTGTCATATCTTAGTATATTTGAAGCTTTATAAGGTGTTCATTAACTTGAATTGTTCAAAAATTAGATTTTTGTCTTGCTTATTTGTGTTAGACTGGTAAACGTTGAAATGCTTTAATGTTCTTTTTAGATTTGAATAAAATCTATAATTTCTTTAAAGAAGGGTTTTAAAATGATGTGCGAGAATTGTTGACTCCTCCCGTGCATGACTTTCCAGGCAGAAGATTTTTAATTTGAGATGACGTAAGTCCTAACTTTTAATAATATAATGGAGAGGGAATGAGCTGATTGTATTCCATTGAGGCAACAAAAGAACGATTGGTAAAACTAAAATACAAGTTCATATGATCACCAGTAATAGCTACAAGATACATACAAATAATCCGCAACTAAAGTTTTGAAAAGTTTTCAAATGTCTGTTTAGAATTGTTGGACTTTCGAAAGAGATACGTTGTTGCATAAAAGCTGTTTATTTTCAGACTTGATGGAGGGATGTTCCAGCGAAAGTGAATCGGAGGCGGGTCCAAGGCTGCGGTTTCCGCCCCCGCCGCCGTACCCGCCCCTCCAGGACTACGACTACGCCTATTACTTGAGCCAGCCAAGCACAAGCAAAGGCCTTCCACGTCATTGCTATACCACAAGGTACGGTACCCAAGAAAACCTCTACGAGGAAATCACTCAGCACCCCGATCAAGAGGAGGAGTTGCGCTACGTACATTCAAAGCACATTCAGGTAGCATAATTAGTAGTTCATTTTCTTTTTATTTCTGCACAACAACTGCTTTTAATGCAAAAGACCATTTGTAAAAAAATGACCTTCAAGCATCTACACGTTTTGTAGCATTCATCATCACAATATTAGCGATCACAAACAATATTTTATCGTACACATAATAAAATTGAACGATATAATTACAGCAGGCATAACTAGTCACTATTTCATATTTTAAATGGAAAAATAATATTCAAATGTCTTCCAAATCTTCTAAAGAACTAGGTTTCGTTGGGTATACAATTTTTTTCACATCTCCGCTATAAGAAAAAATCTAATTGGGTCAAATTTGGTAAATGTGGGGGCCAGTTAAATAGTACACCTCTTCCGATCCATGTGTTGGAGACAAAACCTCTAACCACCTCAAAATTAGAAATTTCCTAACACACCGATCAGAAGGGGTGGACAATTTTTGTCCTCCACGTTCGCATGATTCAAATCTATTGAATTTGTTTTATGGAGACATGTGAAAGCAATTTGTATGTTAGACTTGGTTTAATATGAAGCAATGTAAAGAAGAATGTGGTCTGATATCCAGGCCGCATTGAAAGCGCTAGAAGGAACATAAATTTGTTCGAAGCTGGTGCTTCAATGTCGAGTACGATTGATTGACTAGGCTCGTTACAACAATGTATTAATAGGTTTGGTCCCTGACCATAAAGGGATCGAAGGGAACGAAGAGACTGATAAGCTTGCCAAAAAAACAGCCATCTCTCCTTTTATAGGACCGGAACCTGTTACCCAAACACAAGAGAAGAATTAAAGGTGAGGTGACAGGATGGGTTAGGAATGAACAGAGGAGTCGTTGGAGATACGACAGTGGTGGCTCTCAGTGTAAGTGGTTTCTACCAGAGAGGAACCCATACGTACTCTACCGAGACTCCCAAGGAGTCAGATGAGGTTAGTAGTAGGTCTACAAATATGACACGCTACTTCAGAAGCCACTTAAGAAAGGTCGGTTTTCTAAGAGGATCGACAGAGTTTAGACTATGTGGGGAGGCAAAAGAAACTGCAATCCACATAGATACTGTACTGCGCCAGAGCAGTACTGCGTAGACCAGGCTTGTCCAAAGTCTAGCCCGCGGGCCTCATGCGGTCCGCGACCCCCTTCATTGCGGCCCGCGGCCTGTTCTAGAAAACTTTTTAAGGTTAGTATTATTGAATGGCCGACCCCTACTAAGTCTACAGTTTAAGGACTACCACAGGATCCTTGAGGATTCGGTCGTCCCCCCTTACGGGGAAGGTGCCTTATAACCCAGGCAGGCCCCACCCCTCAGGGATGGGTACCAGTTTGCGGAACACTTCCAATATGTGTTCCACACCCACTGGTTGGGGCCGGGGTCTAGCTACCCCTTGTTGCTATGCAGGCAACTCCCGAGAAGGTACTGCTTCTCACACAGCGACACATCACTTGAGCTCATTTGTGTCTACTCTACCTGAGTAAGGAACCACAACCACCACGAGTCCGTCCGCATGACGGGGCATGAGTGTCAACCTGGGGGGGAGAAAAGGAAGAGAGAGTTAGTATGAGGAGAGAGGAAGATGAAGATGAAAACGAAAAACACTCATGGGCTTGGTGCCCCGTCCCCGTGGTACCGAAATTATTTTAAGAGCACTCGGGTGGAGCTCCGGACTAAGTCCTACTGAGCCTGTAATTGGGTACAGGTTTGGGTCAGTGGCCCAGGAAAGTGGAAGGTGAAGAGAGGAAGAAGAAGAAAGGAAGAAGAAGAAGGAGAAAAAAAAAAAAAAAAAAGGGGGGGGGGCATCTGAAACTAAGTCCTTGGAGCGGCATTGCATGAAGACGTTATTGCGAATATATTGGGGTGGTGGGGGGGAGGTTGCAAACCGATGGGTGGGGGGTGGTCCTCCGTTACTTGGCTAAGGTTAGTATTATGAAAAAAGTTGTTATTAAGCAAAGCTGAACTGCCAATCATTCAATTTTGGCCTCTTCTTTCTGAAGAGCATTATCCTAATTTACGCCGATTTGGATTGAACTTGCTGTCAATGTTCAAGTCAAAGGTAGTACCTACCTTTGTGAAGCAGAACTTTCCGCAATGAAGTCGATTAAATCCAAAGAGAGGAATCTACTTAATCAAACATCTCTCGAAACCTGCCTTCGTTTAGCCTTAACCTCAGTTGACATTGACACAAAGGAGCTGGCTTCCAAAATTCACGCACACCCATCGCACTAAATTTTAAGTAAACTGTACCGTTTTACGCACTACCTTAAATATTTTTAACGAATATATTTAAGGGTTGATTCTTATCCATACTTGCCAATTATTTTTTTTTATGATAATATATGTCTTTATGATAAATATAAAATGTACGTGTTTTACTTTACATCTGGTACTGCGGCCCACGATCTAATTTCCTTGCCCAATGCGGCCCGCGTCCCCATAAAGTTTGGTCAACCCTGGCGTAGACAGTTAATTCCAAAGCCGAACAGTTGACCGATGCATACCTTAATAAATTGGTGAAGGGGACAAAACTCGGGCAACAGTTGTAGCCACTGATCTAAGTGATTGTCCCCAAAGGTCCGATCAAGAAAAAGACCACAAGGGCTGACGATTTAACCCGCGAGGGGTTCGGTATCAACGAGAAAAAAAAGCACTAAATTTGTAGGGGTGATTTTATATTTTCTTCTTTTTTATAGCATCATCTTTTTAATATCACATTTTAATAATCGGTTATACTCAAAACTTATTTTGAGGTTTTTCAAAAATAATGCAATCTTTAATGAAAAAAAAAATGACTGCCCCAGTTACTTCCGCTTGGTAATCAAAAAATGATAGCTTTAATATATTTCAATATTGTAGAAGGATTCTGTTTTATTAAGTGACTAAATTTAATATTTGAGCCAAGGCTTAAAAATACTCTTAGAAACTAAAAGGGCACTTCTGCTTGTTAGCATATTGAAAACAATATTTTGTTTTCTTTATTAAATTTTTAAACATGAGTAAATATGAGGAAAAATAATCACTCTTCATTTCCATACTGTTTTAACTCTTTTTTTGGGTTGTTAATATCTAACTGAACATTTTATTGTTTATCTGAATTATAAATCTCAAATTTTTATTACCCGTGGTTCTCTGAGTCACTATAATTGAGAAGTAATATGTTTCTTCACAAAAGAACAAGTTATCTAACATTAGTAACTAATAATCTAGAGTAAATATATATGTCTGATAGTTTTTAACGTGATGTAGTGGCTAGATGCTTGGTCTATCCAAGATTCATACTGATTAGCTTTTCAAATTTTATCTCTGACAAGAGAAAATTAATGGAATTTGATGTGTGTGGTATTTTGTAATTTTATTATCCGAATGTATATCTGTTTACCGTAAAATCGGAAAGCTGATCAAAACTGGACGAGTTTAAAACTCCTATTGCGTTCAGTTTGGATCGTCTTCCGATTTATCGTGTATATAATTTATTATTTAATTAATTTTATAACTTTTTTTTATTAATCAATTTATTATGTACATAAAGTTCTGTTATAAAGAAGAAGAAAAAATGATATATATATTCAGTTTTTCCTAGATTATAAGTATATTATGCTGATATTTGATGTGACAACTTAGAATTGTGGTGGCACCATCATGGATGTAGTTAAAAACGAAAAATTTTGTGAAAAAACTTGTAACTTTAAAAATTTTCAAATGAATCGGATGTGAGTATGAGAAATTCTTCTCAGTTCAAACTTTTAAAAAGTATAAATTATTCGCTAGGCGTGAATAACTGCTTCTTAGTTCAGATGTTCTGAACTTAGAAAGATTAAATGAGAAACCATTTCACCAATCCTGTTCTCATATATATATATATATATATATATATATATATATATATATATATATAAATGATCAAACCACAATAAGAAATGGGAAAACAAGACTAAGATCTTTCAACCGTAACAAGCGGTCTTCGTCAGAGTCAAAAACCCAACTGAAACACTAGATGCAGAAAACATCTGGTGAGGAGTTGAGAAGAGTGGGAGGGAAGAGTGGTATTTTAAAAGGGTGAAAGTGCAGGAAAGGACTAATGTCCAGAAAGGGATGTTTGGGGAAACAAAGGAGTACAGTAAGAAAAAGTAAAAAACTATCCGCTAGCTGTCAACCCTCTTTGAATTGAATTTCATTGATTGTTATTTCACGTGTTTATGTGAAAGCTTTATATATATATATATATATATATTTGTAAAAGTTGTAAGCAGTCCTTTATTTAAACATATATTGTTAAATAACGCCCCATATTCGGTTTATATCTGCTTCTTACACAATTTCTCCAGTTTCCGGAATTCCTTCCTCGTCTCTTCTGTAAAACTATAAAGTCTATCACCAAATTCTTGTCGAATTTTAAAACTATTTGCAAACAGAAACACCCAGATTAGCCAGGTAGTAGGTGAGCCCAACCACCCTACCTTAATCCCCCATAATGCGCCGTGATACAGGGCGATGCCCTGTAAATTTTCCATTAATAATCCATCTCGATATATATAACTAGCTTTCCTACTATTACTCTCATTATTGTCCTGATGATGAATGTGGTACATTCGAAACATGTCGACTAGTAATATTGGTGATAGACTTTATAGTTTTACTGAAGAGACGAGGAAGGAATTCCGGAAACTGGAGAAATTGTGTAAGAAGCAGATACAAGCCAAATATGGGGCGTTATTTAACAATATATAGGTTACGCGTGTCCGGGTAATGAATAGGTTTTTAAAAAAAAGGAATTTAAATAAACTAGCTCGCACGTGGTTGAAGACAAGAATCGAGTTTATTAGTCAGCTCCTTCTGTTTATAGGAGAGGCAATGTTGATACGGACTTCAACCCTCTAGTCTCTCGCGGGCCGGCGTCTCTCGCGGGCCGGCATTACTGCCCACTCCCAGTCCTTATCAACAATGCTCTCCGTACAAGTGTCTGAGTTATATCATAAAATAACAAAACAAAACTTGACTCTAAACATAAGAAATGAATATAATGTTTTAACATTCAAAAATAAAATGACGTCCACACAAGTAACTGAATTAACATTGTTTATAGAAATTACAGAAATAACAAAAGATGAACTTCTATGATTATTTGTACAAAACAAAAATAACAAAATTAACAAAGGTAAACATACATAACTACACTATATCGTTCGCACCATTGGTGGGATTTTCCTTCTCACCCGTCGCAGTTCCTGAAAATGAACTATTTCTTGTTTCAGGGTGTCCGTTCCTATCCTCCATATCTGTGCTCTGTACCGTGGTAACGTTGCGAGTACTTCGTATGGCCCTACGTATCTCGGGTCCGATTTCCTTCGCTTCTGCCTATTCAGTTTATATACGAAGTCCCCTTCTTGTATCAACCCTACTGCTTCTTCTGCTTTCCTTTGATTATATTGCTTGGTCCATCTTTCTTTTGCTGCTTTGACTCTATTATGTAACCTTTGTGGATCCGCTTCCTTTTTCCGCAATTCAAATGGTGTTGCCTCTGTGGTCGAGTGAATACTACTGTTGTATGCTAGGACCGCTCTGGCCATTGCCACATGACCCTTTATGTTTTTTGCATCAGCCAATAACTGCAAGTGTTCCGTTAGAGTGTTATGTAGTCTCTCTATTGCTCCGTGGGACCTTGGATGACCCGGTGTACACCAATGGGGGTTTATATTGAATTCTTTTAACAGGGTTTTTATTTTAACGTTGTTGAACTCTCGCCCTCTGTCCATATAGATCGTTCTCGGGCAGTCAAACGTGGCCAAATACGACAGCAATGCCTCTTCTGTACTTTCACTTGATTTACTTGTTAGTGGCCATGCTGAGGCTAACTTCGTTAGTCTATCTATTGTTGTTAAATATTTGTTTACGTCGTATGTAAATATATCAATTTCTAGCTCCTCAAAGGGTCCCTCGGGCGTCTGACTTTGTAATAATGGAGGTACAAGTGGTACTCTTTCATACTTCCTCCTTTTGCATATTTCACAGTCCTTTATCACTTGGGCTATCCTCTTGCCCATTTGGAGCCAGTAATGCGACCTCTGTAGATGTTTAAGGGTCTCTGTGACACCACGATGGTTGGTTTTTCCCCTGTGATAATTTAGGATGACCTCTTTCTGCTGCTCTTCGTCTTCTACCGTTTCTACCTGGTTCTTACAGATTATGAAATGAGCTCCTTGTCTCAGCTCTCTTTCCTGAATTAGTCGGAGTAGTCTATTTTCAAGTTCTTGTGATTCTATAAAGAAATGGTATACCTTTCCTGGCACTGTTAGTTGGTTTATGACTGTACTTAATTGTTCGTTGTTCGCTTTCGTTCCTCCTGTAATAATATTTATTTTTAAGTGGCCATATTTGTGCAATTGGGTGTTTATTATTTCTTCTGTGTCGTCTTTTATAATTATTTGATTTCTCTTGTTGTTTATTATATCCTGACTAATCTCAGCTTCCGGTCCATTTCGTTGTTCTTGGTCTTCATCTGCGTCTGGTGTCCAGTTGGCGAAGAACTCTCGCACGTCCCTGGAGGTACTTGGCTCTCTCGTACTACTTCTCGTAATGACGTTGACGTTTCTGGACAAACAGTCGGCTACTTGATTATCAACGCCCTTTACGTGCTGGACCCTGAAGTTGTATGCAGCTATCCTTTCTTTCCACTTTGCTATCCGGGCTGACGTCTCCTTTAAATTCCCGATCCACATTAGGGGCCTATGATCTGTTCTAATAGTGAACTCAGCCGCAAACAGGTAGGGTCGGAAATGTTCTACAGTCCACACTATGCCTAACATTTCCCTTTCTATTGTGCTATACCTTTTTTCCGCTGGTGATAATTTTCTGCTGGCGTAGGCTATTGGTCGCTCTCCCTGGATAGTTTCCTGCATCAAGACTCCCCCGATAGCTTCTTGACTGGCATCTGTCATTACAATGAATGGTTTGTTTAGGTCAGGAAATTGGAGCAACAGCGGGCCCCGCAACGCCTTCTTACACTGCTCCACTGCTTCTCTTAGATCTTCTGTTTGTATAAACTTCTTTCCTTTCTTTAAACTGTCCGTCAAGGGGTTCGTGATTGCTGCAAAGTCCTTTACGTACCTTCTATAGAAACCTATCATACCTAGAAAAGCCCTGATGTCTTTGGGTCCCTTTGGATAGGGTAATCGATCTATTGCTTCAACCTTCTTAGGGTCGGGTCTTACTCCTTCACCTGAGATAAGGTGCCCCATAAATCTAACCTCTTTTTGATATAAGCGGGTTTTATCCATCGCTACCTTTAAGCCCAAGTCCCTTATTCTTTTCAGCACCCTTGTAACATGTTCCTTATGCTCTTCTATTGACTTACTGAACACTATGATGTCATCCATGTAGATTTGCGTAAAGTCTTCTCCCAGTCCTTCAGGCAGTTCATCCATGAGGCGTTGGAACGTGGAAGGCGCATTCTTTAGGCCAAAGGGCATCCTCAAAAATTCGAAGTGGCCTCTATCGAATGTAAAGGCCGTCTTCTCGACATCTCTCGGGTGCATCCTAATCTGGTGATACCCGGCCTTGAGGTCGAAGGTACTGAATACAGTTGCTCCTGCCATATGGTCGAGTATGTCTTCTATCCTTGGCAGAGGGTATCTTTCAAGCTTAGTGTACTTATTTAACTCTCTAAAATCTACTACCAACCGGTATTTAGGGGGTTTACCCTCCTCGACCTTTTTCGGGACCAGCCAAATAGGGCTCGAAAATTGCGACTTAGACCTCTGTATTATGCCCTGGTCCAGCATTTCCTTTATTTGCTCCTGCATTATCTTTTTCAATTGGTGTGGGTACCTTCTAGATTTCACGTAAACAACTGTACCTTCAGGGAGTTCTATTTGGTGTTTGACCCTACCTGTAGCTGATAACCTCTGTCCTTCACTATAGAATACTTTTTCAAATTCTTTCATTAATTCACTCACCTGATGTTCTCCTGGTATCACTTTTCCACAGTTTACCGTTATTCTCTTCCCTGGTTTAACTCTCCCTTCCACGAAGTATTTCCTTTTTCCTAGTTTAATGTCCCACTTCCCTCTTTTACACTCAGGTTTTGCATTGATTCTCTCCAAAAAGTCGCACCCTAGAATAACTCCATATTTCTGGGTCTCTAAGTGGGTCACATGCACTTTCATCTCCAAGGTCTCTCCTATTAATTCTCCCATCTCTACCTGTAATTCGCCTACCAGACTCTTCCTTCCTGCCATGGTGACCAAGGTGCAGTTGCACGGTGTCAGCCCTGAATAATTGTCCATCCTTTTTGCCACTTCATTGTCCATAATTGTGCTATCTGACCCTGTATCTACCAAACACTTAGTCTTCCATTTGGGAAAAAAAATATAGGGAGCTTACCTCTTATGCTATTCCTCTGTTGCTCGCCTATATACCTCTCGCCTAACCTTCAATCCTTCTTCCTCTTCTCTCGACTAGCGATCCTCCCACCACGAGTCTCTTCCAGTGAAGGCCACTTCCCTCGCTCGTACCAGCGCTCGTGTCGTTCTATCGATGTCTCTTGCTCCGACCCTGTTGACTCTGATGAGCTCCCGTCCTCTGAAGAGCCTTCCCCTTTTTGTCTTCTCCTGCCCCACATCTTCTCCCGCCGGGTTGTGTTAACTTCCATGGGCTCATCTCTTGGTGTTGGTCTATACTGTTTTGTTCGTGGTCTCTCCTTGCGATATAAATACGGACACTCTCGCGCGAAGTGACCGAGTTCACCACACTCCCAACATCCTCTTCTTACTGGCTTCTCTCTTCGCGTGTAGCCTCCCACTGCCTCATAGCTGTTCCTCCTGGCTTGAGATCTTCTCTCTTCAAAACGTCCCCGTGGCTTCCTCTCCTGTGAATACCTCCCTTGTCCTCGATCCTCATAGGCTCTTGCTCTGAATTGCCTATCCTGAGGTACTCTCCTCCTGGTCACAACTGCCCATCCTCCTTCTGACTTCCCTCTGTATATAACACCGTTATCTTCTCGGTCCATTTCTTCCTCCCGGATGGCATTAATTGTCTCCTCGAGACTAGTGGGCTTCATGATACGGAGGGCCATTCTCACTCGTTCTAGAGCTGCCTTGAGGAGAATTTCACTGGCTATCTCTTCATATATCGTCGTTCTCCATTTCGCTTCTTGACTGTCTGTGCACTTTTCATTTATCTTCATAGTTAATTTCCTTGTCGCATCCCCCAATCTGCGCCCGAACTCAGCGCAGGTCTCACCATTCTCCTTCCGCATTTCAAAAATTTTTAGCGCACTTCTAGCTACAGGCTTTGCGGCTCCAGCATATCTGTCCTTAAGGGCTGCTCGCACCGCACTCCACTCCGCACAAAACGTAAGTCCTAACTCCAGCATCACCGTAAGGCTGACCCTGGCGAGGAAGTAGGTCTTGATGTTCTTGTCTGTAGCTGGGTCTAGTTGAGTTGTGACTAACTGCTCGTTGATGTAGTCCATTCTCTCTATGAACAAGTCCAACTCTCGAGCATCACCCTCGAACCTCTTTATCGAATCTAATAGGTTCATCAGGTACCCTGCTTTTGCTACTCTCGCTTGTTCTATTTTCACTGCGAGCCTAACATCGGCTCCTGTTGTCTGTTTACTCGTCATGTTGGTTTCTACACTGGACACAACACTACACTATTAAACAGTTGGCGAATGATCCCGGGTTTCGGCACCAGTTACGCGTGTCCGGGTAATGAATAGGTTTTTAAAAAAAAGGAATTTAAATAAACTAGCTCGCACGTGATTGAAGACAAGAATCGAGTTTATTAGTCAGCTCCTTCTGTTTATAGGAGAGGCAATGTTGATACGGACTTCAACCCTCTAGTCTCTCGCGGGCCGGCGTCTCTCGCGGGCCGGCATTACTTATATATATATATATATATATATATATATATATATATAGTCTTGTTGAAATATGAGTTGATTATTGAATTTCAATTGGCAAAAAAGTTCTGTTATAATTTGGGAGCAGTGAATTACTTCAGAAATCAAAGAGTTTTAAAGAATGATTAATTTAAACGGGAATATTACTATTTTATAAGATGAATATTTCACCGTGTAGAACGACTCTTTGGGGTGCCACTATCAGTGCTTTAGTTATCAATGAATTATTGCTGGCTATCCATGACCAGGTGCTGAATCAGCTCAACTTGTCAATGGAAGCTCTGATCATGCCGAATGAGTCACCGCCTCCAGAGATGACCACAGAAGAACTACTTTCCTCACCGGCCACGCCAAGCCTTGACTCTGGCTTCAGTAGCTCCAGCACTGGTAGCAATAGCCTAGGACGGCCCACACCAAGTCTCAAGAAGCGTTCTCAACATCATGCCCTTTGGCGTCGTATCCAAGGAAAGGCGCCACCCTCACCTTCGGCCCAACCCAAACCACCAAGTAAGTCATGCTTGATTTCTTTCCCTTCTTTTGATATTGCATTAATAAGGCAAGTAACTTTCACATGAATAAGTACAGATATATCACAATAAACAAACTTCAATCTACAAGCAAGAAACTGTAACAAAAAAAAGGAAAATTTAATAAGCTCTAAGGCCTTTCGAGTTGAATCGTTGACAAACAAACATTCTTGGTTCTTTTGTAGAAATTATTACACTGAAAGCTTTGAAACTTTTTCACTTCACTTGATTGTGAGTTCATTTCTTTGATATGTTTGAATAATTTCAACTTTTAACAAAACAACTTTTTCAACTATTGATAGTTGTCAAAAGTTTATCCACTCGTAAAAATTTTCACTGCATACAATTTCCACCATACTCTGAATTCTTAAGTATATATTATCTAGTTTTGCACCTTCATCAATTGTCTGGCAGCATGACTTAGACGTAGCAAATAGTTACTTGAGTAACTATAAATTACTGAGGTGCCTTTGAACTCTTGACCTCTGAGTAAGGCAAAAGTTTGGAATTCCAATATAGAACCAACCCAATGATTTGATCTTTCAAACATCATCCTTAACAGCAACGTCTCTTCATCTTGTAATAGCAGCTGCATTAATTTGTCCTAAACTACAAGCCAAATAGTACAAAAAAACAAACAAATAAAATGGAATGTGATACATCAAACGTGTTTCATATTTCCTCATTATAAATACACATTTCTCCAAACATTAAATTCAATTAAAATCCATAAAAAATAATATATTCTTGCTCATAATCCTTACAACTTACAAATCTTCACCTCACCAATAATTATTAATTCAATAATAATCACGAATTCCAATAATTATTTTAGTATTTGTAAATTTTTCTAAAACCAATGAAATAGTCATGTCTTCATAAAGAACTATGAACCCCTAAACCTCATTAATAAAACTTACCTCCTTTCTAACCAAAATCTCTGATAGAAAGATAGCCATATTTTTGTAGCTTATTATTTACTCTAAACACTATTTATCAGTTGAATTAGTATGAAATTCAATAATTTGATGTTATATTTTACTCTAATATGTTAATATCCATAACAACTCAAAATGTTATCATTTTAAAATTTAATTTAATGCAATTGTAGAACACTATTCTATTCTTTTGACTCTGACTTACAATTTACATAGATTGCATCTTTAGGTATAAGGTATATTAAATTAAACTAAAATGCCAGAACACAACAATTTTAACCAAAGTTGTGTAAAAAGTTTTCTACCAAAGCCAAATTTATGTTGGTTTTTTTTTTCAAATAAAGCATAACAAAGTGTATAGAAAAGAATAGCTTCATATTATGTTTCAGAGCTGATAGTAACTTAAAATACGAATTTTTGTTATTCAAATTCGGTTTTTCGATATATTCTGCCCAAAATATATAAAGAATCACATTAATGTGTCAAAGCTATTTTATTCCGTCGAAGAAGACAAAAGGAGTTTTAGTTGAGATCTCATCGAAATACCAACCCGATCACAATATTTTCAAGACGTCTGTATGTGCTATAGGAGTTATATAAACGGGGTCGTATAATTGACAGTACTAATTTGCAGAGACTATTGTCAACCTTTATACTATTATAAGTATAGACAAAATATAACCAAAAAAAAAACACTTTAAATCAAATGAACAGGGTCAGGAATAAATACTGAAATTGAACAAGAAAAAAGCTATTATATATTTAAGATCTGTAATGAGAATGTAAATAGTTAATCTGAATGGAAGTGATAAATTCATTAATTTAATCATAAAAAAATATGTTTCATGGTTTTGATATTCTGCTTGGTATTAAATATCATATGAAATAATTGCAAAGTCAGTTTTAAATGATTACAGTGAGTCGTTGAAAATTGAAAATGTTTTTCATTCTAGTTTATTCCTTTTAATGAATAAGCATAAAAGTTTTAATTGGTGTATGTACCCTACACAGGCAATTCCACAGCAATGCTTGTTTTTAGCTTGTTTTATTTTTTTTTTAGAATGTTTCTAAATATACTAATTAAAAAAAGTTTAAAGGAAAACATATTTAAGAGCTCTTGAATTTTTCTTTTATTAGATTTATTTTTATGATCCGTGAATGTTATATTACTTTTATTTTTATTTTTTACTGGATTAACTCCTTGAAAAATTTAAAAAAACTTCAGGTTTATTTGAAAAACAAGATATTTGCTTTAAAAAGGCGTATAATCATATTAAAGTCTGTTTTACAGAACTAAAAGGTGTTCTTACTGGTCTAAGAGATGAGTCATATTCTACTTCCGAAATAGGTAACATAGAAGGTTACAACACTGCCCTTGTACATTACTCTCTAAAACTGAGCACTAGTTGTATTCATATTAACCTTGAATTAAGTAAGACGTATTGATAAAAAGCCAAACTTACGTCATTAGCTGGGTATTTTACTTTCTTGTCGACAAAAGTTTTAGAATCACGAAATAATCGACTCGTCTGAACATTAAAGCGCTCTTTAATTCCAGAAAATGCCCACTATAAAGTAAAAGAGTAAGCTTTTAGTTTTCAAACACTTCATTTGATTTGTGGTATAGTTCAGACATCCTGAGGAGCCATTTCTGTTCTTGGTCTTAATTTATACAGTTTCATATTGAACTTGTTTTCTTTTTCCTGATATTCATCATCTTTTATTTTTTCATTATTTATATTACTGTTTTTATTTTTTTTTTATTTGATTTTCTCTGTTATTTTTTTTCAATTTTTTTTCTTTCTTTTTCTGACTTGCTTTATTGATTTTTTACTTTTTATTTAATAAAGTTTCTCTCCACCTGTGAATGATTGTAATACTACAGAGTATATGTGTGTGATTTCTGAATGATATTCCAGTGACATATGTAGTATCACTCAAAGTATTTTTCGTTCTGCAGACTACGAATGTTAAAATATGGAAATGAGTTTTATCTGTAGCTTGAGTTTTTTTAGTTTATAACCAGAGGCATGTTATTAGCTATTTGATGTCCAACTGGAAAAATGGTTGTCTTGTATAGCCACACATTCAGTACATCTAGTCAGTCTGTAGAACAATCTCTGACAACAAGACTAAATATTTGCAGGGCTCACACTTCTCCGGAAAATCAAAGTATGTCCATGTGATTTAAGATTCTCTACACAGAGTTCATTCCCTTGTTACATTCTGTGGGTCAATATACATGTGTTTTGGAAGCAAACATTCATTTATTATTTTATTTATCATTTATTCATTATTTTCATCCAGGTATTTTTCTTTATATAGGTTTTCCATTTTTCAGTAATAATATAAATCAATTCACCAAAACAATTATTTTAGAAATCCATTCACAAAAATTATCTAAAGAGAAGTGAATTACTACTGCTACTAATTTCATAATGGAGCACCCTACTTCTTACTGGTTAGACCATCCTTACCTCTCTCTGAAACTTAGACTGTAAGTGTGTTTGTCCATTTACTCTATATCTGTAGTTTACTGTAAAATGTATATATATAGCAAGACTTCACATAAACACGTGAAATAACAATCAATGATCAAACCACAAAATGAAAAGCGAAAAAAACCAAGATCTTTCAACCGTAACTCCGACGAAGACTGCTTGTTATGGTTGAAAGTTCTTAGTCTGCTTTCCCTTTTCATATTGTGGTTTAATCATTATTATATATATATATAATTTAGATAAAAAGATTTCACATAAACACGTGAAATAACAATCAATGATCAAACCACAATAAGAAATGGGAAAACAAGACTAAGATCTTTCAACCGTAACAAGCGGTCTTCGTCAGAGTCAAAAACCCTACTGACTATAATTTATATAGTTTTAATTTTGTATTTTAAGTAAATTTTGTAATTTTTGTATTTTAAGTTTTGTATTTTTTTAATTTTGTATTTTAGTATTTTAATACAAGAAACGTCGTATATAATTTGTTTGTATTGTTAATTTGTTTGTTATGGTTAAAACTTGTTTAGTGGAAAAAATGGATGTCAAAAATAAATCTTCTGGTGAATTACTTTATATTTTACCAGAAAGGCGGAAATCCATAGTTATAAAACTTGAAAAATTAACCCGGAAAAGAACAAAAGTTAAAATTGGCATAATTTTTAATAAAATATATATATATATATATATATCAATGATCAAACCACAATAAGAAAATGGGAAAGCAAGACTAAGATCTTTCAACCGTAACAAGCGGTCTTCGTCAGAGTCAAAAACGCAACTGATATATTTATATATATATATATATATATATATATATATATATATAGTAATTTTTTTAATTAGTTTTATACCTAGATGCAATTATACTCATTTATATGGTGTATCTTTCTTGTTTAGAGATTTAATTATGTGAATTTTAAATTCTTTTTTAAGTGGCTAGACATCTGACTATTCTGTTATTATTAACGGGAGGTTACGAATTACGATAAATATTACAAACAAAATACTTCATAACAGAAAAACTATTCTTAAAATAAAAGTAATTTGATAAAGAGTGTGATTTTTCTTTCTATTGTCATTTTATGAAAGAATATTTGAAAATATCGCTAAGGAGGAGAATAGAAAATGTTTTGTTAAAGTTTATATTGAATTCGTTATAATAAAGTGAATGTTGGTTTTAAAGTTACTGCTGCTAAGTTTTGTCCTGCGTGAGTTAAAGTTATTCAGTTGTGACTTGCAGGCGCTCTACTGCTGTGGAAGGAGAGACTTTCAAAATCTCTAAACCGCCTTCCACCTCTGTGTAGCCCACTTTATGGTCGGCGCAACTTTATTAAAACTCCTTTACATCTGTTAAGACTCAAACTTCTACTGGTGACATTTCAATGTTAAATGATCCTTCTGTTATGTCCAAACAAAACTCGTTTCCCTGTTTAACTGTTAGATAGTTGACGCTAAAGCTGATATGAAGTTGATTATTCATATTAAGAAAAGCGTAAACAATACTACTTGATAAGAATGGTATGTGTGCAAGGTAATATCGTTTTAATGAAATCTCTATGTACTAGTAATACACAAAGTTATTTATTCCTGTTGATATTACGTATTTAATGCTGTACAGCTATTTGACGCTTATTTTTCCATTAGAGGTTTGTTCTTACAATATGGTTAACAGGTTAGGTGACGGTTTATATATATATATATATATATATATATATATATATATATATATATATATATATATATGATCAAACCACAATAAGAAATAGAGGAAAACAAGACTAAGATCTTTCAACCGTAACAAGCGGTCTTCGTCAGAGTCAAAAACCCGAACTGTTTTTGTTTTACAAAAACGAAAAAGTAACAGAAATAGCTGAAGAAGAATAAAAACAGGGAAAAAATAATAATTAAAAGAAATATTTGTAAATATAAAAGTTAATTAAACAGAGAAGTAATAATAATAAAAAAAATATATATATCATACATATTTTTATCATATTATATAGTAATATCAATTAATATTGAGCAGTTTAATAAGAAATATTTCATCATAATAATACATTATTCTTTAGAATATAGATATGTTGAATTGAATGAAAATATGAAGAAAATGATACATCTACACTTTAATGTCCGAACCACTCTAAGAAATCAGAAAAAAGACTAAAATCTTTCTTTTTAAAAGATCAAAAAGTTAATAAGTTTTCAAAAGTTTTAAAAAACACGTTGTTTTTCTTTCACATGTGTATTTTGAAATCTTGTTATATACATAAAAAAAATGCTCAATCAATCAAATGAATGAATTTGCTGGAGGATGTATTAATTTTATTATTTGCTCCAACTGTAGTTAAGGATGGCTAACTGGGGAGGTATACTGGGTAAAATTGTAATTTAACTTAGTGCTTCCCGTTGCTTTAGGGCAATGGTTTTCCTGATATTTTTTTTTCTATCTTACATTTTCGTATCAGCCAACATATATTTCTAACATCATGAAGTTTAATATATTTTATCAATTACTTTCATTAGTGTTGATGAACAAACTGAAGAATCAAATATTAAGTGGTTTTCACTCAACTCAACCTTAAGCGACATCATCAATAATAAATTTAATTAATTAATTATAACATTAGTAGTAATGTTAATAATACAATGAATGCATTCTTCATTTAATTTAATGATAGAAAGTTACTCATAATATCATTCCCCTGCAAATAATGCTTTTCCACATAAATTAATATCCAAAAAAAAATTATGTTTTACAAACATTTTGTTATTGTTCAAAACTTTAAATTTGAATATTAGGCGTTTTTGCCTCTCAAAATGTTTTATATATTTTTTTTACTCACTACATCTTTGGTTTATTTTTGTAGCTTAAATTGTAGAAATACCTATATTGTACTATCTATGCTGTAGAGGTTTTTTATTGTTTGCACTTCATGACTTGAATTCTGTGCAGTATTTTTGGTATCGCCGCGTGCTTGAAGTTCTTTGTGTGTGTGTGTGTGTGTGTGTGTGTGTGTGTGTGTGTGTGTGTGTATGTGTGTGTTAGTAGTAGTGGTAATGTGATACAACATCTACATGTAATCTAATTTGTCATGTTGGTTGGTTCACAATCTTTAATTGTAAAAAAATCATACCAGTTTCTTACAAGGCCAAATGAATATCTCTATTGTAATTATTATTATTTTATTACAACGACCCAACAGGTAACAAGTAATGTGATTATAACAAAATGAAATAAAAGAGTGGAGAAACCACGCATTAGTGGTACTCCATATAAATTATTCTGATCACTGGAAATCAGTTAATTTTGCTGAATAAATCTCAGGGTCAACATCTTTTTAGCCTTCTGGTAGGGTTGGTAGGAATCTGGTGGGATGATAATTGCTGAATTAAAGGGTTTAGGTTGAAAGGTAACGATTCATAAAATTTGCGGTAAAAGTGATCGGATTTCCTGGTGAATAAAAGGAATTTTTAAATCGTTATGAATTGTATCATTAGAAACATAAAAGAGAGCTTCTACTTTTTTAAGTATTGCCCCCCTTAAGACACTATTTGATTTGCCAACGCCCCCCCAAAGAATTTAGTTGTATAATATACAATATTTTTTTAAATTTCAAAATGTATTACATGTAAATAAGTTCTAAGGTGCAGAAAAATGTTAGATAAATTCAAACATTGTTTAAATTCATTTTTTTGACAAGAATTGAATTTACACAAACAAGTTTATAAAACGAACAGAAATTTTCAGTGCCAATTCTCTGTCGTGTGAACAGCGCTTTATGGCAGCTTATCATTCGTACATAATGGTAACATGTAATATCTAGAGATATGCTTGACTATGTAGAACCCTACCTTTCATTCATTCTTCAGAAATAATAGAATTTTCTACGTGCCGTAAATAACCCTCTTCACTCCACAAAACTTACCTGTTGACTGACGGAGCTTACTTCATGATTACATCCAACAAGATAGAAAACAAGAACAGTCACAGATTTTTCCGCGTGCCATACACAATGCACTGTGAGTCCTCCTAGTCATAGAACAAGTAGTAAATAGAATTTTTTCGACCTATTTATTACTTGAATAACTGTATATTCATCCTATGAATATAGGATGTATGTTCAACGCTCCCTTCTGTATATTCGAAACCGCATAAAAGGCGACATTTCCTACCGCCTCCTTGAACTTCTTTAACGCCCCTAAAGGGGCGGTATGGACCACTTGTTTCTCAAAGTGGTTCTATAATTCTATAATTGTTCTATAACTGTTAATAACTTCTATAATTTTTCGAAGGCTTATGGATTGGGCTGTTTGTATTCTTTGTATGTTTTGTACGCTTGGCAGATCTCCAGATGAACTAAATATCAAAAAAAAAAAAATTAAAAACAATTTATGAGTAAAAACTACAAAATTTTGTTAACCTATGAATTAGAAGTATTTTAAAATTTTACAAAAAAAGTAGTAGTGTTGGGAATCTTAAAAGTTTTCATAATCTGGAATAATGATTTGTAAGGAGTCTTTTGATAAATATTATTGACTAAAGGAAAATTGTTATATATACTAAATTAGATTCATATTTATTATCACATATATCTACAAAACACACAATTTAAAATTTTTAGGACTTGAGTCCAATTTCCACGAAATTTCTAATATTTTATTCAGTTTAGAGCATGTTCAAATATTTAAACTAGAACATCAGAGTTTTATAAGAGTAAATAGATAGATAGGTTTTATTTCAGTCTATTCAGTTAAAAAAATTTCCAAATCAATATAAACAATGTAAATAAATGTGAACAAATCTAACAAGTGTAGCAAGCAGGTGATCCATTAGTCCAGGCTAAATATTGAGTTATTATTATTATTGAGTTTTATTGCACTTTGCGGTAATTTAATGTTCACGATTTTTTTTTATAAATTGCTAATTATTATTATCATTATTATTACAAAGTACTAATTTAATTATTATTAGCCATCTGTCATCTGTATTTTAATAATAAAAAGATGAGCTGGAGTCGGAGTGGGAGTCTTAGTCGGAGTCGGCTGTTACAAAATAGAGGAGTCGGAGTCGGAGTCGGCCATAATAGGTCCGACTCCACAGCCCTAATGTAAACGATGTATTTGGGGTGTTAATAATATCTACAAACAATTATAATAGACATGACAATGCTTTTATTTTCTTGTTTTACTCGTTTTTAGTGATGATATATTTATTAATATATAAATATGTTATATTATTACTATTACAATATATAATAATATATATATTATTATAATATATATATAATTATTATTATAGACGTTTAATATATAGCCTAATTTTAAGTATGTTTTTAATACAAGTATATCTACAAAGTGTAGGTTTGCCATATGATCGAATTGGTCGTATGAAGAAATTTATTATATAAGAAAAATATGAAATTAAGAGGCATGTATACATTTTAAGAGGCATGTAACCCTTACTTATTTGCTATATACGTGAGATCCGCAAGTTAAGAAATACATATAAATGCATGTAAGAATATACTCTTATTGCAATATAAAAATGAAAAACAGATGTTATTATTTGCTATAGCCCAAATGGCGCAGATTAACAAATACATATAGATAAATGTATATGTTACAATAAAATAAATAATAAATAAATAAAATAAATAATATGTTACAATATAAAAGTGGAAAACAGATTTTATTATTTGCTACATGCACGAATTGCGCAGATTAATAAATACATATAGATAAATGTAAGAATACGTGTATATTACAGTATAAAAGTGAAAAACAGATTTTATTATTTCCTGTATAATAAGGAAAACATATAGAAAGAATGTAAGAATATATTTCAGTATACAAGTGAATATATGATTTAGTTATTTGCCATATGAGTGAATCGCGCAGATTAAGAAAACATTAGTTAAGAAAGTAAAAATAAATATCCAATATTTATAGTTACTCTCTGATTATAATTTGATGTAATATGAAATATTAAATTTCTAATTTCTATGAAATAGAATCAATTGTTACGATTTCACTATTAAAACAAACTCATAGATTATATAACAAATGTTCGTCAAATGGAGTTGTTTCTCTTTAGATTTTGTTTGGATACGAATTAACAGGTTGTAAGTGAGTCTTTGTGGAAGACTTTTGTAAACATTTTTAAATGATTCATAGCTCAATATCATTTTCATTCGTCCATTTTGATAATTTTGTTGTTGGTATCACAATAATATGCAATAAAAATTTTTAGTTTTCAACAAACTGAAAATAATAACTAACCAAAGTGTTAATCTGAAAGACAGTAATATGTAGTTATTCTAGTTAATGGTACTAAAACGAAGTTACAATTCATATAACAACGTGAAAATTGTATTTCTCGAGTTGATTGACTGAGTGAAATAGTAGAGGGGTGTTGTAAGAGTTATTGCATTATTAGAGAAGTAGAAAATTGGTTAAAAAAAAGAAAAGGGGAAGGTATTACTGAATCGAATTGAGCATCATCGGAGTCTGAGAGGACAATATTGAATCTTGTCCTTGAAAAGGAAATACCGCTCAACGAAGTGGACCAATTGAAAGCAGATGGCCTCGAGCAAAGGATGCAGACCGATTGAAAAGAAGGATGAAAAACTAGGTGCCATTAAGAAGAGAGGGGTGTGAGTCAGAGCAGCTGGCTCAAGAGGAGGCATAAATCTCAAGAGTGCGTGACCAATAGACTGGAGCGTAGCCTCCTCGCAGCACTCAGGCAGGTCTCCTCTCGGTGACGGCTGGCTTCCTTGTCCAGGCCTCGCCCAAAGAATGCCGTCTTCACACGTCCCTCACCATCACTCATAAATATATATATATATATAGATATGAAATAAAACAGTTTATTCTCTTCTCTTACATGGTTGATACGTGGTGTCCCGCTCTCTTCTCTCCTGATGAAGGTTAAACCGAAAATTAGGGACTGTTTACTTATATTTATCTTTTAACGTTTATATATATGTATATAAAATGATTTCATAAACACGTGAAATAACAATCAATGATCAAACCACAATAAGAAAATGGGAAGCAAGACTAAGATCTATCAACCGTAACAATATGTTACGGTATTGTAACATATTGTAACATATGTATATATGATCAAACCACAATAAGAAATGGGAAAACAAGACTAAGATCTTTCAACCGTAACAAGCGGTCTTCGACAGGGTCAAAAAACCAACTCTAACGAAGACCGCTTGTTACGGTTGAAAGATCTTAGTCTTGTTTTCCCATTTCTTATTGTGGTTTGATCATTGATTGTTATTTCACGTGTATATGTGAAATCTTTTTATATATGTATATATATATAATCAGAAGTGTCACAATAAAAACGATCTACTCTATTATCAAATATAAAACCACAAAAATAGTAAAAGAAATAAACAAAGTTCTTAAGTCTTTTCAGTATTACCCCGTTGTCAATATAACTGACAGAACTGGGTTTCATTCAATAAATTAAATGATTTTAATTGATTCTTGTTGAACTAATTTCTGAATTTATATGTTATTTATATTTATTTATATATTTATTTATAGTTATTTATTTATATATATAAAAAACCAACTGAGTTGGGTTTTTGACTCTGATGAATACCGCTTGTTACGGTTGAATGATCCTAGTCTTTTTTTCCCCATTTCTTTTTGTGGTTTCATCATTGATTGTTATTTGAAGTATTCATTGTGATATTGTTATAAATATATATATATATTAATATAAATAGGCAGCAGATCTTCTTTTCAACAGGTTTCATTAAAGTAAACCGTAGTCACGGCATTCACGATCTTCAGACTGGGAAATTCGATTCTACGAATTAACTTCCTGCTAACAGGATTCAACGGGAAAAGAAGCTGGCCATGTGACATATTGTACAAAATCAATGAGATAGACAATAGTATTAATAGATTAAATGGATTAATAAAGATTAATATAAATAGGATATAAAAGGTTAATAAAGAACAAGAGACAAAGCGGTTAGAATAAAAGAGTCGAAAGGTCAAGAGTATAGATAGATTAATAGGTAATATATAGACTAATAAAGATTAAAATAAATGAAGGATAGAAGATTAATAAGGAACAAGAAAGGGTGCACCTTTTCTAGAATTCTATTCCAGTTGAATTCTGTTAGCAGAAAGTTAGTTCGTAGAATCAAATCTCTCAGTCAGAAGATCGTGAATGCTAAGACTGCGGTTCCCTTTAATGAAACCGTATATATATATATATTCACTGTTTCGTTATTGAGGGCTAGGTCAAATAAAAGAAAATAAACTCCTTTCTAGGCCAACGTTTCGATGTATTTGTACATCATCTTCAGGGCTAAAATTAGAGTAAGACTATAATACATTTATCAAAACAATCTACAACTCACATAGAGAAATAACACATACATATATATGACAGGAAAACGGTTTGCTTAGTTTCCCACTTTCTTTTCTCCTGAAGACATATCATCCAAAAATTCAACCTAGTATGTGTGTATTTTTTTTGTGTGTTACTCTTCTTCGTTTATATATATATAATATATATATATATATATATATATATATATATATATATATATATATATATAACGTTATATATATATATATATAAACGAAGAGGAAGAGTAACACACAAAGAAAAATACACACATACTAGGTCGAATTTTTGGATGATATGTCTTCAGGAGAAAAGAAAGTGGGAAACTAAACATATATAACACGTTATATATATAATATATAATATAATATATATAAACTAGAATTTAAAAAAGAACACATAGAAAGGAAACCACTGAACTCACTACTATATTTCGATGTCCTCGTCTTCAGGAAAAGAAGTGAATCGCTCCAAAGGCTGATAACGACTGACTTGGCGTTCGAACTGAAGCACTCAAACAGTGTAGCCAACTTTCGGAGGAAAGGTAGACAGGGAAGATAAAGAGATAAAAGCCAAATAAAAATTAAAAAATGAAAACATTTAACTAAAATAAAATTAAAAGCTGATAACAACTTTAAAAAAAAATATATATATATAATATATATATATATATACTACTTTCCTCCAATCGGAAGGGATGAGCTGATTAAGATGTTAATCATATCATCTTAATCATATATATATATATATATATATATATATATATATATATATATATATATATATGTTGGCTTCAGTTAGCTTCTCAAAGGAACTACTTCCCCCGATGACGACGAATGTCGAAATATCGTTGTGAGTCTTTTTTTTTGTGTTTGTTTTTATCTGATTTTCTCTTTCCTTTGCAAACTATTTAAATTGGTACGAATTAAATTGATAAAAAAACTTTAAATATAGTGTTCCATTGAATTTAATATTATATTTAAATTATTATTATATTATTTAAATATTATTCTATTGAACCGTATATATGTATTTAGGAGTCGTAGCAACTCAGTATAGTTACATAGTTGTCATTTTGCCATAGTTGATTGTGGTAGATATTTGCTAAGTAATCTCTTCTTGGGTATTTGGTTCTTATTAGCATATTACTTGATCTGATTTACTGTTTGTACTAAAGCGCTTTATTTTAAAATATTGTTGGATATATGTTTCTTTAATGGGAATGATGGTGTGCAGAATATGGAAAGAGAAGGAATTTTAAAATAAGTGCAGAGTAAGACTGTGGAGAAATAAAGAGACTTAAGCCAGCTTGTCGTTTTTCACCATCTCGGAGCTTCAAATTAAATTTCTCTAACTGGAGAAAATTAGTTTGTTTTTTTTTCTACCCTTTGTACAAACTAAAAGATTGATGATGGAATCAGAACAAACATTTTATATTAATGAATATATAAGGATATTCATAATAACTTTTATGTATCACATAAACAATCAACAGCTAAAAAGAGTTTATCTATTACAAAAAAAAACTATTTGTAAAATAATATGAAGTTCGTAATAATAATAGTTTATTCAGTTTTCGTTTATTCCTGGTTATTATGTAGAGGGATAATATTATATTGTATTATTCCTGGCTTATACACTCCTTTCCTGAGGACGACCCTAAACTGGTCGAAATGTTGAAAGTGAGTACTAGTGGCTAGTTTTCATTTGTATCTGTTGTCAGTTTTCAACTGACTGCCATACATCGGTTCTGAGCCAATCATGGTCCTCAAAATGTGTGAATTAACTGTAATTTCGAACAATTTTTCACTGACCCAAGTAATTGTTGATTATGAACGTGGTGAATTTCTTGTATTAGGTGTTTTTTGTCAATCATTGTTTAGAGGAGAAGGTCTAAGCAATCTGGATAGTATATTTCAAAGGTTCTTGTAAATGGAGTGTTGAATATCAAGCGATCTTTTTACTTACCCCTGCTTTTATTGATTGCTGATTGTAAATCAGCTGCTGTGCTGATTGCCATTCCTGAAGCATGTTTATTTTGAAGGGAAGTTTATCTTCAGTATCAGTCTGAGACTTCTTCTTAAACAAGGAAATAAGTCGTGCTAGCGGAGGAATTAGGCAGTATAAATATTGATGAGGGCGCGATAGTGCGGTGTGGTCGAGGGTCGGTAGCGGAGGTGGGCTCTGATTACAGGCTTGCCAAGGCCTCCAATCTAAAATCAATTCCTTCTAGTCTTGTCTGATTTGTGCCCCCCCAACACGTCAGGAATTCTTAACATCTCTCACAGTATACCTCTGTCAAAACAAACCTATCCAGGAAAACTATTCTTCATGATTTTCAAAAATTATTAACTAGCTAATTCCTAAACTAAAATCAATAATAACAAACCATCTTTTGTTTGTATCTTACAATCCTGTCATCGTTGCTTTCTGTTCTGACTGTAGGAGTTGAATAGGCTCTATGGTTACCAGTTCCTTTATTTATATAAATAAAAGAAAGGTTTTACTTAGAACTCACTCATTTCAAGACATCGTTACGTTTCATACATTGACACCCAGAATCACTACCCAGAGAGAATTCTGCGTATCATATCTTTCAATTTACCTCAAAAATTTGATAATTAAAATGAAACAATATTAAAATCATATTGTGTAAAGCACTGCGTACATTCACTAACACTTCATTATTCAATCGTAATTTGGAAAAAAAGTATATGTTTCTAAACAACTGTAAATACCTAGAACATATTTATATGATAATGTTTGGTTTAAGAAATCAGAAAAAAATATAAAGGTGTTTTTCATTTTCCTTCGCATTTCGATATATTATCATTATTATTGTTTAAAACTGATCCCCTAGCGGGTGATAACGCCAGCCGTTTACCGGCTTTTTGTTTGATCGGTGATTCTACAGATTCTACATTGGGAGTCCTAAATTTTGCCTAACTCAAGTGTATTTCGAGCAGGGATCTTTAACGATTACCTGACATTGTACAGGCTTGTGACCGACGGCTCCCGCGTGAATAAATCGAGGGTCAGGTGGAGATTGAATCCTGGACTACTAGTCCAGAGGCGAGTACGTTAAACACTGAGCCAACCTGACCCTCCATTTCGATATAATTGAAGGATTTTGTATTTAATATTGATGAAAGTAAATATTTTTTAATTGATTTTTTTTTAATTTTTCAGCAGTAGAAATATTCCTATTAATATCTTTTTAAAAAATGTTGATTTCTTTAATGAACAATATAAAAACATTTACCTGGTTTATGTGTTTGAGGAAAACAATTAAATTTGCTGTTGGTGGAAATACCTTTTTTAATATTAATAGTTTGAAGTTGATCATTTACTTGAAAGCCATTAGTTGGTTTGCTTGACAGTGAAGAAGATATTAAACTTCCTTCATATGCTCCTTTCTAATACCGTTAGAAAGTACTAAAACTGAAACGTAAAAGTACAAATCTTTGAAAAAAAAAGTAAATTATCTAGTAGGATATTGTTAGTCAAATGCCTTAGGTATGTCTCGACTTCTTTATGCTCTAGCCCACCATCTCACAGAACACTTCCTAAGAAAATCGATTTTTTTTTATAAAAACGACTTCTCCCTTTTTCCCCACTTCAAGACGTATAGGGCAACCAACACCTGCTAGGGCATTCATTGTGCAGAACACTGCATGGAACATATTCCTTTATTTGCTGAAAATTTATCAAGATATTTTGTAGGTTTATTTCGGTTAGGTGTTTCGAGATGATTATTGTTCTTTAAATGGGAGAGTTTACAATAAACTCATAAAGAAAAATCTAAAGACAAGTTATAATCAAGTATGATCAAAAGGTCTTTCGTATTTAAAAGTAAGTTATGGTGTATGTGTAATTATACATGATAATTTTCAGATTGCAATAATCGTTACTTTATCCAAATGAGATTAACTGAGTGAGCTCAGAGATGCCTCTAAAGAGCAATAGATTTGCCATGAAGACAATTATCTTCAATTTAAGGAACCAAGTAGATCCAGATCTAAGGAGAAGATTATTAAATCTGGAAGCACCTCTTCAAATGAGTGGTCATTTTTATGTAATATCTTTCAATTGAAAATCCCAGGTAGTGTAAACAAGCTAGCTAGGTATGCGTAGATAAGATGTGCCGTGATCACAGTTATAGAGACATATGGTTTTTGAGGACAAGTATGAAACATTTTAAGAAGGTTCTTGCTATCAGATGGCCGACTCATACTACTACTTTTAGCACTACCATTGTTCCATTAGGATTCGGTACCCCTCCATGCCGATGGTAATTTCCCATTGACTTTTAGGCCTCACTATTTTTCAAATTCACCTACCAACTGATGAACCTTACTCAATGGTAAGGGTCCAGCGTCTAGCTCCCTCTTGTTGCTCCGGTGGTAACATCCTGAGAAGATACTGTTTCTCATACTGACAACTCCATGGGGAGTCTACCCTTCCTGGGTAACGAACCACAACCATCACGAACCCAACACCAACTGCGGGGAATAAAGAAACCTGATGGATTTTTGTCATGGTCTTCCGCGCACCCGTAGTACCGACAATATTTTAAGAGTTCTCGAGTAGAACTCTGGACCAAGGTTATTGCTTTCATAGGAGTTATTAGAGACAGTATTACAATAATAAGTCTCGCTCAACCGGTTTCAGGACACATCCACCATTAACATCCTACTGATTTGATTAACCTGCTGTCAGGAGTCACTTCTCTGCCAGTTATGCCAATTAAACGTTAATACCATGCATAATCATTATACTTAAATTGCAGTTTGTTTACATTGTTTATTGAATTTTATTCTATTAATCATAGCAGCGAACTTAAATTTTAAGTGTAATGATTAAAGATTAAATTAACATTTGATTGCCAACACCAAGTAAATCTAATCAGTAGACTCTCGAAGATAGCAGGCCTCGAAACCGGTCGAGCAACTAGGAAGCCACGACTCATTGCTGTTACAATAATTTATGGAACATTTGTCATCCGGCATGTTAATAAGATTAAAGCTCCTCGTTAAACATACATGCAATTATTCTCGGACTATTAATAGTCTATAGACTCAGTTCCAAAGTTTAATTTCAAACTGTTATATTTATTGATTTTATTTCAATGTTTATAGCGAAAACATTATAAATATAACCAAATTTCAAAGTAAACACGTGAAATAAAAATCAACATCTCACTCAGTATAAGTGAGGCTTTGATGAATACCACATGTTTTGTTTGAAATATCTTAGTCACATTTTTTTCTTCTTGTTGTTGTTTAGTCTTTAACATATAAATGTTTTGTTGAACAATGTACCGTTTTCATTATTACTATTTTTGTGGTTATTTTTTCCTAGTTTTCGAACTTCTATCCTTATTTCTTTAGAAAATTTTTAAATGAGTTTTACGAACTCAACTCTATTTTCCTTCTAAAATTTGCAGGTTGAGCAATCTAGTTTATTAGTTATCTCAGAATATTAAAACATATTTTTTTAAATTGTAAACCGTAATTTTCATGTTTTAGTGTTAGTTTAGTTCAACGAAATTGCTGCCTGATGAGGGTATATGCTCAACAAAACATGTCACAAGAATGTATATATTATTTATAGATAACCTCTCAAGGGTTAATTTAATTATGGAAGTAATTGGAGTTTAGTGTTAAATACGTACACGTGGAATAAAAAAATAGCAAAAATAAACGTGGAAATCCTCTATATAATCATATTTTCTACCGTTTTTATTAACTACTATAGTGACTGCGTAGCCTCAATGGTACATTGGTAGTACGTCAGTTGATTCTCAGCGTAGGAAATGACGCACGCCCTACAAGAGGAGCAGACCTACAGTACAACTTGATTCAGAAACACTCTATTCCTATTGGTCACTGCCAAACTAATCAAGGGGTGTGGTTATGTTAGGTTTTAGTGGCAGTTCCACAAGGGAACAGGCATAGGTCAAACATTGGCCTTTTGTGATGGCCCACAATAAAGATTGATTATACTCGTACATTGGAAGTCCTAAATTTTGCTTCACTAAAGTATATTTAGAGTAGGAATCTTTAACAAATATCAGACATCGTACTGGCTCAAAACAGACGGTTTAATGTTTTCTCTGAAAGACGATGTGTTCAGATTTTTTCACATCTCATGTGATTAAACGAGGGCCAAACCCAAAATCTCATTTCATAGGCAAACACATTGCACATGTTTTGTTGGGTTAACCTAGCCTCCAGAAAAACCTTATGATAAGAAAAATATCTGCATTATATACCATATTAGAAGGGACCAGGTTAGCTCATTGGTCAAAGTGCTCGACTCTGGGCTGGAGCCCGAAGTTCGATCCCCTTCTGGCCCTCGATTTATTCACGCAGGAGGTGAATAAATCTGAGTGCGTATCCCTCGGAGAGGACGTTAAGCCGAGTTCGTCCCGAGCCTGTACCATGTCAAGTACTCGTTAAAGATCACTACTCTTGAGTTAGGTAAAATTTAGGACTACCAATGTAGAATCTGTAAAATCACCGATCAAACAAAAAGCCGGTAAACGGCTGACGTTATCACCCGCTAGGATATCGGTTTAAATAATTAAAAAAAAATTATAGAATAAATTACCAAAAAAATCTACTTATAGTCATTTAATATGGAAATTGATAATTACATAGCTTACCTAAAGAAGCAGGGATCTATTTTTCATATATTAACATTATTTCTATTCTTCAATAAACTAGTGGTAACAGGGATGTATTTGAATAACCAGTGTAATGACCTTCAAGTAACTGGGTTAGAACTACAAAAAAAATTTGTCGAAATAAGTCCACTGATTGAGTGATTAGTTTAGTTTCTAATACACTGAAATAGAAGAAAGAAGAAATGTTGAGATTTTACTCTACAGAAAATAGCTTTTCCTCCTGCTAATAACTTTGACAAAGTAATTCTTCTCTTCAACTTTCTTTGTTAGTTGCTTGCAACACGGAACCGCTGAGCAGATTCAGCTTCAAGTCGCCATTGTTCGCCCTTATAAACTTGATTACACTTTGGCTATTGTGCTGAGCACAACATGAGACATTGTGACTTCCTATCGCTTGAATAAACTGCCTGCTGGGCACCTAATTAATATTGCTTTCTCTGCAGTCACTTGCTTTCTAAGCAGCTATTTTATTTTAGTCATTGTTAAGCTCATAGACTACCGCCTTTATGTTTTATTATCAAGTAGCGATAAAGAAATTCACATTATCAATTAATCTTTTTTGTCTTTACTGCTCTAAAAAGATAACTTCAATACATTGAGGTTTCTTTCATACTAGGAACTTTGTATATTTTTTTTTTTTTTTGTCGTAGGTTGTGGAAAAATATGTTCATCAGATCCCTTAGCAAGACGTCTTGCTTAGAGTATGTGGACTTGGGGGTCCCGACCCACTAAAAAACCACATCCTATTTCCTGGCAATACCCGACACGGAAACCGGATATATTGGTTTACACATATGTATAAATAATATTACTCTATAAAATTACCTTTATAAAATATATACTCTATAAAAAATAGAGTATGTATTTTTGTACTCAATATATATCATCAATGTCTAAACAACAATAAAAAATCAGAAAAAAGAATAAGATCATTCAACAGTAACAAGCGGTCTTCGTCAGAGTTAAATCTATGGTTTCAAGAGTCTTATTTTGTTTGAAAGATCTTAGACTTTTTTCTGATTTCTTACTGTGGGTTAGAGGTTGATTTTTCTTTTACGAGTTTATTGTGAACACTTATTATCTATATATATCATATATCAATGATCAAACCACAATATGAAATGGAAAAAAAATACTAAGAACTTTCAACCACTACAAGCGGTCTTCGTCAGAGTTAAAAAACTAACAATTAGGTCACTTGGGTTTTTGATTCTGACGAAGACCGCTTGTTGTGGTTGAAAGATTATAGTCTTTTTTTTTTTTCATTTCATATTGTGGTTTGATCATTGATTGTTATTTCACGTGTACAATCTTTGACAAAGTACAAAGCGTTTGACTGCACATTATAAGTGCACTTATCTCAGTACCCTGAGATACTAGGCAGGTGATGGTATCAAATATACTCTATCCTGAAATTCAGCAATATCACACAATCAGAAAAGAATATCGTTTATAAGGGTTGTAACCAGGACAGACAGCTATGCCTGTCATCCCAGGCTACAAAATGTACTATTAAGGATATATATGTAGTTTAAAATAATTTTTCTTGTCGTATAGCAGATTTTCTTGGTATTCCGAAAATGTGAACTTTGAAAGAAGCTTTGCAGGTGGAATTTATAGAATAATATACCATTCGACTGTTCAGAAATGTTGACCAGAAAATCCTGTCCCATATTAACACTTTCATGCAAAACCTACCTACAAGAAAACTGGATAACTGAAAAACTACTTCTGGGTAAAGAGAATTTTTACACACTGTAAAATATGTCGATAAATATCATAATAAATCAGAATTGGACTAAATCCTCTTCTTATCACTGTTTTATTAGCAACTGCAAGACCAAATGTCAACGAAATCTGAACCTACAAACCAGACAAGGCACAGAAATTTACTTACTGACCTCATACACGTAGTGGTGCACTTAATTCAGCAGGAATATGGTGTATGAACTAACTGTAATGTCACGAGCAAAGATAAATTACTTTCGCTAAGCCAGTTCGAATCTCACTATTTCAGGGATAAAATAGCAAAAGCGCTTGTGTTATTATTAAGCAGTTTTTTATAGCTTTTTTTTTTTTTTTTTGAGGGTATGAATTTACAAGTCGACAGCCATTGAATATTTAACGTTGGTTGTCCTTTTCATGGAATATTTTCCTCCGGTTTCATCAGCGATGAAAGAGAGCTCTCATTAATATTCTTTGACTTTTTCAACAAAGATGAATTGATCTGTATACTTTGTTACAAATCAAAGATTTTATCACTTGCTGACATGCTTGAATGTGCTCATCTTTTTTAAATCTATTATTGGTTTATCAAAATTCCTTGAAGCCCATAATTGATCTTCGCGGCCAGTCGCTGTCCAAACCATCCAATCAATTATATCCTAAATGGCTAGTAATAAATCACTATAATTATATTATCACGCCACTAATTAATGAAGTCAATTATTGTTGCTGATTATTTACGACCATTACTGCAATATATCAAGGAAATATATATGTAATTAACCTGTGGTTTAATGCTAAGTAAAACATTTAATGGTTTCAATTTTGAAATGATTCAAACATTTTTCACTTAAAGAAAAGAAATCTTCATTACTATCTCTCTTTCTCCAATTATTTCTTATAACATTCTTTCTTTTTTTTTAATTTTTACTTCCAGAAAATATATATCGATTTTTCTACACTAAGCATTATTATAAAACAACCATTATCAGAAAGAATAAAAATCAATTTAATTGGATTTTTTTTTTTATTTTTGGACCGAATTTTAGTCAATTATAGTGGTAATTATAATTATATAATTTAGCAAATGAAATTAGTGAAGAAATCATAACTAAATTGTCAGCATTATAACACTCATTTCAAGAGATTATTAATCAAATCACTAATTAGTGATAGAAATTAGCAAAGTCACTAGAGCATTATCAGTTTGTCATTTTATTTTGCTTATTTGAGGGAGATAATAATAGGATTAAAATATTAAAAAAAATATTCGATTCAATTTTGTAGACATTTTATATAACGCATTTCATTTTATATAATCTAAGTCATTTAACCGATTTTTTTTTATAGACACTAAAATATGCATCATTTTAATTGGTAAGTAGTTTTTGATTTTTATTGTGATAAATTACTTCTAAGGAAATTTATTATATTCCACTCTGAAATTTTAATAAGATTTGAAGTAAACAAATCTCTGTGAATCTGAGCACTCATTCTTTGGAGAGGACGTTAAGCGTCGGTCCCGTACCTGTTTTGATATTAAGACGTGTACCCAGCTTTCCAGCCATATCACGGATAATAGCAGAACAGATTGATGCTTTTTTAGCGTGAAAGCTCTTTCGCCGCATCTCGGGGGCACCAAGGCCTATCCAATACGATAGAACCATTATCAGCTCCTGAGATACGCCCGAGGTGGACCGCGCGGAGGCGAGCTTCCACGACCCTACATCACAAACATTACCAACAACACCACAAGTTGTTGTAATTGTCAACCAACATACTTTGCACCATGACATACCACATACCAAGAAAGACCTCAACCAAAATCAGAAAAAACACAAAGAAAAAAAATAATCCTCCAGTAAAAACAGAAAAAACACTTAAAAAACCAAAGCCAAAAGAAAACCCACAACCACAGTGAGTTAACAAAAACTCAAAAGAAAAAACCCTCTATGTAAGGCCACGAAGCACTAGATAACCGCACAACGGCACTTGACCCTAATACACGTTGGGCGGTCGGTCCCGTACCTGTACTATGTCAGGTACTCGTAAAAGATGCCTACTCTAAATACACTTATGTTGAATACACTAAGTCCTAAAATTTAGGACTTTCACTGTAAAATTAATTTTCATTTCGTGGAATTTTTTTTTTATTTATTTTATTGAGAGTGATTATAGTAAACTTAGGACTGCGTCCTAAGAACTATTGTACCCCCCCCCCCCTTCTGTACTATACTACTTCAGTTAGCTTCAACTTCTCTAAGAACCTCAGCACTTTTGCTGGGTCCAACGGTCAAAGTTCTTCTATGGTTTTGTTGAGTATCCCGAATCACCTGCCTCTGTGTAGCACAGTGGCTTAGCAAACTGCCAGCAGGTGCAACGGTGTTTCCACCTCTACCTTGCTGAATCTGCACAAATTATCATTAATAATGCCCATTCTTATCAGATGGCTATTAAATTTGCAGTGACATGTTAGAAATCCAGTTAATATCCTTAAATTATTCCTGCTCTTTTCCATACAATACAAGATTTGCCTATTCTCAAACTTGTTGAGGATTCCCTGTGTCCTTGAAGAGAATCCCAGATTTGCTTCCTATTTTCTCTAACCTCTTTCCTAAGGAGTTCTTGTATAGTGTGTTGTCCTAAATCACAATATGGTTCTGGACCAATATGCGGTTTCCGAGTAGCTTCTCTTGCAAGTTCGTCTGCTCGTTTATTTCCCTCTACTCCTGCATGTCCTGGCACCCAGTAGAGAGAGATCCTGTTCCTCATTCCCAGGAGATTGAGTTTATTTTTGCACTTCAGGACCACCTTTGAGCTGATAAGGTTTGAGCTTACTGCTTTGATTGCTTCTTGACTATCAGATATGTGTGGTAACACAAAGGGGCAATGTGTATTCCCTTTTACAATTGCATCCTAACATAACCTAATAGAATCTCTGAAATGAATACAAATGAAACTTAATAGTGGCTGTTCTAGTGTTGTACTGATATGTATTAATCCAGAATTCATGAAATATTTATCTTCAGTACTTGCGTAAAGTCAGTAATGAATGAAAAATGTCAATTTTTCTGAGAAATCCAGAAAGACGGTGAGGTGGTCATTGTCTTGATATAGTGTTTAAGAATGGAATAGATCTCCACTAATGTAAGCAGTAAAAAACTTCCTTTGTGATTTTAAATTATCTTTAAGCTATAAATATTTTTGATTATTCGCATTTCAGCAGTCATTAAATCCTTTGAATGTCAAGAAATTCAAGTGTTTGTCAATAATATTAGACCTTTTTAGGATTTTAAAATAGTAAGGTGCATAACTTCAATTACATCATTACTCAAATCTTTAAGGTTTACTTATTAAAGCAATCAAGGTATCCAATATCTCTAAAGTAGGAAATTATACTTCAAAAATGCCTTAAGCAAAATGAAAAAATGTGGAATGGTCTACACTCAACTTTACTATAAGTAAACAACATATCACACTTCTTCGGAATTCAATGTATAATGTTATATTTAGGCACAGTGTAAATGTCTAAATGAGAGATGTTTATTAGTCTTTCATTCCTGGAGGTAGTAAAAATAGTGATTCATCAACTTATCAATATATATGCCTATTTTTGTATATCTCACCACTAATGGATATATTAGTCTAACTACAGCAGTAATAACATTTTTGAAAATCGAAAGTGTACATTTCGTGTTCTGAAATAATTTATTACAGAAGAATATAGCTTTTGTTCCAATGGCCACTGGATCTCTTACAGAGTTTTCTGACATCTTTCTAGATTGAAGATTTAAAACATTTTCCATATAATACTTGAAAATATTCCTCTATTGCCTTAAAAATGGCAGAAACCTGTAAGAATGTCGTTTTAAGATCTTTTTTTAATTTATCATACAAACAGTATGGATTCTCAAAAAATTTAATGCCAAATTTTCGAAACTCAAGAATTAGTAATTTAGGAGAAAAAAAATGTAGTTTAAAAACAGGTTTTTGGCAAAAAAAAGTAACTTTCCCATCATGCATAATTGATGCCAAACAATAGGGGTTCATCTATACTAGGAGACCCATTTCTCTGCAAAGTATCAACTTGATCCATCAATGATTCTGGACCGCAGAGTACCACAAACTTTGGATACATACTCACTCACCCACACACTGATCGTTGATAAAACTTTATAAACGACTTCTGGGACCTCAAAACATGTAAGTCCGTCAAAATCGAGATCGAATTTTTTCACGATCACTAAATGAATGATTATTGCGAAATATATTGCTTAATTTTCTATAATATGTTTGAAACTGAAGGTATGTTTATAGTATTGTTTATTTTACTTTGCTTTTTTAAGGTAGTTTTCTTAGTTTTTAGAAAGTCTGATTAGTAATTTTCTCAGACATGCTTCAAATTTTTCATTTTAATATTTGGACTTTAGTTTTTAAATTTATTTTTGCAAAAAGTTCAAAATACTGAATCTAGAAAAACTGTTGCATTTATAGCTGGTAGGATGCGCTAGTAACCAGTTGGAAAGTAGTGCGCTCCTACGGAAGTCTTATGTACTAACCATCTGCCACCTGTGGAATGTTCTCAACCTGTACCCTCATGTGACCTGCCCCCAGAGCAGCTGATTGCACCCTGTTTTCTCAACCCAAATCTCCGGTGACATTCTCCTCCCTTCGTCCTTAATGGGACCCAATAAAACAATACCGTCTTCCCCTATTGTAATTACACTGATCTACTATTGTTCCAGTTAAATCCTTCTCTCTTCTCCTAACTAACAAATACAAACCCTGTTTGCTTAATTCAATCACGTTCGGTCAAAGCCTTAATTCTCAGTCCAAATCAGGCCTCGTAAACCTTTTTTACTGACATGTACCTCTTAGTCTTTCAACATTTCCCTTCTAGTTGAAGTTGTTGGAATAATTGAGTTTCTCTCTCTCTCTGTCTCTCTCTCTCTCTCTCTCTCTCTCTCTCTCTCTCTCTCTCTCTCTCCCTTCTCTCTCCTCCTTTCCCGATATACAGGTTAACCAGAATAATAACACTATGAAAGTAACATTTTTAATGTATCCAGGAATTGAGATACTACTCGTAGGTAAAAGATTTTGTAAAGTTAACCAAAAAAAACTTTCATACACATACTTCTCTCTCTCTCACTCTCACTCTCTTTCTCGTGGATGGGTGACACCACGTGGTGTTGGTGCTTGATCATTGTTAATGGATACCATTTATGAATGAGTCATAACTTTCACGCCTTTAGGACACAAAAGTCGTAGCCTTCCGTGACAGTAGAAAAAAAAAACAAACCTTTGTAATTGTTACTAACAACCTGTGAGATACAAACATAATAATAGGATTGGAATGGTTGATTTGCAGAGGTACTTTTGTTTATTAAACTGTAGCAGCATTTGAGAAATTACTGATTTAGCAATTTAAAAATAATGTAACTTGGGGAATATTTATATTTTGTGAAGTGTTGTAAAGTTTCATAAAATGTCAAATAGGATCTGCATTGATCCAAATGCATTGATGTATAAATGCATCATGTTCAAACTCTGCATTGATTGGTTTTGTACTTTTTATATCCATGATGGGAGTTTGATTGATTATGTTATCTTCTCAGTTTCGGCCCTTGGGCCGTTTACTGACATTCCTGTTTTACATCATTCCCTGTAAAATTGTTAAAGAAGAATCTAAAGAAAAAAACTTGAATTTGTCTACAACTGTACTGGAAGTAAAAAAAAATAGTAAAATCTTTCTGTCTTCACTTAAATTAATTTAATTATTTAGAAAAAAATTACTATCGCCATTTTTCCAATTATAATAAAAAAATGTAATAATTTATTCAGTATTTCATTAGATTATGGTAACTATATGATTATTTAAATATATTATTACTCAAGTCATGAAATGTAATGAACGGGATAAGGATTATAGCTTGATGCGTTATCAGTTAGGTGCGGTTTGGAATGGAATTTAATATAATGACCACCAACAAACACATGATTAGTCTTTTTCAAATAGAACCTATGATTACCTTTTATATTCAATAGTATTGGAGGGAATGATTAACTAAGAATGTAATATTTCACTTCGTAAATTTTCCACCTTGATCCTTCGGTTTAGGGTGTTGTTCATCATTCAGAGAGTATTGAAATTTTAAAATGAATTATCCAGCGTGTAACAATACTCAGTATATATTCTTTCGATTCGATACCTTATTCTATTGTCTGTTTTACGAGTAAATTATTTATTAAATATTCATCTTCGATGCATTCTCATTATGTGTAACACTTATTTATTTTTGAAATTTTACTGATTTTGTTGCTCATTTCTCCTTTGACTTTATTTTATTACAATTTTTTCTAATTGGTTAATTGCTTAAATAAGTCATCGTTTAGTAATTAGTATGTTCGTTAGAGATAGTATTTTGAAATATTCTGTACAATAGATACCAACGTAAGTTATGGAACAGGAAGCTTCTGTTACAGATTGTTGCAAATAAAGCGACAATCAGGTATAAGAGGTCAGAGTAGCTCAGTCGATGCGTGCTCGCATCATAACTGGTAGATACTGTGTTCAATTCTCACTCTGACCTCAATTTCTTTACAAGGAAGGTGATAAATTTTGTCCCTCGGAGAGAACACTAAGTCGACGATCCCAAGCGTGTACGATGTCAGCTACTCGTTAAAGCTCCATATTCTAATTAGGTCTCCCAGTGTAGAAGCAACCTAGCATTGTGTCTCGACCATTACTAAAATGAATGCCAAATAATAAATGAGCCACACATTCTGCTCCTATAATAGCACTAAAAGGTGAAAGCCTCTAAGAGTATAAGTTGGAAAATAAAAACCAATAAGCTATAAACTCTTGTTACTATCTGGAAGTTGAAGAAAAATCCAAAACCAGTAAAACATTTATGAGGTATAACATTACATTCTTCCTTAATGCCAACGGTCAAAGCATGTTGAATAAACCTGTTCCAAATAGATCACCGAAGTTAAGCAATATTGGTCTTGGTTAAAACTTGGATCGCTGTTGGTGCTCAATCATGGTTAATTGATACTCTTTATAAATTCACTCCTGGAGTACACAAAAGTCCTAGTCTTCAGTGACGTTAATAGAAAAAAAACATTTCTTTTGTAATTGTTGCTAACAACATTGCTTTTTAATCCTAAAGATTTAAAAGGATTATTTGCACAGATACATTCATGTCGTAAACTTTAGCAATATTTAAGGAATATCGGATTTAGCAATGAAATAATGTAACTTGCGAATATTTGAACGTAATATTTTAAAATTAAAATTATTATAAATATCAAAAGCCATTATGTTGCAGCTCGATTGTTGCTTAGCTCTTAGAATTTGTAAGTGATGTCTATCGTTATGAAAACATTTCGATTATAATGAAAATTCACTAATAAATGACGTAATAATAAGCAGTATGTTTTCATATAACTTTCTAGTTATTTCATTAATACTATTTTTAAAATATTAATTGTATAGAAATTGTCACTTTAACCCATATTAAGTTGATTGTGTTTATCAAAAGAGTGAAGACTATTACATGTGTTGTTTTTCATTTTACAGCACAAATACAGATTGAAAGAAAAATCACTCAACGTTGTTTCAAAATATATCCAAAGGAAAATTTTTTTATAAATTGGCTACACTTTGCGTTTCATGGTCTCTTGAATATTATTTCGACGACAGCCGAGTTAACTCTTTCCTCAATGTCACTATTTTCCTTCAGAAAAAAAACCAGTTTGTTTTACGTCTGTCTCTTGTTGACAAGTCCCGCCTTCACAAACAAAGCTTCTTTCTATCCAGTTAGTCAAACTGTTACCCTTTCTCTTTCCTACCATTTTCTTCATCTGTCAAAACCATTTCATGTATTAAATTTTATTTCAGTTTTCTTGGATTCTTTTACAATAGTGTTTTAGAGCATGCTTGCTATTTTATGAAATACAACATTGTTACGTAGCCGTTATACAAAAACTCACGTAGGCCAAGTAATTGGCCTTTGTGATACATTTCACATTGAGAGCTCTAAATTTTACCTAAATAAAGTGTATTTAGAGTAGGGATTTTTGAAGAGTACCTGACATCGTCTAGGCTTGGGACCGACGGCTTAACGTCCTCTCAGAGAGACGATATACTCAGATTTTGAAATCATTAGTTGTGCAATCCGTAATTGTGTGGTATTTACTCATTCTGAGGTAAAATGGATAAACCAACAAAAGTCTCCACACAAATGTTTCTTGAATATAGTGGTATGTATTTCGGAATTACGTTGGAAGATATACAGTCTTTATTAAATTTAATATTCAGCATGTTTTTGGAACTCATCAAAGACAATTTGTAAAAAAGGTTGACTGCTAGGGCTTGACTGGTCATTTTTAAATCATTAATTGTGCAATCCGTAATTGTGTGGTATTTACCTCAGAACTCAGATTTTGTTTT
Source organism: Hermatobates lingyangjiaoensis (assembly GCA_026182355.1). Classification (NCBI taxonomy): domain Eukaryota; kingdom Metazoa; phylum Arthropoda; class Insecta; order Hemiptera; family Hermatobatidae; genus Hermatobates; species Hermatobates lingyangjiaoensis. The sequence goes on along the minus strand of JAPFBL010000011.1, from coordinate 503,686 downwards.
CACATCCCGCTTGACAAATCTCGGATCTGATTGGGTATCGAACCCCTAGACCTCCTTTACCAATCCAGAGGCGAGCTCGTAAGCCACTGGAGTACCATCATTACTCCTGAATAAATGCTAAGTTATTAACTGGAATTACATTTTCTAGAAATCAAGTCATTCATACTGTTATTATTCACTTGAAAATGGCTGACATACAAAAGCACTGGGTTCAAAAATTACTAATCTATGTATCAACGACAAGAAATGTTGTTCGGAATGCTCATCTTGTAAGATTTCATCTTTAGTGTTGTTCCAGGGTTGGAAAAGTTGGCCAATTTGTTATTTAACAATTATGTTAGTCATTGGTGAGCTAGCCGAATTTATGCATGGTTTTTACAACGGGAGGCTTGATCATGGATACACCATCATGTTTATTTCAGTACTTGCTTTTAAGGAGAACTTAGCTTGTAGAGAATCAAGCATGAAAGAGTACACACGATTCTACATACCATATAAAAAATCAAAAGTTGTGGCTGAAATTTAAATCTGCAATCTTCAAAAACTCGCTTGCTGTTTGACAACATCCGATACCACACCCCAAAAATGACATGCATTACTCTTTCTTAAGTTATTTGTGTGAGCCGAAAAATTCACTCAGTCGATGAACTACTGGAACATTGTTATTTTAGATCTATGAAAGTAGGAATTGTATTAACTTCTAACTGTTACATTTAAAAGAAAGATGAGTTCCCTTGTTTCCCGGTGAACCAGTCAGACACAATAACCATGCTATTCCAAAATTAAATATTTCGATATACCAGATGGATTTATTTCGTATTTCTAATCTATAATTTTCTTTAAAATCGAGACAATTCATTTAGAAGGAAACTCGGTTCTGATGGGTTATATTATGGGCTAAAAGCAGCAGCTAGTTAAAATATTTTTAAGTAGCGAAAAACCTGAAATGATTTATCATTTTTTATATACATTCTATACAATTTAGTTCAGAATGCAAATTTTAGTTCACATCATTCTTAAAAGTAATAACTATAAGTTAAATAATAGTAGTAGTGGCTAAATATTGAACTTTTCTCTTGCATCTTTCAAATTATGTATTTCTAATAAAAAGGAATCGTAACTTTTTATTTATTTATTAATAACTTTTGTAGAGCTGTTACGTTAAGTCTCATGATATCAGAAGTATACAGTTAAAAAAAGGTCTATCTCCAAACTCTTTGAAGTAGTGCATCAACAAAGAATGATCAAAGTCACAATTTATAATTTTATAATAGTATGTTTATGGTTACAATATATAATTGAGAAATAATTTTCATATTAGTAATATATTTTTGTTTGTTATTTTTAATATAATAACAAATTAAAATTAAAACTTTCAACGATATCATTCTACCATATTTGAGATTCTGACGAGAAGGACATGGACTAACGTTTCTGTTGTAGTTTGATTTTATAAATTTCACTTAACCCTTAATTTTTCTCTTAGCGTATTTGTAATGAAATAATTTTTTTATCATTATCTGAATAGATAGAATTAATGTGTGATTGATTCGAGACCAATAGTGTTCATTAACAGAAATAGCTGATGATATCGGAAAAGCTAATGTCAAAGAGTTGTTAATAATTGTATAAACATGGCATATTAAATGGATTTGGTAATTTTGGGGTCTTTGCTATACGATAGGCCATCTAAATGGACCAGTTAATTCAAAAGTAGGATGTTGGAGTGGGTTTTAAAAATCAATGGGTTTGGGATAATCAGTGGTGTGGGCCAAAGATTTGAGCTCAGGGAATTGTATAATGGAGAAGTCTATCTTGTGTATTTACTAAACACATATAAGCGAAGCAAATTTAGGGCCTAACGATTCCTCAAGGGCTAATCTGGTTTAATTCGGTTATTTCACTTGAAATCCGGTAGTTAATTTGATAAGTAAATATAATTTCCATATATATGGTCATGTCCCTAAGGGGAGGTGGTGGCAAGGGCCCTTAGTATTCATGAGCACCTTGGGACTATCTGTATCCTTCCAGTCGAGTTCTTCCCTCAACCCCGTAATTATCCTCCCTTACCTTGTACTCCTTGCAGCCTTACCAACCCCTTGTACACTTTATCACTCCAAGGGTGAAGAAGGACAAGAGAAAAGTGATTAAACTAACCTTTTACATTTTATACATTTCTAATATTGCAGAAAAAAAATACCACCCATCAAAAACAAAAACCTTTCTAGATTATTTCATTGAAATGAAACAAGCGTTTTGTTCATTATATGTTAAGTATAATTATAATCCTCTCTAATTAAATTTAATAGATCAAATATTATAAACATTAGTAAAGGGCTTTTCAAGCTTGATACTTTCGTGACGAGGGCAATAGCCTCTTCTAAGAGGGTTGACAGCTAGCGGATAGTTTTTTACTCTTTTTTACTGTACTCTGAAACTTTGTTTCCCAAACATCCCTCTCTGGATATTTGTCCTTTCCTGCACTTTACACCCTTTTAAAATACCACTGTTATCAACCCTTCAGCAGATGTTTCTGAATCTGGTGTTTCAGTTAGGTTTTTGACTCTGACGAAAAACGCTTCTTACGGTTGAAAGATCCTAGTCTTTTTTCCCTTTTCATTTTGTGGTTTGATAATGAATAGAATATTATGTATATTCTATAACCACTCCAATGAATTCTGTTTTTATTTGTAACCAGCATCTCTCGGGTCGATTTAACGTTATGTTACGTTACAAATAATAATCGACGAGATTCTGGTTACGAACACTAAAATAATAAAAGAAGAAGGTAGCCACCATAAACTGAGAATTTTAGAGGCTATATTAATTCAGAATATTCAAGTCCAAAACAGTAGCCGAATTTTAAGGCTCTTTAATTCAGATCAAGGGCATCCAGAAACCATTGTAAGTAGTAACTCAGTCCGAGAGGACACTCACCCCCACATGATTAACGACCAGCTTATCTTAAACTTGAAGAAAAACAACCCCTGCTGTCTTCACAGTGTATATATAATAAACCAGAAAATTCACCCAAGAAGTTATTCACGTCCTGATGATGAATGTTGATCATTCGAAACATGTCAACTATAGATGTACTTTATTGTGTAAACGAAATAACGAGAGTGTTAATCAGCTAAGTTTGGTGCCATTTTAAATAATGTGTGTGTTAAGGAAGGACTGCTACCAAAATTAACAAATATCTGTTATTTTATCTAAAGAATTAACGTCATTTTTATTTTTATCTAGTTAAATTTTAGTAATCTTAATAATTTTCAATTTCTTCTATATCAACCCTCCCCTGTCTGTTTCTATGCCTTCTCCTACATGCTAGAGTTTATCAATCTCTAAATAATCCATCTCTTATATTTACTGTTGTTCATTAATTATGCTTTTCTGAACTGTTTTATGTTTAAATATCTAAAGAATTAACTTATTATATAAAAAATTGGTTGCATGCAAACAATTAACTGAAGATAAGGTTATAGATACAACATAACACAATAACTTCAGTTTGTCCTCAATAAAGGATTACGCCTTACACCGGTGAAATATTAAAACTTTATATTTATATTTTTAAAATAACGTTAAGATATGTAGGTATCAATATTTTTTTTGCAACAGAAAAATGTATACATAGGCTGATTAATTCCCAATTTCATTTCTAAATAATATAGTATTTTGGATGTAATTTTTTTTTAATTCATTATATTTGAGAACTGGCTCTTTCTCTTTTTGCTGCTTCTTTTCAGTAGCATCAACTTTAATAAGTTATTAAATTTATTAATTAAATTATTTATTGATGAAACGTCAACGCAATTGAAGTTAGTAGACTACGTTCACGTGAAGGTGTTCAAATAGGTTTTTTACATTCAAATTTCTCCACAATATTTCTAAGTTCCAGTTTTTTTAAGTGCATCATAACAATAAATATTTCATCATGTTGATATCTAAATAACTTGGGCAAAAAAAAACAGTTGGGTTTTTGCCTCTGACGAAGATCGCTTGTTACGGTTGAAAAGTGTTAGTCTTGTTTTCCCATTCATATTGTGGTTTGATCATTGATTGTTATTTCATGTGTTTATGTGAAATCTTTTTATACTTTATTATGTAGTGAAAATATTACATCGGTTGTTTTGGTTTCTTGAAAAATAAAATATTTGACTATTATAACTTTAAGTTTAAAATTGTCGACGTTTAGACTTTCAAAAGGAAACATTTGTTGTTTTCGCCTTTTCCTGGAGCAGTTTCACTCACTGAATGATAATTTAAAACCATGATAGATGTACGTTTCAGTCATTAAACCTTGATGCCTGATATGCTAATGATCCCAGATAAATTCCGCTTTAAATGGTCTTTATTTGGCCCTATTGTGAATGATATATTTCTGTTCATATCCTCTTGTGAGCTTTAAACAACGCGATTGTTTTGTTTCTAATTCCTTGAAAATCGTTTTGTTTAATCATATCATATGATTTTGTTATGGTACTTTTTCAAAAATAAACTTAAAACTGTATTTATTATTTACTTGAATGTAAGTAAAGTGTAGCGATAATAAAAAAAAAAATAGATTTTGAAATTTTGACGGCTTTACACTTCTTTGCAGTCAATTGACCCAAGGTTTTTGATCCAGTAAACCCTCACTTTTAGGGGATAATGGGGGACAGAAGACACCAGTGAAAAGCGAAAATCCGCGAATAATGGACTCGCCTTTATAAAAGCCTCTTAAGGTCAAACAACGACCTTTCTAACAGAGAGAGATACCTGACCTTACTGAATACTGTACTGTGTTGTAAATAAAAATGAAAAACAAAAAGAAAAAAATAAGAAATAATTAATAAAAAAAGATTCACAAGGGCGTAGGTGGCGTGGCAAACAGGAAGTTAGGCGATATGAATTAGCCAATCAGATCAAAGGAAATATCTTTGGTTATTCTTTTATTAATTTCAACTTCTATTTTTTGATATTTTTATTATTCTCTTGTTACAATTGATTATATTTTAATATTTTTCATTAGTTTTTAATCTTTATTGCATATTTTTCAATAGCTTTTATTATCCTTTAATTTAATACAGTAGAATATTTTGACTCAGCAAGTCACTGGTTGTTTGATATCTTTCTCTATCGTACAAGAAGAATCCTGTATATTTTCTTCTCTAATACTAACTACTGTACTTTTTCGTTACGCGTTCTATTTTTTTTATTTGTTACTGCAATTACAGTTGAATATTTTTTGTATATTTTTTAATTGTTAATTGAATATTTCAGAACTCCGCGAAAACTGAACCGCGTACTAGCGGGGGATTACTGTGTTTTTGTGATGATGGGTGTATGTTTATCCAAAATATAACCAGTCTGTAGGTTACACTGTCTTACAAATCTTAATGCAATTTCTCAGATGTACTTTTACTGATACATTATATTATAGTTCTTTGTATCAAAATAGCTAATATTTTTTATTGTACTTCTTGTGAATTTTAAATTTTTAACTTTGTATCACCATTATGTGAGCCTTGATGCAAATTTCATGAATTTCATATTATTGGAAAGGCAAAAGCAACACTAAAAAGGACAATAAGAAATTCCAGCAGGCTCTTGTTGGATTTGTTTAGTTTAATCCCATTTAATTCCTGAGAATTCAATATAAATAATTCATTGCTTAATGAATTTAAGTTTCTTTTCAATAAAAACAATAATCAATTAATAATTATTAATTGAAATAATTGAAAAGTAAATAGAAAAATGTATATCAAATGGGAATTTATTTATAAAACACATATTTATAGTTATGTTTTTTATCATTTTTAAAAAATAATTGATAATAACAAAAATTGTTAAAAAGGGTAAAAATTAGGGTAAAAAGCTAATGCAATGGTCTCCACATATAACAATTTTATCGTATAAACAACGCGTTTCGAACACGTAGCTTCCTTCCTCAGGCATTAACTAAAAAATACAATGTCACAAATAACAAGTTACATTTGTAACACTGCTTGAAAAACCTCATTTATGAGATCACTAAATGTTTTGCTGAAATTGGTGATATCATCTAATAGATTATACAATTATACTATAAAAAATACAATTATATTTTTATATGTGGAGACCATTTCATTAGCTTTTTACCCTACTAATTAGTTAATGAGTAAATACCACATAATACTGATTGCATTACGTTAGAAAAATTGATAACATAAATAATTATTGAAGTCAACTTTGCCCATTTATAATTCATTAGAATATATCTCTAATTTCAGCAATACATTTAGTGATTTCATGAATGAGGTTTTTCAAGCAGTGTTACAAATATAAATTGTTATTTGTGATTCCTTATTTGGTTTATGATTGCTAATTTTATTACGTAAATCATAGCATTGATTGCTGTTGTTTCATTTTATTATTGAATCATAGTTATTGAGTTGAAATATATTTTCCAAGAGTTCTTCGATTATTCTAAAAACATCTCAATTACATTTTCATTATAATTGGTAAAGTTTAATACTACTGACGCAATCATTAAATAATTGTGTAGTTGATACCAAAATAGTTAATATCACTTGTGGAGTTTTGTAGTCAGTCCAATCTGTAATTTTATAACAAATTATATAAATAATTCAGAATATAAATTTTCTATAGAGGATTGTGTGTTATAAGTTACAATAATTTTGCCCACTACAGTTGATTGTAATTTACGGAATTACCATATAAATTTTGACTCTGCCTTGCACTAAAATTTTGTTTGAACTGGAAAGGAATTTTGGAAATCCCCAATTTAGCAACATGCAATGGATTTGAGAAAGTGAGTAAATTATATGATCAACCTAGGAGCGGAAATGGTTTCTGTGTCACTGAACCTATTATGAACATTTATAAAGAAATAAGTAGAAACATTAATTCTGTGATTTAATGAAGCATGTCTATACATTGTTTCACGCCACTTTATATCAATTCATAACAAAAACGTAAGTTCACTGTGAAACCTTTGTGTTTCTCCATCCATAATCTTAGTTTATTGAACCTTGTAATGTAAATGTACGTTACACTTTTAGGCCTCCTGGCTGGAGTTACAACTAGTAACAATTCTTGATTTGTTATAACAACCGTTGTAGTGGTAAGAAGCCAATATATGGTGGTAACACGCAGTTTAAAACAATGTATACTAATTTAACAATTGCCAATAGATAATATTAACACCAGTTTGGTTGTTTCAGTGAATGAGTTAGTTTACCACGATTTACTATATTTCTTAATATTAACATAAATAATCAATCTATATACATAGATTGAACACCTAAAGATTATTCTGGGAACAGGGAAAAGTTATTATTTAATCGCTCTACAACGATGAAAGAGTGAATATGGTCGAGTTTGAGACATAAAAAGTAATCATAGATGAGTAAATATTCAAGCAATAAAGGAAACTAGTAATTAATTATTTCTATAAAAATTGGAATAGTTTGGTTGAATGTAGGTGTTGAATTGAAACGATAATATATTTTAATCATTCTTTTTTCTGACTTTGAAATAATTTGTAATCAAATTTTTTGCCTAAGGCTGTACAAATTGATATGCTGGTACTTTTTTAAATGTTCTATTGATCCATCTTTCTGAACCTTTTCTAGGCCTTAATCAAAAATTGATATTCTTCTTCCAACTTCCATTCACTATATTTTAATCATCAGTTATAGCTGGAGCAGGCTAGCACAGTGAGTTAGTTAGGTTGACTCGTCGATCTCCGTCAATTCATTTTCTTAGAACTCACCATTACGAAATATTGAAAAGTGAGTCTTTGTTGTGTTTCTGTTTATGTGTCACTGCTTATTTTAATTGTTATTTGTCATTGTTAATTATATATCATGGTATATATATATATATATATATATATATTACCATGATAAACGAAAAACGGTCCGGCAGGACAGATAACACTTAGAATAAACAGTGACACATAGACTGAAACATAACAAAAGACTCACTTTTCAATATTTTGACCGTAATGGCGGTCGTCCTCAGGAGAAGTGAATTGACGGAGGGACGACAGTTGACAGTTATCTGTCCTGCCGGACCGATAACACTTAAAATAAACAGTGACACATAGACTGAAACATAACAAAAGACTCACTTTTCAATATTTCGACCGTAATGGCGGTTATTGATTAATAGTTGAATATTTCAGACGAACATAAACAACTCATTTAACAATCTACTTTAGTTAAGGTTTCTTGAAAATGCTAGAAATTCAATTATTTTTTTTTCTAAAATAGATTTCAATTTATATTCATAACATAAAAAATGTAATTCCAATTTAGTTTAATATTTTAAAGTTTAATGGTTTGTTTTTGTATTTTTTAAATGGATTTTAATTTCATTTTTATCATGTAATCTATCTGGTAAATAAGAGCATGATATTAACATAGCATATCTTTAGAATGTAATTATTCGTCGCCTTCTGAAACTTGCATCGCTCGCTAATGACCAGCTAGCTCTGATGCGAACAGAAAAGAAATCGCCCTAGCGTTGCCTAACGTTCATGGAAAATGTATATATAATGAAACAGTAGAAAAACACTTAGAGACACCAACAAATACTTAAATATTCTATGGTAAGACTCTCATGCAGTTATTCTGCTAGTAAATTGTAATTCTATCTTCATGGGTAATTCTATATTTCATGGGTAAATTTTTGTGGTAATTCAACTCGATCCAGTTGAGCTCGCTCCATCGCGATGGGGAATGCCCGTCACAGTATTAATTTCAATATTTCACTTTATTTTGCTAGTAATTTGTACTTCTATCTAATACTTCATGGGTAAATTTTTGTGGTAATTCAACTCGATCCAGTTGAGCTCGCTCCATCGCGATGGGGAATGCCCGTCACAGTATTAATTTCAATATTTCACTTTATTTTGCTAGTAATTTGTACTTCTATCTAATACTTCATGGGTAAATTTTTGTGGTAATTCAACTCGATCCAGTTGAGCTCGCTCCATCGCGATGGGGAATGCCCGTCACAGTATTAATTTCAATATTTCACTTTATTTTGCTAGTAATTTGTACTTCTATCTAATACTTCATGGGTAAATTTTTGTGGTAATTCAACTCGATCCAGTTGAGCTCGCTCCATCGCGATGGGGAATGCCCGTCACAGTATTAATTTCAATATTTCACTTTATTTTGCTAGTAATTTGTACTTCTATCTAATACTTCATGGGTAAATTTTTGTGGTAATTCAACTCGATCCAGTTGAGCTCGCTCCATCGCGATGGGGAATGCCCGTCACAGTATTAATTTCAATATTTCACTTTATTTTGCTTATTACTAATCTCTTAGAAACCGATCCCCTCGCGGGTTCAAACGTCAGCCCTTACAGTCCCTTTGTTGTTACTAACCCCATAGATTCCTACCCTGTCAAAGATAATGTGTCCTTATTTGCAATGAAACATAATTGTTTCAATATTTCTTGAATATTCCACCTATAATACATTTATTTAACTAGCCGTCTTTCCTCCAGTCCCCCTAAGGCAGGGGTTCTCAAAGGGGGTGAAATTCACCCCCAGGGGTGAATTTTGGATCTTCAGGGGGTGAATTGTGACCACAGTAGGTTTAAAGAGTGAGGAAACTTATTATAGGTTTTGACCTCTTAATTATAATTTTAAAAAAAAATTGATAGAATTAATATTTAATATATCTATCAATAATTATAATTAGCATTTTATTTGTAAAATTCTCTTATAATCATAATCACTGTAAAGTTTTAAAAGTGTGTGTACTACCTTGGGAAGAATATGGGGTGGGGGGAATGGCATTGTGGGAAATGGCTGAGGGGTGAATGGGCTAAACAAGGCTGAGAACCCCTGCCCTAACGAAATGTTTTTTAAAGTATTTAACAAAACTGATTTATAAATTTGGCATTATCTATTAGAATAGTTAACTACCTGATATGTAAATTTACTAAAAGAAAAGTTAAAGATCATAAATCTATTAGCAGTGATATTGAAATAGATATCCAACCAAAAAAATACCAAGATAATTCAGGTAACAATATTGCTTTATGGTTCCTTTTATGATTCAAACAGTACTTATGCTAATTCTATAATTCAAAATGTCCTAAGCCTTTTATCACATGAAATTTAGTATGTCAAGAGGAAATAATTTTTATAAACTAAAATTTGTGCATGCAATGGGTAACTGCTTATCCCCCCCCCCCCCTGAGTAATTTATATGGAATTTTTTTAAACTAAAATGTTAAGCTCAATATTGCCTAGTTTGTTAAATGGTTTAGATTTGTTGACGATATACTATGCATCTGTCCTAAAACTATAAATATAGATGATTTTCTAATAAAATTATTATAATTAGTGCTGACAATCCATCTCACGATCGAAGAAGAAGTAAATTGCAATTGCACGGGTCCATTTTTATTCTTCCCATTCTAGAAATGTTACAGTTTTTGTTTTTACAAATATATTTTTGAGGGCATATGGAGTGTGCTCCTCTGAATTCCTTAATGATTAGATTAATAACATTAGGTCAATTGCCCTATCATTAAAATACTCCTCTTCTTATTTCGACTTACCTTTAAAGAAAGCTAAGAAAACCTTCTCTAATATTTCAACAGAGCCCCGTTCATTGTCAAATTCTTTAAATACGTATATTTTAACATGATATATCTTTAATATAGTATATATTATATTGTAATAATAACATTTAAAGTTATTATTCATTAACTAACAAGTCGTTTGAGTTACTTTTATTCCATTTTTCCCTGTACAAAGAATGTTATTGGAAAATTGGAAAATATAAATCATAAGATAGGAATACCTAAACTATGGTAAACTCTAAGGAGACATGTTTGAAGGGTGTTCTAACTAATTACCAATTTACAGTATATACATTAAATCAATTTATGTTTGATTGTCAAGCTAATTTATCTCACGGTGATGATTTGTTGAAATATCGCTGTAACATCCATTTACTGGCTTAATAAATTTAAAAAAATAAATTAAGTATGGGTTTCTATCTCTTGGCATTTCATACCTGAAGTCAGTGCAAGACATTTAGTGATAATACATTTGTGTGATGCTTAAAAAGATAATTTAAATAATAAATACAGTGAAATGTTTAAATCACTGTAGATATTTTCTTATTTTGAACTTCTTTTTGTTTTCAATTATATTTTGAAAACTTCTTATATGAATAGTATAGAGTTTTGACTAAAGGACTTTGCAAGTGCGCGCGTGAATACTCCTTGATATTATAGTGGACTAATTAACGAGTGTTCCCCCTCCAGTGGTACTAAGACCAGTCTTCGGAGCAGCTCCAAGCAGGCAGTCGATTCCTCTACTGGCTCCACAGCGACAGGCCGTCTCGTGAGTAACCGGTCTTTTTAAATTGCTCCTCCTCATTGCCCCAGTACTTTTCCTACCAAACCACTTGCACTGTCTCTTATACAGGAGGCTTCTCAATACAACTGAATTTAATATTGAAACCATTTCTAGTTCGTTTTTCATCTTTGGTTTTATACCTGAAGAAGAACTCTACGTGTTCGAAACACGTTGTTTATATTATCAAAGTTCTGCATGTGGAAACTATTTCATTTACTTTTTTTTTTACCCAACAATTATGAGTACGTGTTTATAGTCAATCTGTAGTATTTAGTATTATCATTTGCAGCCGTAAGACAAATATAAACATTTATCAAAACGTCGAGAGAAATAGTAGTTTTATGTCTAATCAAACTCCACAAAAACTCTTTCCTTAAACTGAATAATGTGATCTTGAACCACTGTGCCTAAATTAATCTTACATATTATAATTATATAACAGATTCAATATTGGTATCAACCGTTTGATAGAATAGGTCAATTATCTAATCGGGATTCGGTCAATTTTCTCAACTCAAAAATCAACTCTCGTTGCCGACGTTTCAGTTTTATTTTAAAACCTTTTTCATAGGCAGAAGTAAGAATTTTTTTATTAAGAAAATTCTATGAAAATCCTATGAACAAAGTTTTAAAATAAAACAGAAACGTCAGCAACGAGAGTTTGATTTTTGAACCTAGAAAATTAACCGAATCCCGATTAGAAAACACACCTATTATAATTATATTTGTATTATAATTATATATATATATATATATATATAAAGATTTCACATAAACACGTGAAATAACAATCAATGATCAAACCACAATAAGAAATGGGAAAACAAGACTAAAATGACTTTCTAAACAACTCTTAGTCTTGTTTTCCCATTTCTTATTGTGGTTTTATCATATATTTATATATGTAACAATTATTTATACTGTATATTAATCGTATTGTGTTTCAAAAGGAAAGTAATAGTCTCTTTTAAGTAGTATTACTTGCTCGTTTATCATGTGATAAAATGAAAATGAATACTAAAAATGACCTGAAGTTGGTTAATATTTCAGTGAATTTGTCATTGCAAAAACTCCAAATTCGTTACCTCTCTTGCATTGTATACTAAACTTAAGTTTTATTCCATGTCTGATTCTATTACATTAAAAACAATGTAGATTATTATTTTTTTATTTTTTAATGTAATATTTTAATTTAAAAAAAAAATTATAGGTATTTACTCTCTCCTCTCATGTGTTCTCTCCATACATTGACAGAAAACTATTAGATTTACACTCTCGCCTTTACATCATAACTAATAATGTTTCATGCTAAAACTAACCGTTTCTATTAAGCCTCATTACTGTTTTTGTTTTTTTTTTTTATGATATAATTATAGCGCTCTACTTTGTACTTTCTCTTCATACCTCGACCGTCAATCTCCTTATTTCACACTCTGACTTTAGAATACCCTTAACTGATCGTATTGCGTTTGAAGCTGAAAGTTACCTTCTCTTATAATTTTTATTCTTATTATATAATTTTATAATATAAATATACTATCTTAGCTCGTACGTTCTTTTCATTTCTGAACAGTACTAGTTTGTTCCTGACAATGGAGGAGTCTAAAACTCTGTAATAGATTATACAAAATAATATAGTACATTTGTATAATACTGATATCATTCTTGATTGTATTAACAATATATGACTTCTATACAAGAAAAATTGCTTTTTAAAAAAAATGTTATTACAATACTGTTTTACAAATAATAATTATAGGATAAACAGTAAAATTAAGGTGTTGTAAGGGAATTTATTTAAATAATATATATGATTCACATTTTTGTGTTCAATTCAATATATGACACAAGTAAGACTGATACAAGCATTATATATATCAACATCAGTTACTCTCTTGACAACTGGAAGATGTTGTCAACTCATGAGAGGCTACAGCTAATGCAATTAGTCCTGAACTCCTTAATTTAGAGAGAATTAGTTTTATTAAGAACTTTCCTGTACCTTCCGATGCATCGGGTACCTTACTCTATCATTTTTGTTCAAATAGATATATCAAAAGAAGAAAATGTAGGCATTATGACAAAGTGTTTTTTTGATTACGGACACAATTTTACTCTTATGCTTTTAATATTTTACTTATATTATTTTTATAATTTTTAAAACTCCTGTTAACTATAATTAATATCATTTTTGATATATTAAATAATTGCATGCATAATGTTAGTACCATTGAGGATATTATGATTTATATTATTAATATTAGAAACAATCATACTTTTAAGATGATATTGGAGTTGTTGGGGCGCTTTCGGACGTTGTCCATCTTCGATCGAAGTTGGGAGTTTCGATTGAAGATAGACAACGTCCGAAAGCGCCCCAACAACTCTAAGATCATCCTAGGTGGTATGACGGTTTCCCATATTAATAATATATATTAAATAATTATTTGATATTCTAATCGATAATTCATTAAATTTTCGCTTTCTAAATCTATTATTATTAAATCATAATAATTTTTGTCGAAAAACTATTATTAATCTTAATAAGGTTTTAGAAATTGTTGTACCTTTGGCGCAGACGGTAGCGCGCTGGACCTCCAATGCCAAAGGCTTGCATTCAATCCCCACAAAATTTATAGGATTATATTCAGTTTAAAGCGTGTGCAATTATTTAAACGCGAATATCAGAGTTTTATAAGAATATAGATTGAATGAGTTTATATCTCACATTAGCGTGTCGCAGCACACAGTATGAAAATGACTAATTCATTTATATAATATAATAAATATATATATAATAAATAAAGGAGAATATTACAGTGAATTTACATAGCGGAAACTGTAAAAATGGTTACCTCCTGTGCATTGTGTATTCACTTTTTTTTAGTTTTATTCTAATATCTTGTTTTAAGAGGCCAGGATAGTCTTGTGGCAACGAGCTCGTCTCTGTACAGTACCAGTGTTCAGTACCCACACTGGTCTTCGATTTATTCACGTGGGAGTTGAATTCCTTCGGGGAAGATATTAAGCCTTCAGTCTTCGTCACTCTCAATAGAGTTGAATTCAGCAAAATTTAGGACTTATAATGTAGACCTTGCATTGTGTACTAACAGAAAAGGCCAATATTTGGTCTATGTGTCGTCTTGTGCTGCTATTTGTCTACTGCCACTGCAATGTCACCTAATATCTTATGTGAATCCTTGTTTTTTTTTTCTTAAAATATATTTTAGTTAAAAAAATACAATAATAAAACAGGCAAAAATGTAATACAAAGGTTAATAAAATAATTATTAACCTTGGATAGTGAGCCTTTACCATCTTCTTTGAAATTGGAAACTATTGTGTATAAATATTTCTAAACTATTTCAACAAGATCAAGTTCTGTAAAGCAGTATCATAAGCCAGTTTGATAGAAATGCAAGTACATACTCAGCACCCTTCTGGCTTTCATTACCTATTAACAAATTAACGTAATTAATTAAATTAAAATCAGCTTAGTGTCTTTTATAATGAGATCTAAACATGCTTTAGATTTAGTTTCAAGATGAAATTATTACTATACAAAATGAAGAGGAACTTTTATTTACCTGATTTCGTCAACTAGTTGTCTAAAATAATTTTGTTCCTTTAGTAACTACTTGTAGAAGCACTCGATTATATTAATAATCCTTATATTATATTATATTATTAATAATTATATTAATAATTTATATTAATAATTATATATTAATATATCCCTCACATTTCACGTATTTCTTTTCTTTTTTATAACAAATAGCCAAATGAAGACCTCTTTTTGATGATCGGTATGTGTCTTTCCTTTTCTTTAATATATATTAATCAACAAAATATACGAAAAGCATAAACTTATTTAATTATAAGTATTATTTTTTATTTAATATTAGCACTTGTTTTTAAGTTTTCAGTTTGATGATAAACCAATTTTGCTTAGACTATTCAATTAAACCCTTCACGAAGAATGATTGGATATCATGTTTTAAAAAATATAATTATTTGAGAAAATGTGTTCTAATTTTTTAATTTTATTAAAATTACATTTTAATTTATTAAAATTAATTTTATTATACTTACATTTTAATTTATTAAAATTAATTTTATTAAAATTACATTTTAATTTATTAAAATTACATTTTAATTTATTATAATTAATTTTATTAAAATTACATTTTAATTTATTAAAATTAATTTTATTAAAATTACATTTTAATTTATTAAAATTAATTTTATTAAAATTAATTTTTATTACAATTCCAGTGTGAATTATTGAGGACTAGTCCAATTAATGATTAAAATTCCTTTAATGCCTTCCAATATCTTATATGCTTGCATTATTGTTTTGATTCATAGGATTATTGTTCGTTATATTTCTATTGCTTTATTAGACACTAGAAAGAAAATAACCCTCTGTTTCTATGGATCTGAACTTTTTCAGGAATTTAATAAACTAAATTTTTATTCAAATTTAGTGAAAGGGAAGAACAGAGTTGACTTTATGCTGACAAGTCAACAAAACTATACATTTTTTTTTTTTAAACATATCATTTTTAACTGTTTGAAATCACCAATATTGAGGTATTTAAAAAAATGACTTTCAATAAACATTCTAACATTCTTTTTTATTTAAATGCTTTTTTTTTGTAAAAATCCTATTACTCAGACAGTTTGAAGAGAACTCTTCGACTTTTTTTTTGTCACTTTAACGAGGTTTTAGGATCGTTAATAAAACCTCTTTTTTCCCACATCTGCCTTCAAAATTATTTCCTTGCACCTTCTTCCGTTCGTCTATGTCTAGTAAGGAAGCTAAAATTGCTCATCACTGAAGTGGACAGCAATAACTCGGTTCGGTGCACACAATATCCTGTTCTTCTGGACGTCCTAGCAACTCCTTAGACTCGTACTTTTGACAGTTGTCAACAAAAGATCTCTTAAACATGATAGTATTCCTTTAGCTATTATTTCAATTTCATTAACCTAATTTTAATTTTAAATTGTTTTCTGTCACATTAAATATATATAGGAACTATTTATACTTAGTTGTTTGGGAGTTCCCCTAAAGTAGATTGATATAATTATCATATAAATATAGTTTTTTTCTGAAATTGATTAAATCTAATTCAAAAATATTACATGCTTCTTTATTTTTAAATAAAATAAAATTTATTGATTTGATTTAGTTTGTTAGTTTTCAAAGCAGGCATTTTTAGGTTGTCACCTTTTGTGATCATTTAGTAGCTCGAAGAGTGTCCATTTGCTAAATAATACCTATATAATTGTGGGGGAGTCCCAATATCGGGTTTACTTTATATCATGAATTTATATAATTCTAAAAATCTTTATTATTAACTATAAATATTAGTTTTAGGTTTAATTTAAAACTAAGTAAATATATTTCATATGAATATATTTCAATAACAGAAAATTATTATTATGTTTTTAATTTACACAGTGAAATAATTATTAAAAAGTTTGCTTAATGCAAATAAAGTAGATATGAAATTAAATTTATGTTGACATACCTTCAAAAAAACAGTGTTAGTAAAATGAAAAAAATATGCCAAACGTATTTATATGGACTTTATTAAAATAACATCGGTTTCATTAGTTTTTTATATTTGAAATTAAATTGTAAATGCTGATTAACATTTGTTTTATGGAAGTTGTATTCTCTTCTGAATATTATTTGACTGGCCTAGCTTATTGTAATATACATTTTTTTTTATATATTTTTATTATATTTCAGTTGATGGTGGTTTTACTGGTGATAGAATAAAATAACAAAACTTTACATTTGTATTACTGAAAGACTTGCACAAAGCTTTAAAAAGACTGAATAATTAAGAATTACTCATTTCTATCAATGATAGAAAAGAATATATCTAAACAAAAAGAATATAACATGATTAATATATTAAATTCTTGTTTGTATAGTTTTTAAATTCCCCTATTTAAGAGAATTCACATAGGCCTAACCTTAGCCTCTTGTGATAGCACAACAATGAATATTCTACATTGGGAGTCCTAAATTTCGCCTTACTAAAGTGTATTTACAGTAGAGAAGATCTTTAATGAGTTTGTGATGTCCTACAGGCTGTGGGCCGATGGTTTAAAGTCCTCCCGATGGTCAATATGCTTAGATTTATTCAACTCCTGCGTGAATAAGTCGATAACCTGAATGGGTATATTGATCTGCTACTGGGATCCAGAGGCGAGCACATTCTCACTTGGCTAACTTTAACTTTGACTAACTTAACTAAAGATTCTGTTGATTACTTTTGCAAGCATGGTTGAATATTTCATCAACTAATTACAATTTTTTACGTCTTATATGCCAACTGTCGAAAATGTCGCTTATTTTTGATGCAGCACCTATTTAAGCATGGGTAAATAACATTGAACTGATGCAGCACCTATTTAAGCATGGGTAAATAACATTGCCGAAGATCCCAACAGAACGTTATGACATCCATTCAAGAAGTATCCACTCCCACTGTTGTTAAACTGATGCAGCACCTATTTAAGCTTGGGTAAATAACATTGCCGAAGATCCCAACAGAACGTGATGACATCCATTCAAGAAGTATCCACTCCCACTGTTGTTTAACTTCGGTAACCAAATGGGAGATATATTCAAGATGGCTACATACCTATTAATATGATTATAATAGAAGAGTGTAATAAATAGTTTCTCTTTTTTTCTCTCAAATGATCGTTATTATAAAATATTCCCAAATTTAGAAGAATACTTTCTTCTTTTAGCAACTATTACTTCTGATTATCTGTAATAATGCTGTCCATATTCCCACACTTTTCATATAAATATTAAACACTTCATTTTCTTATAAAATGTACATTAACTTGTAATTCATGAATAAGAGTAAAATTATATCTTTATCAGGGTGTTAATGTTTACAAAAACTAACATATAATTATTAGCAAGTTAAAAAAAATATCTTTAGAATAAATAGTGAGAATTTAATTGAAAGTGGCTGATATTTTATCTTAGTTGTCAGTAATTGCGCTCTTTTATTGCACTGTAGGCTGCAAGTGCGAAGTGATAAGGCTGACGCTTACGTTTATTCTGAAAGTGCTGTAACAGGACTTGAGATAGTCTGTGAGCCTCTCATTATGTGATGTGTTGACAGTATTAGCACTGTCTTCATCATCGTTTTGATCATAATACAAATATAACCTGAACAGAGCGTCTATATAATTATCTTACAAGGGGCCTGTAGTAGAAGATACCTCTACATGATCTTGTAGTTTATTAGATAAGTAAAAAAAAAACATGAAACATAAACAATATATTGTTATAGTTTCTCGACCACTGATATTTCAAATTCACATAAGGGGTTATTGAGGATTTTGGTAATAAAACATACAACTCCTGATCATCAGCCGACGTTTTTTCCTCTGAATTTCTTTTAATTTTTGACTCTTTTTTTCATGGTTTTGTAATTTGCTGTGTTTATTACTATCTGTTGTGGTTTTTGCTGTTTTGAAAATGTGGTTTTTTTGGTGTTCTGAATAATTAATAATACGCAATTAGGTTTAAACGACAAATGTTTGTTTTTTAAATAATAATAATAATAATCATCATAATAACACTAGGTATTTTATGATACTTTTGTGGTTCTCTGGGTACTATAATTGTTGTTTGTGTCGTTTGTTTTCTGTTGGATGGTGTCCGATGATGTATTTATCTTGCTTTACTTATGTCGTTTAATAAATTGTTTTTTAGCCTTGAAAATGCCAAACAACTTTTGGCGAAACGTCGGCTGATGATCACGAGTTGTATGTTTTATGAACCAAAATCCTCAATAACCCCTTATGTGAATCATAAACAATATAATTCTTAAATAATTTGTATTATCAATAATTTTCAAATTCTATAATGTTTTACTACTCCGTCATATTAGGCACAATATTGTTAATAAATTTAACTTTATATATTAATTTGAAAGGCCTTCGTAAATGTACGTAGAGAAGTGTTCCTCACTTCTGTACTTTTAGGTATGGTTTTACAAAAATCTTTTACTTTCCAAGCCGATTAATTAGCTCAAATTCATATAATCAAAGATTTCTCCCCTTCTATAGAGAGGTTCTGCATTTTTCGAATGATGCAAATATAGTTTCCATTTACAGTAGTTATGTCAACAAATTTTTAATAGATGTTCTACTTATATTTTTAAATTCACAAGTAAAAGTATAGTATTCTTGACAAATGTATGTTGGGTTTGAATGAGATTTGTAAATTAAATTAGACCTGGTTGCTCCCGCGAACTTTTAACAAATTTTTTCTTGATCTGTCAGTTCCACTCCGGTGAAATCTTCAGTGTATACTACAAAAAATACTGAAGACTGAAGAATTTTGTATGGTTGCAAACATTTCCAAATTAATTTATGACCTGTCAGTATATCAGACTAGAACTTTCCATTGAAATCAAGAGCATTTATTCCAGCACAAATGATCATTTGTGTTCTCTTCGAACTGCTCTGTAAAATAGTATGCAATGTCATTGTGTCTAACCAACATATATATCCAACTATTGCTGAATAATTCTATTCTTTTTTTATATATATTTTACTAGTGTAATTATATTTAAAATATATTTCAAATATATTTTTTATATTTTTCTCGAACCTCAAATAGAAGGATTTCCATTCTTTCAAATAAACAGTAAATTAATCATATTTATATAATATCTCTGTGGGATATGTTTATCAATCCCACAAATATTAATTATTCATTTTTGACGTTGCACAAGTGTAATAGGATAAAAGTTTTACCCTAAACCGGCCCTTTATGATCTGATGTCGTATTGGGTTAGAGAAATGTTGCAAACAAAGTAAAACATTCATTTTAATAAAAAAAAATGCACTATGATAACTCAGATTCTGCCAACATTTAGTACTAAGTGAAAGGACTGTAATCAGTTGATCATTCTTTATTTTGATGTATATTTTTGTTGGTTAAAAAACTGAAAGACTCTAGAACCTTTTTAAAATATGATTTGATTTTAAATAGAACAAAATTTGAATCAATTTCCATTGATTTGAACTGTTGGTTAATATTGTGACGAAGGTTTTTTTTTAAAAAGCTTTTCAAGCTAATTTGCATGTGACTGGGCACTTGACTGCATAGGGGCCTGTTAAAGAATCGCCCTGCTGCCACAACCCTTCTTTCACCAGAGAACAATGCTGTCACATGGCTCCAGCCTAACCAAGACAGAGCACTTCTTAATTCCTCCAGACGTGCCTCTCATTTCCTGCCCTTCCTTTGTCTCCAATACCCTACTTCCTTTTCTTCCACTCTAATTAAATCTTCCTTTACCATCTTTACAGATCTCCTTTCAATCTCTTTAGAAATACGACGAAAATTATTTTTTTTTTCTGTTTTAAATTTAATATTTACTGTGAAACCACTTAAACACTTCTGATTATTCCTCTTTTCCGTATTTTTTTTTTCAGTAATTATTGCCTCTAATATTTTTAAAAAAGAAAATTTAATTATAAAAACGTTTAAAAGATTATTATTTCTAAACATAAGTGAGATATTACATTTAAAAATGTGTTTCACACTACAAAAAAATTATACTCCAAATATCTATTTAGTATATAGCATTGATCCTCAATCCCGACTTATCAGTACTCCTGTACTTAGTATTTAGTACTCCTTATCAGTACTCCTGTACTTAGTATTTAGTACTCCTTATCAGTACTCCTGTACTTAGTATTTAGTACTCCTTATCAGTACTCCTGTACTTAGTATTTAGTACTCCTTATCAGTACTCCTGTACTTAGTATTTAGTACTCCTTATCAGTACTCCTAGTAAACTCCTTAGTATTTAGTACTCCTTATCAGTACTCCTGTACTTAGTATTTAGTACTCCTTATCAGTACTCCTGTACTTAGTATTTAGTACTCCTTATCAGTACTCCTGTACTTAGTATTTAGTACTCCTTATCAGTACTCCTGTACTTAGTATTTAGTACTCCTTATCAGTACTCCATGTACTTAGTATTTAGTACTCCTTATCAGTACTTCTGTACTTAGTATTTAGCACTCCTTATAAGTACTCCTGTACTTAGTATTTAGTACTCCTTATCAGTACTCCTGTACTTAGTATTTAGTACTCCTTATCAGTACTCCTGTACTTAGTATTTAGTACTCCTTATCAGTACTCCTTAGTCATTTAGTATTTAGTCAGTTTAGTACCTTTATTATATATAAATTATACTTTGAACTTCATGAGATTTCTTTTACTACATGTGTAATTATTAATTATTTGTTCTGTAAGTCATTTGAAGCAAGGTTGATCTACAGGCGTGGTTATGGCATTTGTTTTGTGAATTAATATGTCAAAATATGCTGTTTATGGTGGTTATAATATGATTAGGATTTAATTTATTGATCTACTCTCATGTTATGCTTAGATAAGTGATAAATGAATTTATGTATAATTCAAAACTACAAAATGTGTGTAAAATATTGTATTTATTTACTGTCACGATGAAATATATTCAAACGCAATGAAAATATAACGTTCAAGTCAAATTTTCGATGTCAAGTATTTAACGGTACTTGATTTGAAGAACTTTGAAACCAATGAAATAAGTTTCGTAAATTAGTCTCTGTGTGTGTGTGTGTGTGTGTGTGTGTGTGTGTGTTTTATGCCTCTTTGAGTGTTTATTTATCTGTATGTAAAAGCAAAATATTTAAAAAAACAAACAAGTTGTTGTTATCAAATTTCTTGTTATGTTATTGTTAGCCATTGTTAGACAGAACAGCTTCCATCTACTTTGTTAGGACGTATTGTGTAAGAGAAAAAAATTATTTTAAGTTATTCAATAGGAATCTGTCCATATTAATTAAAATGCTATGATTTTACCGTTTTAGTTGACATTTTCTACTTAGTCGAAAGTTAAACACAAACTTCTGGAATAGATATGAACGGACTTTAAAAAGTCTTTGCTTAAGCCGATAGAGGGGGCCAGTATAGCTCAGTGGTTAACGTACTCGCCTCTGGGCTGGTAGTCTGGGTTCGATCCCCACCTGGTCCTCGATTTATTCACGCTGGTGGTGAATAAATCTGAGTACGTCATCACTCGGAGAGGATGTTAAACCGTCGGTCCCGAGCCTGTACTATGTCAAGTACTCCTTAAAGATCCTTACTCGAAATGAAATTGTGTTAGACAAAATTCAGGACTCTCAATGTAGAATCTGTAGAATCATCCGATCAAACGAAAATCCGGTAAACGACCAACAGTTTTGAAAGACGTTAACGGGTGATAGACGTTATCATCCACTACGGTAACTTCTTTGTTTTTTAACGTCTCGACAATAAAAAAAAAAGTCGATGGAGGTATAAAAGAAAGGAAGTTAAATATAGATTACAAATATTAAATTTGATCCAATTGATGGACATTAATGAAAGAGTTCTGCTTTAGTAAACAATAGCAGGCAATATGACGTGATGCCGTGACAGGTGAAAAAGGAGGAAGCTTTGTATAGATCTATCTAAAGTGTTGTTTGAATACATAATTACTTAATTGCATTTAGTGAAATTAATAATTTTTGTCAAGATTATGAGTTTCTTGATCTTTTTTAAGGAATTTAATAAAATTTTTTAAAGATTTTATTGAAAACGAGTTAAATGAATGCCTTTTGGCACCTCATTCTAGAGTTCTGGAACAGTATCTCAAGTGAAAAGGCATTAACATTATGAAATAATTGTTTTTCGTATAGATATTTCGTATAGATATTTCACATTCCACGTAATTGTCTGTTGTAAGGCAGAATAAAATCCATATTCAATAGTGCTAATGTTATAGAATATTGGTAATAACCTGAGTATTTTCACGTAATCTTAACCATTTACGTGTCTTTTAAATAACACAGGTTGGAAACACTTATGTATGTAAGTCAGTATTACTAATGATATTCGTTATATATATATATATATATGAGGGTTAGGATAGCCTAGTGTCAACATGCTTGCCTCTGGAATGGTAGATCCGGAATTCAATACCCACTCTGGCACTCGATTTATCACTCTGCAAGAAGGTTAAGCCGTCGGTCCCGAGCCTGTACGATGTCAGGTATTCAGTAAAGGTTCTTACTCTAAATTCACTTGAGTTTGGCAAAATTTAGGACTTACAATGTAGAATGGTCGTTCTATAGTAGCACAAAGGGTCAATCTTGGGTCTATTTGTGTTCTGTCATTGGAATACCACTGCAAACTAACCTAATTATTTAAAAACGATATAGTTAATCTTGCATCCAAACAAGATTACATCTTACAATGAGAGTGTGGTACCTAAAAAAAAGCGACTTTAAAAATGTCGTTTTTCCACAATATTAAAATAGAGTAAGAACAAATTAAGGTCCTCCAGTGGCTTCCTCCGTGATTTTCCTTTCTTTTGTCACAGAAGAAGTTAGAATCAATTAAGCCATGAAGATTTGAGTTGTCTATACATTTGATTTTTGTTGATACATTTAAAAGGAAATTCTGAATTAACAATTAATGATAATATAACTTTAACTAATTGTGCAATTACTAAAAGACCATCATTTAATCTCGTAAATAGGTTTAATATTTACTGTGGTGGTGATTGTGTCTGAACTCACCTGGAATCTATGATTTCTTATCTTGTCCCCTTATAATTTCCAAAATAAGTTGTATTTCCTTAGTCAAGATTCAACTCTTATTTGCAAATTTATAAGTATCTAAAATATTCCAAAATTTATTGATTGAAATGTTTCTATCTTAAACATTCACTGCATTATCAGAGTGAAATGAACTTTGTTAAGTCTAAAAGCATCTAAAGAGGGAAAAAAATAACATTTGAGCGTTGGAGGTAGTCATTTGTTCTTCTTCCAGAAGATAGAATTTGTTTACTTGTTGCAATGCATAATAAGCAGAAGCTTAATTACTTTTATAATTAATTCGGTGAGTTTTGGATTTTAATCACGATGGTGAACCACAGAAAGTTCCAGAACCTCAAGGGACTCCTGTGTTGATAATTACCTTCTCTTGACCAAGAAGACTAAAGATCTAAAATCTAAGATGCATTGAATATAATTTGATTTAGTTGGCATGTACTTAGTTAACTTAGTCCATAGTAGAGGCAAAGTCGCTGGCTGGAATTTGGCGAGCTCTGCTATGTCCGGTTGATTTTCCCACAGTGCCTTCTTTCTGTTAATAGTCTGCTAATCACTACCCTGGTAATTGCGTTTATACCTCCTTCTCACGTCCTCCCCTAATCGTCTTTCCACCTCATACATTGTCTTTTCTTTCCCCTCTTCTCTACATTTTGCTTCTGTTTTCGCGTTTTAACATTTTCTTCCCCACATATTTCTTATTCAAGGACCTTAGATGAATAATGTCTAAAGTATTGCTTAACATATTCCCAAGGCTCACTGGAATTTCACTCTTATTGCATTCTCACCTAAACCAGTAATTTTCCACCACTCTTGTTTAATCTTAACAAGGTACTGATCCAATGTTATTTTACAGATGAAGTGAGAAGTAATTCGGGGTCATGGGAGGAGAGCTCCAGGGATACATCGAGAAGAAGCTCCTGCTCCGACGCGGAGTATTCTTCCGGCGACGAAAGCAACAGGTAATTCTTGAATTTTGCACTATCTCAGATATAATAAAAATAATTATATGCTAAAATTTCCAATAATTCTTTTAAATTAACGAAATAAATTATTCAATTATTGCAAAACAATTAGTGTTAATTTTCAATATACACACGTAAAGAAACAAACCTAGTTTGTTTTTTTTTTCTTAATATCTGGACTGAATATTTCGACCTATCAAGGGTCATAAACCAATGTTTGGACTATTGCCTGCACTAATCTAGACAAACAAACTGAATCTGGGACTTAAGTTTTTGAAATGGGAATTTCACGTGGACCGCAAATGAAATAGTGTTGACAAATTGTATACATTTTTAATGTCTCTTTTAAAATAGGAAAATCAATTTAACAGTAAATTAGTTTACAAAGGTAATGACACATAATAGATCATTGGAAAGAAAAGAATAGGAAGACTCCTATAGGAACTTCCTCTGAAGCTTACAGAGTATGGAATCTTATTTGCAGGAGGGATCTGTTCCAGAACCTGTATCATTCAGCAGTCATTAAACGATATTACTTTTTATTATATTTAATCATCGATGTGATCTATGATTTTTTTGCCACTATACTTATTTTCGGATCGATCGTACACATTATAACGCTATCGGTACTGATTTTCTCCTTGTATCTTTTTCGTCCCAATGATGGTTGCATCGATAATTAGAGAATTTTAATATATTTATCTATTGCCTTCCTATCTTTAGTTTATGTTTATTTATATATTACTTCCTTAATATAATATAGTTTTCCCATCTTAACATGTACAACATAATCAATAATATGTATCCATTTTTTTCTTTTAGTATAGTTTGTTTATTGCTTTAGTACACTGGAGGTTACGTGAATGGTCTGTCTTCGGTACCTTTCCATACCCAGCTGTTAAGGAAAAAAATTGGACACTTTCGTAGTAGTCAAAAAGTGATCTTTATTCTTGATGCTGTATTTGAGCTTCACGTGAAGCACATGACTGTGATAAGCTGATATATAGAAGAGTGTCTTATCTCAACAAAAGAAATGCACTAAAGAAGATAATGTTCAAAGATGGGTTTTTTGAGGATTTTGGTCTAAAGTAATTACACTCCTGTTAAATACATGCATATTGTTAATACCACTGAGGTTAGTATGATTTATATTAGAAATAGGTAACAATGTCATACCTCGTAAGGTAAGACTGATTAGAGATGTCTAAGGTTGTCTACCCCTGGCTGAAGCACTTCAGCCGGGCTATGCAGGCTAGTTTCTTCCTCAAAAACAAGCCTTGAAAATGGTAAATAATTTTTGGCGAAATGTCGGCTTATAAACAGGAGTGTAATTTATATTAGAAATAGGTAAAACCGTAAGATGATCATGGAGTCGTTGGAGCGCTTTCGGACGTTGTCCATCTTCGATCGCAACAAACCTACTCAGCTGTTATATAGGGTGTTGGTTATCTGTCAAGTCCACTGCTATCCTGATATTATTATTTTGATTTTATTTAGTTATTTTGATTTAGTTTTTAGCTATTATCTAGTTTTTATATATATATATATATTATATATATATATATATTTGTTAACCTCGTCATCCTGTCTGTCCAGTCGTCTTTTTATTTTTATTAATGATTTATATAAAATATCGGATTGGTAATTTATTTGTTCATTTATTAAGTTACCCCCATTTTTATGTTTATATATTTCTATCTGTTCAGTTATGTTGAGTCTCTGTCCTGTCTGTAGTAAGTCCATTAATTAATATAAAAAAAACAAACTAGATAATAACTAAAAAATCCATATAACTAAATAAAATCAAAATAATAATATCAGGATAGCAGTGGACTTGAAAGATAACCAACCCCCTATATAACAGCTCAGTAGGTTTATTGCGATCGAAGATGGACAACAAACCCAAAAAAATCTGTTACATACTTACCAACATATATCAGGGAATTAATACAAACTAAACGTCGAGCAAGATCAAAATGGCAGAGAACTCGATATCCTTCTGACAAACGGACATTTAATAAATTACAGAACGAACTAACTCAAACTTTAAAGCAGTACCGAAACGACCATTTTCAAAAATATACGGAAGGACTGAAAACAGAAGACAAGTCACTGTGGACCGCCACCAGGCGAATACTATCCCATAAAAGAAACAGTACTCCTCTCCTTAGAAGTGGCAATACTTGGGCAAAAAGTGACTGTGAAAAAGCCAAGGTCTTTTCGCAACGTCTTGAAACCCTTTTCTCTCCCAACCCAGACATAGAAGATCCTAACACTACAAAGACTATAACTGATGATCTCATCACCCCTCTACAGCTTTCTCCACCACCTAAATCATTTTCTCCAAATGAAGTCTTATACTTAATTTCAAAACTACCAGATAAAAAATCTCCCAGGTATGACCTTATTTCAAACGAAATCCTTAAACAACTTCCTCGAAAATCTGTAATATTTCTCACATACATATATAACTCCATATTAAGAACAATTTACTTTCCTATCTTGTGGAAATTTTCTATTATACGTATGATACCAAAGTGCCACAAGCCACCCCATTTATGCACCTCATATCGCCCAATTAGCCTATTACCTACAATGTCTAAAATATTTGAAAAATTATTTCTTCGCAGACTTTATCCAATCTTAGAATCGCAAAACTTAATTCCCCCTCACTAGTTTGGGTTTAGATCTCGACATTCAACGATTCAACAATGTCATCGCATTGTTGACGTCATTTCCTCGGCTCTTGAGCAGAAAATGTATTACTCTGCAGTTTTTCTGGATGAAGCAGTGGCTTTTGACAGAATATGGCACGCTGGGTTGCTTTGGAAACTCAAGAAAATCCTTCCACATACGTATTATGTTATTATGCAATCATACCTTAACCACCGCTTCAGTCAAGTCATTGAACGTTCCTCTCTTTCACCTATTTTTCCGATTAAAGCAGGTGTGCCTCAAGGAAGTATACTTGGGCCAGTCCTTTATTCCATCTACACATCTGACATTCCATTATCTCCTCACACTGTCCTAGCCACCTTCGCTGATGACAAAGCAATCCTTTCCTCAAATAAGTGTCCTAACACAGCCTCCTACTACATTCAAGAACACTTAAACGTTTTAGAATCCTGGTTAAAGAGTTGGAGAATACGTATCAATGAACAGAAAAGTGTTCATGTAACATTCACATTGAGGCAGGGTACATGTGCTCCTGTCTTTCTTAACAAAATTCCTATCCCTCAAGTTACTGCCACCAAATACCTAGGACTGCACCTTGACAGACGTCTTACTTGGGCTCCCCATATCAAAATGAAAAGAACAGAACTAAACAGACAATATAGACTTTTAATTCACTTACTTGATAATCGTTCAAAATTAACAACTGTCAATAAACTATTAGTGTATAAATCTATGATTATGCCTATTTGGACTTACGGTATTGAAATATGGGGAGCAACAAAATCTAGCAATGCCCAGAGGATACAAACTCTTCAGTCAAAAATTCTTAGAAAAATTCTTCATTGTCCCTTTTACATACCAAATCAAACAATCTATTCAGACCTGAGGATTTCAACAGTTCATCAAGTAGCAATATCTCGCTACAAAGCCTTCCATAAAAATCTTTGTAGCAGTAACAATCCCTTAGTCTAAAACATCTCCTCAACAAATATCCCAGGAAATCCCCGAAGGCGCCTGAAGAGAAAGTGGCCAAGAGACTTATTAGTGTGAATTACTCTAGTGACTTGTAAATTTAATCTAAGTTTTATAACTTATTTTTCATGCCAGGAAGTATAATTACTGGATTATTTCTTCCCTCCTGCCTCCATGTGTAATGTATATATTTCCTTCATCATTGTCACTGGTAATGTTACATTTGCATTGTTGTGACTATGTAAAATAAAAATAAAAAAAAAAAAAAAAAAAAGATGGACAACGTCCGAACGCGCTCCAACGACTCCATGATCATCTTACGGTTTTACCTATTTCTAATATAAATTACACTCCTGTTTATACGCCGACATTTCGCCAAAAATTATTTGCCATTTTCAAGGCTTGTTTTTGAGGAAGAAACTATTTACGGTTCATGCCTCTACTACCAGCATTATATCAGCTGGTCGAGAAGCTAAATCAATTCTGAAGAAGATGGTTACTGATTTTAATGGCAAAGATGTTAATTCAGTTGGAAATAATATTCTAAAGTCTTACTTTGATTCAATTTAAATATAAAGGTGGTGAAATTATTTGTCATGGAGTGATGTGAAGGGACCTTGACAATGGCAGGTGCAGTTAGACGCATCTGGCAGGATGTTCTCACAAGCCTGCATAGCCTGGCTGAAGTGCTTCAGCCAGAGGTAGACAACCTCAGACGTCTCTAATCAACAATGGCAATGTTATAGCCTTGCAAACCATCACATAAACCTTTCTTTTTTTTAAAAAAAAAAAATAAAATTTACAAGATTCATTTCCGATTTTCCTTTATAATTCAGTCAAATAAAGAACAGTTGTTTTGTAGGGTAAAAAATTTAATGAAATAGTCTCCACATATAGAAGTTTAATAATATAAACAACGCATCCATGTTATTATAAGATCGGTCATATTCAAAACTTATCTATTTCCCAGTTTCTTTCTATTCTCAAGCACAGAACACAGTTGTGAGGAGAATTTTTAAGCTGAATGAATCCTTTAATTAAAATTAAATAAATTCCGACAGTCTTTTTGTTTAAATTAGAATTTGTAATTTTAATTATTATTTATGTATTTATTGTAGAACTGATTTAAAAAAATATTCAATTAATTAAATATAATAAAAAAAAATAGTTATATTTGAGTAATTCATTTCATGCGCATGTTGTTTGATACATACTTTTTGTATCTAGGGACGCTAGGCAAAACTTTTTTCCACTAAATTTATTAATTATTCTATTTCTTGATAAGTGTTTAAATTATTGGAGTGTTAAGTTCTTATAAAACATACCAATGAGGTATCTATATCAAACCATTTGCTTAGTGGATTAATCAATTCTCAGTGATAACTATGCCCTCCTTTTTATATTAAGTTATACATGAAGTAAACAGTGATGACAAAGGATCAGAGATAGTTAATTGCCTGGAATATAATAAAGCAGCAACTATGTAATTATGTCGTTTGGTAAGATTAAATTATTTATGATAAAAGTAAACGCACAGGCAATTATTTAAAGATTTAGATAAATTTAGGTTCATTTCAATTTCAGATTTTTAATAGAAGTACTGAAAGTACTTCTTGTTAAGATACTGGAATGAATTAGTTAATTATAAATAAGAAATTTGTTTTACTTGTAAAGTGAAATGATTACCATAAATAAACAGTTATCACTAATTGCTTTAACTTTAATACAACGGAGTATAGTTTTCTCTAGATAGCTGAGGGACTTATATCTACATTTTATTGAAGAATATATTCAAAACATTATTTGATTTTCAATTTAAAAATCTTTGCAATTACTAGTACCACTTTGAGATTCTGAGAGATATTTAAGATTGATCCTCAATATCTCATGCCTTGTGACCTGATAAAGTGTCACACTATCTGCTAAAGTGCTCAAATCTCTAAAGACTGTGTCTATATATTGTCCTCCCGTTGTATAATATATTTATGTCACATAATTACTAACTACTTGAAAAAATCATTAATATTATCGTATGGTTTAAAAGAAGTGGCTTTTACGCTGAGAATGTCTTTAAAGATTGTACAGATTGGCAATCCTTTATTATTTAGGCCAGCTTTCACTCTGTTCCTCAGAGTCGCAGGGTGGTCAAAGTACCAAATAGCGTATGAACCTGTTTTGATCGCTGTGCACCTTAGCTTTCCAGCCATTACACCAAATATCAAATCAGGCCGACGATTTAACGTGTTGCCCTTTTGTCACCTCCAAGTTTTGCCACCCAAAACTTGGGGTGTCCGAGGTGGACCTCGCGGAGGCGGCCACCACGATTCTACGTCGCACATTAGACCAAAAATTAAATTAACTAATTCACGCAATTGTACCAGGGGGGCGAAAACAACAAAAACGGCAGTTATAATCCTGGTATAAGGTGGCTCATTTACCTCACTACCAAACATTTTAACGCTGGGTTGCAATGGCTCTCTTTTTCCTGCCCACCTCGTGGATGAACTCGAGGTATGCCTTCACGTTTTTACGTTTGAACGATACCTCGTAAGCTCCTTTGCCTCTTTTCCAACTATCGCCTCGACCTTTGTCCTTTCATAGTCATATCTGGGGCACTCCTCAATCACATGCTGAACTGTCTCAGGGCTCCACCCACAGAGACATGTAATATCCTCCACTCGCTTGAAGCGGTGTAAATAACTTCGGAAGTCCCCATGCCCTGTGAGCACCTGAGTCGTCCAGTGGTCGATGAACTCATTTCGTATGAGTATGAACCATCAAATAACACACATTTAGTGATCTATTATTTTAACCTAGATTGTAATTGGTAGTATACTAAGAGAGAGAAAATGCCTGTTTCTCCCTTCGCCGTATATCCTAGTCTTTGATTAATTACGATGGAGCTTAGAATATTGATTATACTAATTGTTTTAGTCTCTTGCGTTCATGTCATTTGCAGTTTTTAATAATCCGGTTGAATCACAGAAATATCGAAATAAATAGCATAACTCTAAAATAAAACACAGAAATATCGAAATAAATAACATAACTCTAAAATAAAACACAGAAATATCGAAATAAATAACATAACTCTAAAATAAAACAAATCACCTTAAAATCAATAGGAAAATTTAATTCTTCTTAATCCTTTATAGTTATCTTGTTCTCAAAAAAATTTGATTTGTTTTTTTTAATATATTTATTACTAAAGTAACACAAAGATGGGCACAGATATAACTGACTTCTATATCTCGACAATGATCGTCATCGGGAGTCCCACAGGGAGGCAGGGGGGTGATGGAAATCCAACGTCATGACCGTTACCCAGTTACAGGTTGGACTTCAGTCACAGCTATGCCTCCCTGTGGGACCCTTCGCCTCCAGATGACAACAATAGTCGAGATATAGAAGTGAGTTACGCCTGTCTCTATCTTTGTTTTACTTTCGTTATAATTTTTATACAAAATCTTAAACACTGTTTCATTTAGTTATACATATTGATAAAAGTATCGACCATGGAATAGAAACAAAACTATAGTTTATCGGGACTCGGTCAGTTTTTGACCTGAAGAACTGATTTGAACCTGAAGAACTGACCGAGTCTCGATAAACTATAGTTTTGTATATATATTATAGACTCTCGACCACTGAATAATAATTGTAAATAAATTAATTTGAATTAAAAATTTGTGTAATATTAAGAATGATATCTTTCAACGAAATGTTGGTCAGTATGCAAGTTGTTTAATTCAATCAAACCGCCATGAATGAATGTATTGGCGTGCATATATATATATATATATATATATATATATATATATATTATATATATATATAAAAACGTGTATATATATATATAAACGCGAGTACTTCGCACTTCTTCCGGATGACGACGGATGTCAAAATATCGTAATGAGTTCTGCAGTGACTCTCTGTGTTCTTT
This sequence comes from Hermatobates lingyangjiaoensis, assembly GCA_026182355.1. Taxonomy (NCBI): domain Eukaryota; kingdom Metazoa; phylum Arthropoda; class Insecta; order Hemiptera; family Hermatobatidae; genus Hermatobates; species Hermatobates lingyangjiaoensis. The sequence continues at coordinate 471,069 of JAPFBL010000011.1, read as the reverse complement.
CCTATGTGTTAAAGTTTATATATATATGATCAAACCACAATAAAAAAATGGGAAAACAAGACTAAGATCTTTCAACTGTAACAAGCAGTCTTCGTCAGAGTCAAAAAACCAACTCAACTCAAACCCAACAGTTGGGTTTTTGACTCTGACGAAGATCGCTTGTTACGGTTGAAAGATGTTAGTCTTGTTTTCCCATTTCTTATTGTGGTTTGATCATTCATTGTTATTTCACGTGTTTATGTGAAATCTTTATATATTATATATATATATATATATAGAAAATTGTCACAATAACACGTGATATAAATATTCAGGTAACTCACCACAAATTAGAGAAGATAGTCGCTCTAAGGCCTTTCGTTTTCACGTCGTCAGAGAGCAAATGAATACAAGTTGTAAACAGGTTATGAATTTTGATTTAAAGAAGGAGTAAGATTGGCATCATTGACAGTATTTTTCCCTATAACTGTTGAAATAGTCTTGATTTGTTTGATAATTCCTTCAATTAGAAATTCATCTAATTTAAAAAGGCCTGGACTAGTGTTGACCAAGTTCTTAGAAAAGTCTTTTATGAGGGCGCTTTCAACAATGTTTCTTCTTCTTGTGAAAGAAGAAGAAACATTGTTGAAAGCGCCCTCATAAAGACTTTTCTAAGAACTTGGTCAACAATAGTCCAGGCCTTCTTAAATTAGATGAATTTCTAATTGAAGGAATTATCAAACAAATCAAGACTATTTCAACAGTTATAGGGAAAAATACTGTCAATGATGCCAATCTTACTCCTTCTTTAAATCAAATTCATAACCTGTTTACAACTTGTATTCATTTGCTCTCTGACGACGTGAAAACGAAAGGCCTTAGAGCGACTATCTTCTCTAATTTGTGGTGAGTTACTGAATATATATATATATATATATATATATATATATATATATATATATATATATAATATATAATTAAAAGTATCGACCGTGGAATAGAAAAAAAAACTAAAGTTTATCGGGACTTTTATCTTTATTTATTGGGACAAAAAATCTTTTGTGTGGAGGCTTACAGTTTCTATCCATCACTCTAATTATGAGTTTACATCACTTTGCAATAAATGTTTGCATAGTTCTTGATATATATAAGTGCTGTTGTTTGTTTGTTAATTTACTTTTTTTTATTATATATAATTATTATATTCAAGCATTTGTTAGTTACAAGTAGAGGCTAAGAATTACACATGTCTTATAGTATGGTACTTCAATTTAATTATCTTTAAGTTGGGTCAGCCAGTCGATTCCAGTCACAGTGTTTGCACCGGGGCTCTGGGCTTTCCCTCTGATTCAATAAGATGTAACAGCTTTATAAACTACCTATGTTTATGATTAAACTCTGTTTATTTTATCTCCAAAGAATTTGTGTTAACTTTAATTCAATAAAATAAGTGTCACTGATTGTTTTTAATAGGTAATGTGTGGTTTGTTCTGATATACCTAGGTCATTTGTTTTTAGTATTTAACTTCCACAAGTACAATTTACTTGCATAAAACACAATTAATGACATGTTCAAAAATTTCATTAATAATTAACAACTGTGTGTTAAATTTTAATGATTTCTTTCTAAGAATTGTTTGAGCTATGGTCATTTATGAAATGTTCGACCTACTTTTTGTCAAACTCTTTCTTTAAATCATTTCTGTTTGTCCCCTGTAAATGCTATATGTGTGGAGTTCTGCTAACTGGATCATTATACATAAATTTTGTCCATTGTAATTATTTAATATATGTATAATATTTACATAATTAATTATTAAAAAAATAAAAAATAAAAGTGAACATATGGAATGGTATAACTATCTGTTGTAGAGGCAGCGTGGAGGGTCACAAACCGGCAGCCACTAGCGCCGGGGCGTCCCGCTGGAGCTCCTCCTGGCGGCAGGCGAATCACCAGGAGTCCCCAGGCAGGTTCTCTCGCTGGTTCTCTATCAAGAAACCACCTACCTCGCCCCCTTCTGTACATGGGAAAATGCCCCTTCTCCTAGAGGTCAAACATTTAAAGTTACCAACAATTATTGCCTGTAGATTAATTTGTTTTATTTTTAACCAGTCAGGAACATTAATCATATTTTTTTTTATCAAATTGCAATAGAGTTTCTTTTCAAAATTATATTTTTTTTAATCACATACCTTTTAATAAATATTAGTTGCTATTACTAAAGAGTTTATTGTAAAGTGAAACATAAGTTTTTAAATTCATGCATTTCATCATTACCACAGAGGTTAGTATTATTAATATTAAACATATAATCTACCGTCTCACCTCGTACATTACTGCCGTAGCTGTCGGACCGGTTTCGGGTGTCACCCATCTTCAACACGAATTGATCTAATCATTAGATCAATTCGTGTTGAAGATGGGTGACACCAGAAACCGGTCCGACAGCTACGGCAGTAATGTACGAGGTGAGACGGTAGATTATATGTTTAATATTAATAATAAGCTTTTAAGTTCGTAGAACTTAGTAAGTTGTCGATACGTTTTGTGTCTTGTTTATTTTCAAGATCAACGATATATTGATATTTATTTTTTTAAAATACTAAACTGCCCCCCTCCCTCCAAAAAAAAAAATGAAATCTCGGTATGCATTTATCTACAACACAAAGTCCATATAACTCCTCCTTCCGATTCTGGTGTGACTACAACAGTTATGTTGATTAGTCCATGAGATCTTAATGATAAACGTCATCTTCAACACACCAAACTTATACAGAAGAAAAGTGACACTATGATTTGAGAATTTTATAATCTTAAGTACTTTGGAATTTTGAAAGAGCGGTGGAGCAACTGATTTTTCCTCCTTGCGGTCATCATACGATCTACAGCCATTCCTTCATCCAAATATATGTTTTGCTAAATCTGTGATTAAAGAAAGTCCGATATTTCAATCTGTCCTCTCTATCCATTCAGAAGACAAAAATGTAGAATCATTGAATATTTCTCTCTCTACATACGAAAACTTTTACGTTGAAATGATAATATAAAAAGATTGGCATTTTTCAAATTTTGTTATTGTATTCTAACCAAACGTTGAAACTGTCATAAAAATTTCAGTTTTTAGCCAAAAGTTTCATTTAAATTTCATTCCACATGAATCACACATACAAGCATTCATGAGCGTGTATGCATACACATGCATGAAATGCTTACATCCTAATCCTCATTGAATGATAAATCCTAAGCAAATACATTGATTAGGATCAATATATTTGATCCTAAATTTTATTTTAGTAAAAATATTGAGGTTTTCGTTTGCTTATAGTTTCTATGTTATATATTTTAAGTCACTCAAAGTTGCATCCTGATACGTGGAGCTCGGAGTGACTTTAATCACATTGTGTAGCTTTTCCGGTTATACCATATTAAGCTAATCAGGTTGATGATTCTGTTATATCATACTGAAAATAGTTTCTTTGAATTCGTAATATACATTTTATTGAATTAAATATTGTTAATTGTGTACAGGAAGAGGAATGGAACTCGTGTGGACGACGTGGAGTAACTCTGGCTTTGCCCCCAGCACCATCATCACTGACTCAACAACAGCTCAAGATGAGACACATCGTCGAGGCCATCGTACAGTCTGAGAACTCATACCTCAGTGCCCTGCATCGACTAGTCAACGTAACTATCTCTGCAGCTCTCTTTTAAGCATAATTACTCAAACACTTACAAGACCAACTAAAACAGCGTATGTTCCATTAGAATAGTTAAAAATCGAGAGTAACACACTGAAATTTACTATAATTAACATATTTAAAAAAAAAAATAAATGTAACGAATTCCGGGAGTGGTGATGCCCAGCTGTTTTGGGATAGTTTGTCTACTTGTTGAGGGCTGTCAACAGGTGGGTGGAATAAAAAACAAACAGGTGGTCTCCATGGTGACAAGTGGTAAACAGTGGAGAGAAAAGGAGGAATATAAGATAGAGACTTATAGAGTTTTGGTGGTGTATTTGTGATGAATTTGGTCAAATAGTTTTATAACTGGTTGTGAAGGAGTCGTCCCTTCTTGCAGCTGGATATTATTGTATCAATACACGACTTTGATATTCTTGTTTTGTCTGTTTAAAAAATTCTAAGTAGGATATACTTATAAGTGTAAAAGAACTGGGCTGTAACAATCGTGGCGTTGTGCCAAAACTTACAATTGCCCAATATATTGTTATGATAAATTTTATCATAAAAAAAAACTACGGGGTTGTGCAAAACCCTCCAATATTTATAAAATACAGAATTTCAATCTAGAATCCTCAGCAGTATCACAAATGCTCCTTATTACTTCACAAAATATATCCTTTATAAAAAACTAACAATTTCATTCGTTCAAAATTTAGCCTGCGATAGTTATAAGTCATTTGACAATAACCTTTACACTCACTCAAATCCATTTGTACGAATCCTTGCTTCCTCCTCACCTTCCCAGAATCCCCCAGAAGACTCAAGAGAAGATGGCCGAGGGATCTACTACTACGATAATATACTACAAAACAAAGTGAAAAGTTGAACCAGTGGGTTTCACTTTTTTACTCATGTGCATCGAAGTTATTGTGTAATCTTTTACTACATATGCTTGTTACGCAAAATATGCGTAGTTGTATATTTGTAAATAAAGATGTTTAAAAAAAATCATAAAATCAAACAAGTAATGACAACTAATAAATAAAATAAGTATTATTAATTTAATTTAATTCATTTTAAATTAATAGCAATCAAGTTATTAAATAGGTTAAAAGTTAAAACGTATTCTGATGCGTTACCAGTAGAAAGAGCAATATAGCATAGTTAATTTTGCCAATATGTTGTTTATATTTAAAAGAATTTATAAAAACATCAGTTAAATAATAAAGAAACCTGTATATGGATTATATTAAATTAGGCAGATTACATGACATGATATATACGTTAGAATTTAATAGTTTACGAGTTATATAAATAACGAAATATAAGAATAAAATGAAATATAATTATAATATTTCTTTATATGAATTATAAAGAAATTTCTATTGTAAGAATAAAACACCTATAAATGCCAAATCTAATACAAGTTTCGTAATCTAATAATTCAAAATCTTATAAAGAAACAAAATAATTAATTTTATTGGAAAAATGGCTTTGGCTTGCGTCCCAAGATACAAAAATATATGTATTAAACGACATGAGCGGATTGGTGCATAAAATGAATTAATCATGTATAACTATTTCTTTGTATTTATTGAATAATATTTTTAATCAGTTAATAGTACATATATAAACAATAATTAAAATACCAAATTCTAATTTATACAAAATAACTGTTGAAACTTATTTTATTTTAATTTATGGGTTTATTCAGCTTATTAATTCTCCTCATAACTCTGTTCTGTGCTTGAGAATGGAAAGAAACTTGGAAATGGATAAGTTTTGAATACGCCCGAACAAAATAAATAAAGTATGAGTGTTTTTTGTGAGTTTATAGGTTCTTGGAAAATTTTGGCTTATATTTGCATTATCATCCAGATTTTATATCAGAATAATAAGTACTATAAATTAAATAATGTTATCTGTATTTAAATATATAGAAGATATAGTATGCTATGTATTTTACCAGTTCATACAAGAAATGTGAAATAGAATTAATTAATATTAAAAATAAAAAGACTCTTTTATAAGGGTGTCCGAGATAAGCTACAACCTATTAATAGGGAATGTTTTAAATGTTAATGGCAAAAACCTGTATATGACATTTCCTGGGTGTCAAGATGTTAGCTATATATTCCAAATAGCTAATATATTTCAGGTGAGTAACACACATTTTCTGGGTGTCAGGATGTTAGCTATAAATTCCCAAATAGTTAACATATTTCAGGTGAGTAACACACACTTTCTGGGTGTCAAGATGTTAGCTATATATTTCAAATAGCTAATATATTTCAGGTGAGTAACACACATTTTCTGGGTGTCAGGATGTTAGCTATAAATTCCCAAATAGTTAACATATTTCAGGTGAGTAACACACACTTTCTGGGTGTCGGGTTGTTAGCTATATATTCCCAAATAGCTAACATATTTCAGGTGAGTAACACACACTTTCTGGGTGTCGGGATGTTAGCTATATATTCCCAAATAGCTAACATATTTCAGGTGAGTAACACACACTTTCTGGGTGTCGGGATGTTAGCTATATATTCCCAATAGCTAACATATTTCAGGTGAGTAATACACACTTTCTGGGTGTCGGGATGTTAGCTATATATTCCCAAATAGCTAATATATTTCACGTAAGTAACATATATTTTCAATGGCTTTATTGATTCCTCGCATCCCAAAGTTTACTAGAATTATTAGAAATATTAACTGCAATACATCGTACATTAGTGATCAAACCACAATAAGAAATGGGCAAACAAGACTAAGATCTTTCAACCGTAACAAGCGATCTTCGTCAGAGTCAAAAACCCAACTGATGACTCTAACAAAGACCGCTTGTTATGGTTGAAAGATCTTAGTCTTGTTTACCCATTTCTTAATGTGGTTTGATCATTCATTGTTATTTCACGTGTTTATGTGAAATCTTTTTATCGTACCAGAACCAGAAAAACCCGAAACCGATCGAGCTCTCCATCCTATGTAAGAAGTATGATGATTAATATTACTAGTAAATTAAAAAGTTCTATATATTATATATATTTAATCATCAAACCAAAATATAAAATAGGAAAATCATTGATTGTTTGATGATTGATCGTTATTTCACAATAAACTCGTGAAATAACAATCAATGATTTTCCCATTAAAATATGTCAGACATTTGGGAATATATAGCTAACATACCGACACACAGAAAATGTCGTATACAGGTTTTTGCCATTAAAATTTAAAACATTCGGAATAATAGGTTGTAGCTTATCATCACAATATGAAATGCCAAAAATAGACTAAGATCTTTCAACTGACTCTATTGGGTTTTTGACTCTGACGAAGACCGTTTGTTGTGGTTGAAAGATCTTGGTCTTTTTTCACCATTGTGGTTTGATCATTCATTATGATTTCAAATGTTTTAAAGAAATTTTGTTATTATATATATATATATATATATAAATATATTTATACAAGTTTTATACAAACACGTGAAATAACAACCAATGATCAAACCACAATATGAAATGGAAAAAAGACTAACATCTTTCAACTGTTACAAGCCGTCTTCGTCTTCGCTGGGATTTGACTCTTATGAAGACCGCTTGTTACAGTTGAAAGATCTTAGCCTTTTTTTCTCATTTCGTATTGTGGTTTGGACGTTGATATTATATATATATATATATATATATATATATATAAACCTTTTAAAAAAGATAGCACACAGATAGACACAGGAATAACTCACTTCTATATTTCGAGCATCGTCGTCATCAGGAGGCGAAGAGTCCCGTAGGAAAGCAGAGCGACGACTGTCGATCCCATCGTTCGACGACGATGGTCGAAATACAGAAGTGACTTATTCCTGTGTCTATCTGTGTGCTATTATTTTTAATTGGTTTTTATTTAAAAGTCTGTTGGACCGTTTCATTTAATTATATATATATATATATAAAATTAGATACCTGTGCACAAATATATTGAAGCTAAAGGGTACATTATTGTATCTACTTTAGCGGTACACATTTGAGATAAAAATGAATTGTAATTACTATTTATAATGACCATACATAGCTCTTAAAAACTTCATAAAAAGAATTCCCCTTATACTGTCTGTGGACAAACATTTTGGTCAATGAAGTCTCATGAATGAAAAAACTACATGGTCAATTCTATCAATAACAATAAAAAATGTTCATATGTTCTATTTAATATTAGATCAAAACTTGGCTAAAAAGTTCAAATTTTCCTTGTTTTAGGATTACAAAAAACCTTTGGAAGAAATGAGTCCAGCCATAATTAGCAATTCAAAAATATTGACTTTATTCCATAGAGTTCCAGAAATACTTCAGTGTCACACACTATTTAGGTAAGTTTTTTTTTATTATTTCTGTTTTTATGAGCAGCTTTTCCATGATGTGTATCAGACAGATTTAATCTAGTGTATTTTATGAGAAGTAGGGCAGTAGCTGAAAGGAGGTGTTTATTTTATCATGTTAATATGTATTTGGGCATAAAACATGGTACATTTTCATAGAGAATATTTACTACTTTACTGCACTAATGGGTAAGGATAGTTTATTGCAGTCGTACAGTCGTAACTTTTCTTCTTTTTTTTATTCAAATAAGTTGATAAGTCCGTAATGAAAACAACAAAACTGCATTTATGAGTTATAGTATTATTTTTTTTCCTTAACTATCATTGCAGAGTTAGTGTAAAAATAGATAACAATGCACTAAAAACAGTGCTCCAATTTTGACCACTTTTGGTTTCATTTAGCTGTAAAGTGCGTGTTAAAAATGAGAAAAGCTGAAGGAACTAGATTACTGTGATTATTATTAAGCAAAACATCCTTCAGAATTTGGTAATTAATGAAACTATGTAATGTCATTGTAGTGGTTTGGATGTGGCACAATTGTTGGTACTTGGACATTAACCTATCTTTGAGGGATAACCTCAAATAACCTGTTACGTTATTGTGGTGATCCCGATTTCGTACTCTGCTCTGCCAATTGATTTGTCTCTATATAAAGCATGATGAAATATCTCATAAAGCTGCCGGTCACTAGTTTCTACAACTGGTAATCACTCAGACAGCAATTGTAATGATCAGGGTGCACCATGTTTCAAAAGTGTACCATCTTACATTTCAAAAACAAAAATAAAGGTTTAAATTATATCTAATGAAAGGCAGTAAAGTATCGTTTTCAAAAACAAAATACACATAATGTGGGTAGGGTAAGGGTGCGACCCGCTTAACTCCCACACAGTTGTTTCTAGCCCGCAGCTATAAATGGGTTTTGACAACCATGCTCTACGATGAAGGTACTCGTAAATATAACCCACTTTGAATAAACTTAAGGAAGGCAAAACGTAGGATTCCGATGTATAATCATCCTAGTTATGCGATACATCTTAACTAAAGTAGATGCTAATTATCAAATGAACCTCACTTTACGCCGATAGAAAAGCTTTGAAGGCCAAAGTCTGAAATTGTGGGCATGAGTAAAAAGGCCTTGACTAATATAAAGACTCGGCTAATAGGGAGATGATTCCCCGAGCTAGGGTTTACCAGTAATTAAGTATATCCTGCGGCAAAAAATGTGCTGCTAATGTTGTGGAATTTTTTTGACTATTTATTGTTAATTTAGAGGTAACCTTTAGAGAAAATATCTGCTTCAAAGTGAGTAGTCATGAATAATTCACGAACACAAAATGGAATGTACTCTTCTTGGGTCAAAAACTGTTGTCTACTTGAGGCTAACCATAGAAACAAACATATATGAAAGCTTGAGATGGGCAGTACTCATGGTAGCCTATTATTTTATGGTTGAATTAAGTGTGTATTTGGATTGATTATTTCTGCTAGAGATTAGTGGAATTAATTGCGATTAGTGGAGCGTTGAGATTTATTAGACCTAGGACCAAACAATCGTACTAGACTTCTGTTTGCTAACCAGGGCTCGCACGAGGTAATTATGTTGCCACAACTCAATTTTTAATAAGTTACCAACAGTCGTCGTTATTATGAGAAAAAGTGACCTCAGATGTAAGTAAGGTTCGATTTCTTTTTGTAATTTGGAAGAAACAAATAACACTTAAGAAACAACATAACCTACGATTTTTCAACATGCTCCATCAGCAGGAAGAAAAAGTGAACCATTTATATGTAAATTGTACTCGCTTGCCTTCCAGTCGGTCTACTTCTTCTTCCTGATTACGTTTAGAATGCCAATAACTATGTGCTTTGAAGTAAGGGAATCTTTCCGTAATCTTGATGAAGGTTTACATGTTAATTCAAATGACCCATGGAGAGATTTTATACAGATCGAATTGATTGTAAGTTAAATTATTAGTTTCATAAATAAAATGAAATAATTTTATTTTATATTCTTAAGGGATCCGTTGTAAATTCAAAATTAAAACATTTGACCCAGCCCTGTTTGTAGTTTAGGACTAATTTCTGTTTCTAGCTCTTCGTCCAATAGTGTCCGTTACCTCTGATGGAGGGGATCAGTAAAATGACTACTGGTTTTTCAGAACAGTCCCAAAAAACTAATAGTTACCAACTAGATTGATCAATTAACGGGTAGGAGAAATATTCTAGTCCACAAGGGAAACTGCGGGAAGTGTACCTTCAGTGACTCCTAGGCTAAGGACTAAAAGAGGTCTCCCTAGCCGGAAATGTGTAATTTCCATTTTTAAAGTAAATAGCTGAAAAAATAACTGTAAATTCTATTAACCATTAATTTTATGACTAAATTCTCTTTGAAAAGAATAAGTTTACAGTAAACAAAAATTTTAGTGCTTGATTTTAACTTCGTTCCTAAATAATTATATTGATAGTAAAAAACTAGATTTAGAGATTTAGAAGTCCTCTTTGCAAATAAGTTTACTTAATTTTTATTGTTGATTTTGGAAACATTACTTCAAAATAGAAGTTGTTACAGGATAGGATTGGCGGAGGCTGTATCAAACTGGGACCGAGAGCAGAGACTTGGAGAGGTATTCGTGGCTTCTTTTTCAAAATCAGTCGTCTTGGATGTCTACAGTGACTTTATCAATAACTTCTCTATGGCTATGGACCTAGCTCGCTCTGAGAGTATCAAGAAACCAGCTTTGGCTGAATTCTTTAAGGTAACTTACCGTCAATCCTTGGAGTTTATAGGACCAATATTGTCTTTGACAAATCTTAATTTCATACTCCATAAAACACAAGTGTAACTATCAAAATACTCTAAAATATTATAAAGATTCTAGCAAATGTACCCGTCTTTGACGGAATCAAAAATTCTATTATTCTTGGTATTCCAAAATATCAATTATAGTATTATACTAATACTATAATTAGAAATTATAGAATAGTAGAAAACACCATTATTAGTACAGTGTTAAACAAATGCCTCTGTATACACTACATTAGCTGTCTGCCCTTCAGGTTCATGGAAAGAACAATCAGTTGAAACCTCTGACTATTGAGCATGTAAACTACAGTTGACCATGTGAGAAAAACTTGGTTTCGCTAACTTGAATTCCTGCGTTAGATAAAGTCTCCCTTTGCGACTTAGTTAACGTCATTGCGAAATAGACTCTGAGGGGACCTTGCAATCATTTGAATGGAAACAGACAGTGGCTCGGAATCAATGGTATGCGTGGTATACACACAGACTCCCCAATACCACATCCAGTCATTATGTCCGCCTCTATGGCATATCTGTGTAGAGCACGAACTCAGAGTCGTGTCCCGTTGCACAGTTTTGGGTCACTCATGATATAAATCACTGAACTCACTGCTATAATTCGATGTCTTGTCTTCACTTTAAGTTTTTCGCTCCAAAGGCTGAGTCGGAGAAATAAATCAGATCAAGAATATTATTATATAATGAACTGCTTTCATCACTAATCAAACTTACTGCTGTAGCTGCTTAAATAACAATTAATATAGCAGTGACACATGATCAGATTCTCAACAAAGACTCACTTTTCAATATTTCGACGTAATGCGTCGTCCTCACGAAAAATAATTGACTGAGGTAGTACAGTCAACTCGAAACTGACATGACTTTAGACTGTCAATCCCTCCATCAATTCACTTCTTCTCCTGAGGAACCGCCATTACGGTCGAATACTTGCCAGAGCTTGTTATTTTCAATTGTCTGTAGTTAGAAAATGCTAAAACTCCATAATTCATTCTGTATGAATTAATAATTATTTAGAGCCATATTTAAGTGTAAGACAGATTTCCAATGTCATTATGAACGTAGTTAGGGGAGTTTAACTGCTGATAAATATTCTAATGTTACGAACTGGATACTTGGAAATTTACGTTGATTTATGAATTACCTGTGAGTTTAGTAAAGACTTCTTTTACATTTTTTGACTTACTTTACGCTATTATATGTTCATGGTAAGCGTAGTTACTGTACACTTTAAGCAGGTATAAACCCAAACTCGTTAATTATTCTTTAGGGGATTGTTATCAATGTTTTAGATCGTCAAAGAAAATTGAAATGAGCAATTAAGAAAATGTAGACAAAATATTTGGATTTAAATATTTAAAAATAATGTGATAGAAAAATTTGAATATGAAGGTTTGTCCTATATTTATTCTTTTCAAGGGTTACCTAAAAAAAATTCCTAAAATCTCGAAATCTTAAAAAAGTTTTTGCATCCGTCGCTTATCAGGTGAGCTTGGCCTCCATTTTTTTCTGTCCTGATGACAGTTCAACAAAAAATTAGAAACTAGTAAACTAGTAAAAATAAGTGTGTGAACCAGTTGTTTACTTCTTAACTTCCGTTTGACGTTTTTAGATATTAGGAAGTTACTTGTACCGACGACAGCGGGTGTCGACATTTTGTGATTTTTGATACTATACATATATATTCATAAAGAATAAAGAGCTAACAGCCATTTCTGTAGGGAGTAGTCTCCTTACCATTATTTATTAGTACTAAATTTATAAAAATTACCATTTTATTTCCACAGCTTCTTCCTTTGAATTCCAAGGTCCCTTGGCCAGTTAGTTAGGCCTGATTTCTCCTGCCCCTGACATTCCCAGCTTCAAACATCTTTATTCCATTTATTTATTAATGAATGTAACAGTGAATTAGGAAGTTTTGAATCGTGAAATGTTTCAAGCCGTTTGTTTTTTCAAAGTATGATTAGTGGTAAATACTCCTTATTTACCCTTTATAAAATGACATTTTACATAACTCTTATGTTCATTTATGTTACGACATTCTAATATCTAAAAATCCATTCACTATAATTGTTTGTAGTTAATAAAACCTGTACACATTAAAAAAAAATTACGTTTCCCTTTTTTTCATGGCTAATTAATGCCATTTCTATTAAAGGTTTATAACGAGACATGAAATTATAATGTTTTAAAAAATATGTAAATTATAGGTCTATAGCTGACTGGAGCTTTCTTTTTTTAAGAGATAACCTGTTTTTTACTTAGTGTTTACTTTATCAAATTACTTATTTAAATTAAACTCAACCGTTATTTAAAAAAAAAAACAAACAAAGAAATTTAAGTACCCCAAGTAATTAAGTAGAAAGAGTTGTTAATTATTATCTCATTTACATTAAAATTAATAGTTCTGTCTCACAATATTGGAAAGTAACTTCAGCAGATAAAGAAGAAGAAAGTAGTCAATATGCATTTATGCATATGCTTTTCTACTGCCTCGTCATGAGGTAGAAAGATGTGAGTCGCTCAGAAGACAAGTGACTACTTTATAAACTGGTAACAAGTCTTCTTTTAAACAAATATTATTAAAAAACACTCCGCTTCTGCATTGGCAATTTTCTTAGAGAGATACTCTTTTTGTTTTATAATCTTCCTTTATGTAATTGGTAGCTCGAAAATTAATCTACGTAAGGACATAGTAGGACAGATTTAAACTATTCCAAAAATTAACGAGAAAAGGAGAAGAAATATTAAAAAAAACTAAGGAAACAAACTGTATTATAGAACTAAGTAAACACAATAAACATAAAATAAACAATAATATTGCACAGTTACAGATAACGTTATATATACATGTATAACATGATTTCACAAAAACACGTGAAATAACAATCAATTTTCAAACCACAATATGAAACGGGGAAAAAAAGATCTTAGTCTTTTTTTTCCCATTTCATATTGTGGTTTGATCATATATATATATATATATATATATAGTTCAGCTATATCTAAATTTGCATAAACCTGAAATATATACAAACTTGTTATCTATTAATATGAATTATATTCTATTTCATTTGAACTTTATTCTTAAAAACTCCAATTAATCAGCTACTCTAGCTTGCTTTCTACCCAATAAAAGAATAACAAAACAAACAATAGTATGTAAAACAAAAAAACTGTCGAACTCTTTAACTTGGGCGAAGGCAGTATATGTTGCTAGTATGAAATAAACAAATTTATTGCAACGCTTACGAACATGTCTTATGTATATATAGTTTTCTAACTAGAAGAAACATGCATGAAAAACAGATACTAGAGCTCCCATTCAGTATTTAGAACGTTAAAAGGATCGAAATATAGAATGTGAGTCCTATTATTTGTATTTTATTCCTGTTTCTTTAAGTTTTCAAAGTAATTTATCAGTTCGGATCTGAATTCATTTGAATTTATTATATAATTATTGAATCAAACCACAATATGAATTTTTGACTCATACTGTGGTTTGATCATTGATTGTTATTTGACGTGTTTATGTGAAACTTTTCATATTTATATAAATATATAAATATAAATATAAAATATATAATACACTTTACACACGAATAGACAAAAACACAGAAAGACCTACAGAACTCACTTCGATATTTCGACATCCGTCGTCATCGGGAAGAAGTCGAAGTACTCACGTTGAGAAGCAAACTGCTACTTCATATTTATTTTATTTATATTATATATATATATATATATATATATATAATTGTATAAGTAAACCTACACATATGTTTGCAGGCTCGACAAGTCTCAGCACATGATCGGCTTTCCTTTTTCGGCCTCATGGTGAAGCCAGTCCAAAGGTTTCCTCAATTCATCCTCTTCCTCCAGGTATTCATTCTTTATCTCATCAAATTTAAAGACTCTTATTTTTTTTGTATTCTTGTTTTTCGCTAAAGCTTTGGAAAATGTTTCCGTTCTTTATATTCATTTTTTATTAACGCCTGATCACCGGTGTTATCTGCTTCTTGTCTGGCATCTTCTCAATGTGTGAGATATATATCAGCTTGAATCTCGTTGAAAGCACAAAAGGCGTAGAACTTCTAATCGTGGAAAGTTGGGCAAATGGAAGTTCTTATAGTATGGAATTTAGATGTTGATTGTAGCTTACTCGATTCATGTATACTAATTGCTTTACATGGTTTGAAATATTTGCTAAGATTACACCATCATATTAAATTATGCTTCTTTAAATATGGTTTATTTTAAACACATCTGATTTGATGATAACTCCAATTTACTATTATCACTTAGTAGGTGAGTTAAACATTATTTATAACAGTATTGGAAAACAATCTCATGGTTTTTAATAATGCTTTAGATGAGTATCTTGTGGATTGGGGGATATGGAAAGATTTGAGATGTGTTTTCCTTGAAATAATGAATTTTTTTTTGTAGGATCTACTGCAGAACACAAGTCAGGGTCACCCAGAACGCATGTGCCTCCAGAGAGCTCTAACTCAGCTGGAACAATTAGCTGAACTTTTAAACGAAAGGAAGAGAGAGGCAGAACAAGCGCAGGCTTTCCGTGCCACTATGCGGGCATTGTCGGCAAAGGTGCCAGCTTCGGCAGCAGCGGCCCACCATCACAAGAGCCTCTTGCGTCACGATGACGTCACCCAACTAGTCAGTTTCACTTCTTTAATCAATTAAGAATGGAAGGTTGTGTAGACCAGCTGAGGTTGGCTATCTTTTAACTATAGATAGCCTCACTATTGTCTAAAGTAGTTAATTATTCACTGCTACATGAATAGTAGTGATCAGGGCCCTTGAGAAAATAGAATCTGCCGGTGAAGACCTTTTCTAGGCCCCGCTTTCCAACACTGGTCATATTTAGATAATTCAGTTGTACTATTTTATATGTACTGAGTAATAAATAATCTTATTAGAAGGTATGTTGATTGATAAAGTCAAACAAAAACTCAAAGATAGTTTAAACATTATTAACAATATAATCATTAGTTGTGGAATCCGTAATTGTGTGGTATTTACTCATTCTGAGGTAAAAAATCTCCTAAATGCCTATCCCCACTCTTTCGCAACGGATCTGTTTCCTACTAGTTGTTTTCACTGGACCAACCCGTCAGTACCACATCCTTGGGTATGTCTTGAATTCTCTTAATTGAATTTTATTATTTCACTCTAATTTTTGTAACTAATTAGATATAATTTGTATTATAGTGTCTTCCTGATGATGAACACAAAGTGTTCGAAACGCGTTGAATAAAACTTCATTTGTGTGGAGACTTTTGTTGGTTTATCCATTTTACCTCAGAATAACAATATAATGTTGGCTCCAGCAAAAGTGCTAAGCCTTATGGAGGCGCTGAACCCAACTGGAGTACTATAGTACAGAATGGAAGAAGTACAATGGTTCTTAGGACGCAGTACTATAATCACCCTCAATGAACAATAAAAAAAATTATAAATCATAAATGATTTATAACCTCATCAACTTTTAAGTACTCATAGTAGAAAATTGATATGCTTTACTTATTATAGTGTTTCATGTTACATCACTATAGCAATTCTCACTATCAAGATAGATGAAATAAATCTATAATTTTGTGACAGTGGGCTCTAATTGCCTTTCTTCTTCAATTCAACAATAAAAAAATTCATGATAATTGCCAATTTCAATTTTTATCTTCGATGTTCATGTGCCTGCTATACTCTTATGGACCCTGGTACAGAGCATCGACTGCACCCTCATCGTGTGGGGCCTGGTAGTGATAAATAGAAACCACTACTATTTTTGAACATACCAACCGTTTTTAGGTCACTTTATCTAACAGGCATAAAGTGACCTAAATAGTTATATCACTTTAATTATGTATTGCAGGGGTGCTCACATATGGCTTCATTTGAGCTACTAATGAAATGAACAAGTCACCATGATCCACTGTATCTATTTACAAATTTGTTGAAGAATCTTACAATTACTATGATGTATGTCAAATTACATGGAGAAAAAATAGCTTATACAAGATTAAACACACTCTTATTGACGACATTTTGACCTTTATTTAGAATATTTTTAATAGGCCTATAAACGGAATAAAATAATAAGTTACATGCATAAAACACACAAACCAATAGATAAATACATCACATAAGGAGGAAGTTTTTTTTTTGTAGAAACAGTTGAACTTAACAAAAGTAAGATTTTGTCGAAATGAAAAATAGTAAATGAATGAGTAAAATAAAAAATAAATAGAAAAATTAAGTAAGAATTAATGAAAGTGAAAACAAAAATATGCAATTTCCTTACATGATTGAATTAATTTCGAATAATAACTTTGAATGTAAGGATATATTTATATAGGTTGATCATTGAAACAAACATACGCAGTGTGATGTACAGAACAGTTAAAGAACAAATTACTCAACATAGCTGAATATCAATGATCAAACCACAATATGAAATGGAAAAACTAGACTAAGATCATTCAACCGTAACAAGCGGTCTTCGTCAGCGTCAAAAACCCAAAAACCCAGTTGGGTTTTTGACTCTGACGAAGACCTATTGTTACGGTTGAAAGATCTTAGTCTTGTTCCCATTTCATATTGTTTTTTGATCATTGATTGTTATTTAACGTGTTTATGTGAAACTTTTTTATATCTGAATATGTATATTTTTAATTTTGCTGCATAGTTTCTTAAATAGGTTAATATTTAGAAACAACTTATCTAATTGAATGATTACAATTTGTAGGAAGTTAACCAATGTGGATTGATTACGAAATGCAAAAGTCGCCGCCTGTTGCTGCTGAATGATCAGTTGATTTGCGTCAGCATCAGTCATAAAGAGGAAGGCTCTACATCTCCTCCCAGGCTCACCTACAAATGGAGCTGTCCTATCGCAGATGTCCATGTCAGTTTCCTTCGTCATCTTAAACAATATTAAATCTAATCCCTTATATCAGTTATGCTTGGTTAGGTTGCAGTGGCAGAGACACAAGGGAACAGAGATAGTCCAAACATTAGTTCTTTATAATACCACACAATAAAGACTGATTCTCTGGAAGCCCTAAATTTTTACTTACCTGAAGTGTATTTAGAGTAGAGTAGAGTACGTGACATCGTACGGGCTCGGGATAGACGGCTTAACGTCCTCTCTGAGGGATAATATACTCAAGGGCAAGAGTGAGTATTGAACCCCAGATATACCATTCCAGAGTTGAGACACAAGAGAACACACAGTGCAAACATTGGACCTTTATAATACCACACAATGAAGATTGATTCTTTGGAAGATCTTAAATTGTACCTAACTCAAGTATAGGACCTTTAACGAGTACCTACATCGTACAGATTCAGGATGACGGTTTAACGTCCTCCCCGAGGCTTAATAGCTCAGATTTATTCACCTCTCATATGAATAAATCTAGGGCCAGAGTGGGTATTCAACCCCGGACCTTACCAGTCCAGAGTTAAGCACGTTAACACTGAGCTAACCTGGCCCACAATCCCCTAAACAAGATACATTTTTTGTACATATTAGTCCACAGTAGTTAAACTAGATTTCAAAATATTGTTTTCTATTTTGAGTGAAAAATATGAGGGCATCGTCATCCCAATTATAATGGTTATTTCAATTATTAGAAATACTCCTGAAACTTAAGTCCAGAAGAGTTATTCATAAATTTTTTTTTTTTTAGATTTCTGATGAAGAAAAAAGTACTAAGTGAAAAAATGTAAAAACTTACACTGAAAGTAAATAAAATTTTCTTAACACTTTGATAATATTCATAAATGATTGTGTTAATAAACCAACTTGGAGACTTTAATAGAGAATAGGTCAATAGATCGAACACCAATTGTGCAAATAATTATAATAAAAAAAGTGGGAGATAAAAATAAGAAAGACTGATAGAGAGGGAAAATGAGTGATCTCTAATCATCATAATATTCAATAATGATATTATCCAGATGTTTTATATTTGTTAAAATAGATAAAAATTGTTGGAAAATATGAAGTTACCTATTTTAATAATATAATCATACAAATAATTAGTTCCTTTATAAATCAAAAAATGTAATTCAGTTCATAGATATCTATATGATATTGTCTATGTCTGTTGCATCATTACATCTCTATGATGTGGTAAAGCTATGCTGAAAGTAACCGAGGGTTGAATTCTTTTTAAAATGTTAATAGCATTTATTCTGTTATCAGAACATAATAGAATTTATTTTATTTTGTCTTATCAGAACTAGTTTAATAAAGCTTTATTACAATGATAGTACTTAAGGTATCACCAATAAGTTGTTACTACATTTTTTTTTTGTATCTTTGTCTTTTAAAATCCTTAAGAGGATAGTAAAATGTTTATGATTCTTTGTGTTTTTTTTTTAATAGTTATAGCTGTAAATCTATTTGACATATGTCGTTGTAACAGGTGATTGAGTCAGTCGGGTCCCCTACTATGAAGCGCTTGCTGACTCCCAGTGGGAGTTTGACTTCCAGCAGTAGTGATACCACAGATAACTTATGCCTCGAAATGAGTCAACTCATGCATGACTATCAGGTCATTAGTCGGATTCACGACTTATCCCAGAACCTCAAGGGCTGCTACCAGGTTATTAAAATATTTTATTCACTATCTTTGTTTATTAACAACTTGCTAAATTGTCTAATAATGCTGGAACCAAGGTCACGCAAGTAACACCGGGAATAGGCAAGTAATTCAGACACCTACTGTCTATAAATACCCAAATCTCAAAGGGAGGAAATTTTATGTAAAAAAAAAAAATTGTAAAATTACTACTTTAACTTAAATTTTTCCAGTTTGATTTTCAAATTTAGTTAAAAGTTTTTAAAATGACTTGTTCATTAGAGTAGAATATTTCAGGTTTTTAAACTTCTTATATTTTTCCTTATCAAATCCTACTTTGCCACGGTATACCTAACAATTTCAACCAGACACCACAAGTATATCAATGAAAATTAAAAAAAATAAAATAAAATAGTATTTGTGGCCAATTTTAAAACAATCATAGTGTCAATAAGTTGTTCTAGAAGTTCTAGATGACTATTTATATCAGTCTATCTTTCACTATGACTTGAGAAAAGTTATAACATATGTTGCTAAGTATTGAGTTGTGTTTAAAGTTTGACATCTATATAGTATAAGTTTTGTTCAGGTTTTAATTTAACTTTTCACTAAAATACGACGAATCGACTATTGTGAAAAGTTTGTCTTAGT
The DNA here is from genome assembly GCA_026182355.1 of Hermatobates lingyangjiaoensis. NCBI lineage: Eukaryota > Metazoa > Arthropoda > Insecta > Hemiptera > Hermatobatidae > Hermatobates > Hermatobates lingyangjiaoensis. Next base: position 450,949 of record JAPFBL010000011.1, on the reverse strand, counting down.
TTATAATGTTGTGTAAGTTTTTATTTTTAGCAGATTTTTTTTTTTTTTTTTTTTTAGTACTGTGACTTAACTGACAGTGTTGTTTTTTTTTATTAGAACTGATTTAAAGAAGAATGTTACAGGAAATCAACCCTGAGGTGACGAGAGCGTTACTGGATTGCATTCAGAGGCAGATTCAGTGCAAGGATGAACAGATGGCTTGGCTGGACTCCTGTTGCCTTCAGTTATCTGTCAGAGGCCGTGAGCAAGACCTTACTTTCCAAATGCAGAGTCAGGAGACGAGGAAGGAGTGGATCACAGGTCTGACTTATTACTTTACTAGAAAATAAAGTCATCAGGAAGGAAACCTAATTTTGATGATAATAATAAAAATTTACATGTTATGACTGTTTTTGATGTTGTTATTATACGGATGGGTAAGTTTCATAAAAGTTTTTGAACACGCCAATGCTCATTTTTGATGACTAATGATAACTTTGATACATAATTAGCTCCTAGTTATAGCATGGAAAATATGTTTTATAGAAAACAGAAACTTTTTTTTTGTGAGATCATAAAAGTTTGAATGTTAAATAACCGGACAGAATATCTCCAAAAAGTTATCGAACAGAAATGTGGAAAAATAGAATGTCAAATAGATACCATGCGCACTCTATAGTCAATAGAGTTGTTACTAAACTTCTATTTCGACAAAGTTAGTTTTAATTAATACTGAATGACCGTTGTTCAACTTAAATATGTAGTGTGTACTCGAGCATCAACTGGTACTATAAACGTATATTAAAATATTTTTAACAACTCATCCGCACTTCATAAACCCTTCCAAAAATTATAAGTAACCATATAATGATATTTTTATTGAAATAATATTAGTGAAAAAAACTTACAATAGAAAGTTCAAACAATAGAATTAAGGCCTTGCATGCTTTTTATGAATTTTTATATATATTATATATACGATCAAACCACAATAAGAAATGGGAAAACAAGACTAAGATCTTTCAACCGTAACGAGCGGTCTTCGTTAGAGTCAAAAACCCAACTGATGACTCTGACGAAGACCGCTTGTTACGGTTGAAAGATCTTAGTCCTGTTTTCCCATTTCTTATTGTGGTTTGATCATTAATTGTTATTTCACGTGTTTATGTGAAATCTTTATAAATATATATATTTGTAAAAGTTGGCAGCAGATCTTCATCCAAGCAGACATTGTTGAAAAGCAGAGCAGATTCTGCATTCACGACTTTTTTAAGTAAAAAATCCTACGCTAGGATCGCCACCTACTATTACCTCTTAGTATTGTTACCTCTATATCACCTTTTCTATTGTTATACCTTATGTATGCATTTCTAGTTGTATCCTGTTATTTTATTACTTTGAGTTTTTACCTTATTTATCTGTCTTAATATTTTATTCTGCCTGAGGATGACCAACGAGGTCGAAAGCTTGTGTTTAAAAAGTAGTGAATAAAATTTTAGTAGTTATTTGACTATGTTTTTTGTCTGAAAATGTCGCTGGGAAATCTGCTATTTGCATTGCCACTGCAACATAGAAGTGTAATTAGGAAAAAAGAACAGCTACTTAAAAAAGTCGTGAATGCAGAATCTACTCTGCTTTTCAACAATATATGCTTGGATATATATATTATATATTTAATTACTAACAAAAAAAAGTTGTTTCATGGTGAATTTATAGTATAGATTGTAGACAGGTCTGTATGAATGCAATAGTCATATTTTAATTCACATTATTTATATTAACTGTCCTTATTTTTTAATTATTTCGTTTTTTATAGTCTTAACTGACTACTAAAAGGAAGTAAGTAGCAAAGAACACTTTCTACGCCGAGTTTTTCAGCACCCTGATTGTTGGCTATCATATTCTAAACATCTTATCCAAATATCGGATTTATTACTTAATATTATCGCTAGGGTTACTTATACGTGCTCCAGCGTTTAAAGAGGCCTCCCTTTAAACAGAGGTTATAAGGGTTTCCCTACGTCATTGCTTATCATATCTGTCCTTTCACGCGCGTCATACCTTATTTTCTATCTCTCTAGGAGGCCTAGAGAAAAACTATAACCCACTAAATTCAAATTAAAAACCCTTCTAATTTTCAAAACCAACCTAAATCAAGTTTATAATTAATTAATTACATTTTAGTTAGTAATAAGCCTTAACTAAATTTTAAGTATTAAGCCTCCTTCTAAATTTCAAAAGCAACCAAAATAAATTTTATAATTTATTGATTACTTTTAAATTAGTAATAAGCCAGCCCTCTTCTAAATGTAAAAATTAACCAAACTTAATTTTATAATTGTAATCTATATGCCTTGAAATCTATATAGCCAACCATATCATTTAATTTCAAACTAACGCTGATATACTTTACTAAATTATTTAGATGCCTTCAAATTAAACATTTCTATTTTAATTTTAATAACCCTGTATGATATACAAACCTAAAGATATTTGCTTACATATTATCCTCATAATAACCCTGTGTGATACACACAGTTTAGGATATTTCCTTACTTAATATCTTTATGTATACCTGTCTTTAATTTACTACGTTGGGTATTATTTGACTAACTATTGACTTTTAAGACATTCTCATTGTTATTTATACTGTAAAGATATTAGTCTAACTAAGTTTTGCACCATAATTCTTATAATAGTGGTTTGATCATTAAGTTTAGATTATTTCACGTGTTTATTAAACTTTTATGTATACCTTGTGTAACTTTAATTGTATGCGTTCTTAATAATATAGGCGTGATTATAACTCTAAGAAGGATAACTTATTGACTTTAATTTATGTCTCTAATTCCTCATTGATCTATTTAGTACTCATAGTTTCTCAAAAAATATTAACTATACTCTAACCCCCTATTTTAGTTATTTATAGTTTTTATTATTATATAAATTGAATTTAAAATGAAAAAAATATGTAACTAAAATATATATATTTGAATTCAGAGTTACGGCTGGCTCGATTAGCCCTGGACGCGAGCAACTCCCCTGCCTGGGAAGTCCCCGACCCAGACACGAGACCTTCTACCAAGATGCCTCTCTTCGTCAACGCCCATCCTGTCTACACAGCCCAACCCAGTTCTGAGGTACATGCTTTGAAATTTATAAATAATTATATGAAAACTATAGCCGGCTGACAGTTGGTTGGTAATTATTCATATTTATCTTGTAAGTGTGTGAAATGGATGGAATATATTATGCATGTATTTTTGTTTAATTTTAAAACATCACCATGATTTGATGATATTTGAATATTATTCTGTATTATATAAATTTCAAATTACGAAACAGTGTCCAAATGGATTAATTAACAGCTGCAAAACAACATTGGTTACAGCAGAACGAAACACTTCGTATAATGTAATCTACTATTTAGAACCCTTGGTCGTCATTAATGAAATGATAGGTATTGATGCATGCTTTTATTTAGTTAATCTGAGGCAACTGTATCACTTTATTTTTCTCTCCTGGTTCTTCCCTGATATACCTGTTAACATATGGTTCTGTTATACCCAATGACATTGAGCATATGTGTTATTAATTACTAATTCGATGAATTGATATGTCTCTGTCTGAAAGAACAATTTTTTGTTATGTTGAGGATTTGATAATACTTTGTTTTAAAAAGAATGACATTAATATTTTTTTAAAAAAAAACCTTTTGTACTTTTTATCTAGAATATGGTTAGAAATACCTGTTAAACAAAAGGTTATATCAGGTATATATATATATATATATATATATATATATATATAATATATATATATTGTTGAAAAGCAGAGCAGATTCTGCATCCAAGCCTTTTTTAAGTAGCTGTTCTTTTGTTATTATTATTATGTGAATTTGTTATACCGACTTCCAGAAACTTTGACAATAAAGTGAAATTAACAAAGGCGGAGTGACGGCTGGTTAACCTCCTGGACGCTAGGATCGCCACCTACTATTACCTCTATATCACCTTTTTTATTGTTATCCGTTGTGTATGCATTTCTAGTTGTATCCTGTTATTTTATTACTTTGAGTTTTTATCTTATTTATCTGTCTTAATATTTTATTCTGCCTGAGGATGACCAACGAGGTTGAAAGCTTGTGTTTAAAAAGTAGTGAATAAAATTTTAGTGGTTATTTGACTATGTTTTTTGTCTGAAAATGTCGCTGGGAAATCTGCTATTTGCATTGCCTCTGCAACATAGAAGTGTAATTAGGAAAAAAGAACAGCTACTTAAAAAAGTCGTGAATGCAGAATCTGCTCTCCTTTTCAACAATGTATGCTTGGATGAAGATCTGCTGCCAACTTATACAAATATATATATCAACCACCAAACCAGAATAAGAAAATTCACGAATATATATATATATATGTTATTTATAAATTTCAGTTTAAATTAAATTGATGATGGTGTTTAGGTAAATTGCGGATGCTTCTATACGTCGAGCTGCGGCAAGGCCTCTTACCTATGGGTAGGCACTTCTGATGGAGTGAATAGTTACATCAGCGTGGCCCAGACGGTGCAAACTTCGCTCAAACCTATTACTCAGGTGCTCAATTAACGAGGCAGTAGTTACCGCTATGGAGTATGTCAGAGGCACCGACACTGTATGGCTGGGAACTTCCAACCAAAAGTAAGAATAATTACGTCCAACTTAGATGGCTTTTGTTTATTTATGAAATTGCAAAAGGCAAAATCTAATAGTATATAATCTAAATTTCCTGAATTCAAATTGCACAATCAATTACACAAGAATACTTATAAAAATAATTATTTATATATCATTGATCAAACCACAATATGAAATGGGAAAAAAATACTACGATCTTAGTCCTTAAAACGGTTGAAAGATTTTAGTCTTGTTTTCCCATTTCATATTGAGGTTTGATCATTGATTGTTATTTCACGTGTTTATGTGAAATCTTTTTATATTTGTATGTATATAGATAGATAATAGTATTATTTACTTTCTCTTTGGAGGTTTGGTCAAATATTAAATAATTCTCAAGCATCTTCAGCCGATATTTCGTCTTTATTTGTAGATATTATTAAGACTTCATAAATTACAGAATATATTAGAAAAACTTGAAAAAACAAAAGTTGCAGTTTTTATATATAAACGTTATTACCATGGTATTTATGGTCATCAATTTGTATAAATGTTACACAGTTCTTTGTTTTAGTTACAGTGCTGCTTCTGGCAACATTATTACAAAGTCTCTGTATAACATTCTTGATATCCGCTGGAAAAATAAAAAATTATAAAAACACAAATGTTACAATGTTATACTTGAAATTTTTTTCTGACCTTTTCATTATAATTTTTATGAGTTTTCAATTTTCCTGAGGATATCACTTTCCATAATATGGAGGAAAAGTTCATGGCTTTTACATTAGATAGCACAGCTTTTTTATATATAATTGCATAGAATATATTCATTTTAAATTAAATGGTTAACGTAAAAAATTAAAATCCGAAAACATAAAAAAAAGACATTACAAAACATAAATTTAGTTAATCACTGAGCTAATGTCGCTAAAGAATCAAAATTAGCAGTGTTCCCCTGTCTTGATATTAATTTGAAAGGTAAGTAGTATTGAAAACTATCATTAATATTTAGAAAAGGACTTAGAATTTTAACTGTACCGGTAAATTGTGTGTGAGATATTAAACTTAATACAGGTTGAACCTTCCCGATCCGGCAACCGTCGACGATAGACTTGCCAGATCATGGGAACTTAGGAACTTAGGTGGTCCCAAAAACATCCTCTATATACATGTACTTACCTTGCATTATGCTGTACAAGTGTAGCTTTAACATTATTTTGATATATGATAGTTGTATTACATGAAAATATACATACAGAAGTGTGTAGAAAAACATGTTGAAAGAATATTTATGGATTTATTTTTACATCTAGACAAGCAGATAAACTGTAAAGAAAATAATCTAGAATACATCACGACCAGTAAATGTTACAGAATTATATAAGATAACGAAATATTTACATTCGTTTACTGTACTGTACCTGTACCTGTGCAACAGTGATGTTCACCTGAAAGTAAGGAAAAAGAAAATAAGATTAGAAAAAACAAGACAAACATAAAGAGTACACAAGATATGCAGTAAAACTGCAGATTTAAGAAAATATGTTAAATTCTAATTCTAAACAAATTAGAACCCAAAAACACAGGTAATTCGGCATATTACTTCGGTGGCCTGGTCAATTTAAAAATTTTTGCCGGATGAAAGAATCCCGGATTAAGGAAGTTCAACCTGTTCTACTCAGTGATTTAAGAAATTCTAAATTTAAATAATTAGTTTTGGTATTTAATAATTTATATAGACAATGAAATAATTTTATGGTGACAGATTTCAGGAATTTGCAAATTCTATTTCAAATAAATAGACTATTATAATTGATTGGGACAGGATAAGTATTTTGCAAAAAAATTGACCAATCAGACGCTGTGGTGTACTCTTTCAGTGTCATATGAGTAATGGGGCACCATAAAACGGATTAGAATTCTATACCCGCTTTAAATCAAGGCAGTATAATGAGTGGTAAGAACATCAAATTAGAGTTCTTAAACAAATTGGAAAGACGGATAACAAGCCAGTGTTCTTAATGCTTTAGAAGTCATGTTTAATATGTTTGCTATATTGATATTGACTCGAAAAAAATAGCTAATAATTTTTTATTTTTATATTATTTTGGTTCAACCTGAAATAAATCTTTACGGATATATTATATTATACAAATTGAACGAATAAAAGTCACTCAAAAGTACCATATTTTTAAATTGGTTAAAATCAATCGTTCGTTTTTTTTTCTATTATAACCTTCTGTTTCCTTTGGTGACAGGTCTTCAGTGGTCTTTATCGAGGACATAAGTTTTCTAAACTTGCTTTCAATTCGCAGTAAATAGGATACTCAATTTGATCTTAAACATTTGGAAAGACGATAAAAGTCCTCATGTTTTAATAGCTTTACTGGTATGTTTGATATTTCTATATTGATAGTAGACTCGAAAAAAATAGCTAATAATCTTTTTACTTTTATTCTATTTTGATTCAACTCTGTAAATAAATTTCACGGAGATATATTGATACAAATAAGAATAAAACAAACTAAGTACCTATTTTTAAATTGTTAAAATCAAGCGTTGTTATTTTTTCTGTTATCTCTTTCTTATGTGGTGCATGATATTAGATGATTCTTATAGATATATATTACTAAACTTGTTTCAATTCCGAATAGGATCCACCTTGCAAGTTTCATAGCATCCTCAGCTTTGAACTGTCTGGATGTTGATGCAAATAAAGACGAAACGTTGGCAAAAAGGTGATTCCATATATTTACCTGACCAAACTTCGAGAAAGAAGAAAAAGATGTTGTTAATATTTTGTGTCAAGAAAATCAGTACCGTATTAATTATATATATATATATATATATATATATTTTATTTTATATTTATATATATTATATAAATATATGTGTGCTTAATGTTTAGTGGTTTTGCTTAAAGTGTGTAATTAGACATTCATATTAAACTTTCGTGATTTTGTTTCATCATAGTGGAGCCTTGGATTGTCAAACGAATTATAGTTTTATTTTATTTGGTTTTGGCATAATATTTAACATGAAAAAGGAAACTATTTCTTCATAAGTATTGCATGAATTATATACCTTTAAATCAGTGCTTCTCAAATAATGGAGCACTTCTCCCTTGGGGAGTGGGGTGACCCAGGGGAATTTGAATTTGTTGTGATTTATTGATTTTGTTTAATTTTATTTTCCAGCATCAAATGATCTGTCAAAAATGATTACAGTTTAAAGAAGCATATTATTATTTTTTGAATTTCAGTAAAATTGATTCACTTCTTTTACAGACCAATAAACAATATTACTAAAGTTATTCTTATAAGTTCATTATATCTCTTTCTTTTTTGTTTTCTAAATGCATTGAGGAGAACCTATAACAATTTTCTAGACAAATGCTACTATTTATACTTGTGGTGGGGGGGAGCGAATTGTTTTCTTTTTGCTAGATGAACATAAAATAATTGAGAAGCACTGCTTTAAATATAGAATATTTGTATTGAAATAAAATCCCAGGAAATATTTTTGACTTTTTTTTTTCAATTTATTTTAGCTTTCCGTTCTTAAAAGATAAGTTCATAGCGAATGATCATTGAAATCCGCCCTAATACCTAAACGTTTGTATTTTAGGTTAATGGTCTACTCAGTGACCGAGGTCGACCGACCTGAAATGATGACTGTCCTCGAATTGGGTGCTGGTATAACGGCTATAAAGCAGCACTGTGACATCGTCTTCGTCTCCTTGGACAACGGCCGTCTCCTCGTCTTCCGTAAAAGAGCTCCTCTTACAGACTACGAAACGATCCCTCTTGGCACGGATTCAGTTTCTGCTCTTCTTCCCGTTAACCTGAATATGTATGCCGCTTGTGGCAAAACAGTCTTTGTCATTTCCGCTATTTCTGCAGAAATGCAGGTACTTTCATCTTCAGTGTTATTTGGCAATTTTTTTTTAAAAAATAATGCATGAATACTGTGCAAATACTTTTTAACTTACTTGTAATGAGTATACACAAACCATCTTTAAAATTACTAATAAACTCCCTACAAAGTCGCTATAAACAAAGTTTTTTTAAAAAAAAACCTTTGTTATCTGGAGATTTGGTCTGTAATTTTCAACTATGAGTAAATATCACACGGCTTCTGCCTACCGAAATCTATGTGATTAATATACATAGATGTTTATTAATGATTGTCATTTGAATAGTTTAACCTTCCATATTGTTTTAGTATTATAATTTGTAATAGTTCGTTTATTTTCAAATATTCCTACTTTTGTCTTTGAAAAAGATTTTGAATAAAATCGAAACGTCGTCAATGAGAGTTTGATTGGAAGTGGAAGAAAACTGACCGCATCCCGATTTATCCTTTTAAGCTGGTCTGCTCCAATTTACGAACAACAATGTTGTTCGTAAATTGGAGCAGACCAGCTTAAAAGTCGTTAACGCAGAGTTCTCCTTATCATCATAAATAACCATTTTTCTCTTTATTTTTCAAGTTAATTGCACATGTTTTCATGAAAACACGCCTATCATGGAATAGCATTTTCCTATGTTTGATTCATTGTTTTACTTCTAACATTTACTCACCTTCTAACAAATAATTGAAATTATCATCTGTTATATCTAAATTGAATACCCAGAATGTTCATTGTATCACTAATTTCTTATATTTCTTTCCTGTGATTCTTATAGAAGAGTTTTTTGCTGAGTCAAGACCACTGCGCAGGCAACATCAGTTTGATGGCTCACTCAGGTGTTGGCTTGTGGTTGGCCCTCCAGAACTCCAGCACTCTCTGTCTCTACCATATTGAAACCTTTAAGCATCTCCAGGTGACTAATAATTTATACTCAGTGCTTCTCTCTTTTTTTTTCTGTTCTTTTGACTAGGTGAGAAAATTTAAACCTACTTCCGGGATAGTATTGTAAAATATATTTTAGCAGAATTTAAACTTAACGACAAATAAAATCTGCCTACTTTTTGTGAAATTAAATTTTCTTTACTATTATCAAAGTATGAGGATTGCCAAATTTGGGAATTCTAAAAGTTTGGCAAATTAATTTTTGAGAAAGTTTTTATTTTTTCTTCAAGTAAGTAAATAATTTAAAACCGGTTGACTATTCCTACCAAAAATTTCTTTTAAGCTGCTTTTCATTGAAATAATTATTCTTTTTGATTATATATCTTATTTGATGAAACCCTGTTTTTCTCTCATATAAACCGAGATTAAAGAAATATTCTATCACCAGTAATTCCCAAAGTGTGTTTCGCAGAGCTCCAGAACCACTTGTTTCAAAGTAAAATTATACAGATTTGTTGATCCAAGTGAAGCCTGCTGTCTGCTATTTGTCTGTAACTTGGTATACAGGATTAAAGTTACTTACTTCTTGCATTTAGCCTTGATCTACATTAATTTTAATTACTTTGTTTTGTTTTATTTCATCTTACACTAAAAGAAAAGCCCCAGAAGAATTCTCCCCTCTATATTGAAAAAAATAATAATTGGAAAAATATTTCATTTTGAAATAACCTAATGAGAATATCTATTCATTTTGGTAATTTTCATTATCCTTTGAAATAACCAAATCTATCATCAAAATCAGGGAATTATTTCAGAAATAATTTTCAATATGCTGTAAGCAACTGCCGTTCAGTGTTGTTATTAAATATTTAATTTATTTTTTTTTTCAGTAACATGTCTTGGTAACATGTTTATCAATGATTCATTTTGGTTTATCTTTTTAAATATGAATACTACAGTTATATAATGTTATAAGTGATGTTTAAATTGAGAAGACTTTTTTGGTGTACTGTACATAAGTGACTGTAGCATGTTTATGTAGATTACTGAATAATTATAATTATTTAGCTAAATAACTACTTGTTTGGTTGACTTTTACTGCACTGTGTGCACACATTGATTTTATAGCTAAATAAACTACATTTATTATGAAATTTATTTATTATATTAAATATGTGACTAAAAAAAAAATTGTTTTTTTGTAATAAATCTAAACAATATGATGCCAAATGAAGGAAAACCCTCTTGTACATCTCCAGAGGTTCCTTATAAACTAGCTCTTCAATTATTATAATAGGTAACAGTATCATGTAAGATAGAGACGTTTCAAAGGATGGGTTATAGATTGTGGGAGTATACCCTGAACCGATTTTAATTCAAAGTCCTAAGCTATTTGAAATAATTAGTTTTTATTTGTGTTACATTCTTCTCCAGCACGCATTGTCGCTGCCTTTTGTGGTTAATATTCTATATGATATACAGGATTCACATGGCATTTAATGTCATTCCTGTAATGTTACAGGAATATAACATTTAAATCCAATTAAAATAAATATACTTGTAGTTAAAATCATTATTAGTCTTTTACTCTTAATTAATAAAATACTAAATAATGTTAACACTTCGGTAAAAAAGAAACAAAAAAAAAGCTCATAATTATAGGGCTTGCTTCTAACTGAATCTTCAGAAAATCTCTCACTTTACCCTTTTAAAACTTTCTTCTTTTTTTTTTAATTTTTTTCGGGTCGAGAGAAAGAGGAAGGCCTAATCCAGTACTTCTCAAACGCAGTGTTCCCCAAGATAACCGAAGATTAAATTCATATAACAGTTTTATATTTTAAAAATTTACATAAATTCATGTATTTTAGAAACACCAAGTACATATGTGGTTTTCAAGACTGATTCAAATCTCCGACATTAATATTTTGAACTGGAAGGTAAATTTCTTTAATCTTTAAGCAGCAATGGATAATACTTTCTCTTTTCCTTTCCTTGGGGATTTAAATCACTATGTTACTGATCTCTCTTTCTCTTTCTCTCTTCAAAAAAAAACTATTCGTTTTAATTTCCTATCATTTTCCTATTTTCAAAATTCAAATTTTCTATATTAAAATCAGTGATTTTATGCGCTCCAAAGCTTAGGTTATTTCATAGGGGTGCCCTGAAGTAAAATAGTTTGAGAAACACTGCTCTAATCAATAGCTTGTACGTAAAAGCAGTGATCGTAACATTTCTGAACTACCCTGTCCATCTATGTGAGCTACGAATATAAAGCACAATAAACATTAATAGAAATTATTTAGAAAATTCTACATAAATCTTAATTATGGATTGGAAATTGAATCCTTGAAAAATAAATCTTGCCCTCTTTAGATAAAAGAAATATCAATCATGGAATTAAAACTGTTTCCCCTTGAAACCGCGATGCAATAATTTTACAAACAATGACTTTATCGTAAAGCTCCTCACCTATTAGTCTTGTTTCATTATATAAGCGCTGTAGATCAGCATTTCTCTTACACCTGACAGAAGCTCCTTTTTTGAATTCATGCTTATGTTTTGGTAGAGAAGTGCAAAAAGTCCCCTTGGCGCAGAGAGTAACGCTAAGAATTAAAAGTAAATATGTGCAATTAAAAAAAACATCGTCTAAACAACAATGAGATTGTAGGGTAAAAATCTAATGAAATGGTCTCCACATATAAAAATGTAATGATATAAACAACGCGTTTCGAACACGTAGTGTTCTTCCTCAGGCATTAACTAAGGATGAGTGCCTCTGAATAAGACTGGGTAATTAGATTTTTACCCTACAATGAGTAAATACCACATAATAACTGATTGTACTACATTAGAACAATGAGATTACAAAAATGGGACTAAGATATTTCCTAGAAAAAAACTGCTTAGGTTTATTCTATAAGAGAAATATATTTTACCTAGTTTACCTAGGTAAATATATTTTATATAGTTTACCTAGTGGAGTCAGTAATTTTACCTTACTTATTTTGAGAGAATTTATTTTTCATTCTTCTTTCTTTTGTAAGATCATATATTACTTGTAGCGGCAACACTTACGGAGGCCAGTGAGGAACCAGTTGTTGCCGCCATCTTTCATTTTTAATTGAATTTTCTTTTCTTTCTTCTCTGAACCGCAAAGCCCACATACTCACTGTTTACTTTAATATTTATTTGAATGAACCAGTATAATAAAAAAATAGAAATAGAAATTAACAGGTATTCTAAGTTTCACCTGTGCGCAACATCCAAGGCTTCATCATTAGTTGACTTACACATAAAACATTATTTATATCAGGTTTTTGGAATTGTATTGTATAAAAGCCCCCATAGCCCAGAGGCTAGCGCACTGGACTTCCAATGCAAATGTCTTGGGTTCGAATCACACAAAATTTCGTATATTTTACTATTTATTCAGACAATGCACAGTGGCAAGAAGTCGAACAAGATCGGTCATCAGTGTTTCATTAGTATATAGATAGATAGATTTACACAATGCTTAGGATATAACTTAGTAAGTAAATCTAAATACTTTCAGGATATAAATGTGGCCTCGTCAGTGCTGCATTTGACTGGGTGTACCGGCTCCGTGAAGGTGACTGCCCTGATGGCTTGTAAAGGACTGCTTTGGGCAGGCACAGACACAGGTGTCGTGCTCACGGTGCCCCTGCCCAGGCTTGAAGGCGTGCCAACAGTGTCAGGTCGTCTGTCTATCTCTTACCATGCCCACTCCTCTCCAGTCACTCTCCTCCTGCCTCTCTCCCAGAGCCCTCCTCTCAAAAGACCTCCCTCTGACGTCTATGGTCTCTATGGACAGGTAAATAACTTTTCATCTTGTCTCCAACAGATATTTTTATTTATATATAAAGATACCTAAACATTAATATCTACTTAAGATTTCACAATTTAAATGTAAACTATTTAATAATAATTCGTAGTACTTATAAACCGCCTAATTGTGAGGATTCAATATTTTCAACAGAGTGAAGTTGTTAATACTAGTAAATAATATATAATATAAAGTATTATTATTATTATTAATATCAATATAATATATAATAATATAAAAAGTAAATAATGTTTGTGATTCATGGATATAAGTAAACAAATAATATTTACTTCATAAATTCAATCGTAAGCTTGATTAAATAAATGTAAAGTAGAAGATTTAATGCGATAAGACCCTCTTATGGAGTATGTTTGATCACTCTATATAACATACAATGTGACATGCTTTTAAGTGGTTATGATTTATAATTTCTTTAAAGGTGTCAATTGGAAACTAAAATACTTGTAAGTATTTTAGTTTATAAGTTTATTTTAGTTTAGTTTAGTTTATTTTTAGACCTCTTCTTTGGAAAGTTAGTTTTAAAATAAAGAGATATTTACTGAAAATTAGAGATAGAACGTATGTTTGTTTACTATGTGTGTTACTTTTCTTAGTATTTGAACTCATGTATATATATATATATATATAGTAAACTGTCTCCAACAATCGTCTGTACACCAGTGTGCCTGGTTTCAATCTTTTATCTCTACTGATGACGGTAAACCGAGAACTAGAAACGACTGTCTTAATTTTAAATTTATCTATGTTTATACGAGTACTAAATTTAAGCTGTCCGCTTCTGATTCACTTGTCATCGTCAAATATATATTACTATATATAAAAAACTTACTGTATATATACACTTTTACGATGAAAAAACAATCCCAAACGGACAACTAAACTTTGATATAGATAAAGAGACATAGATAAATTCAAAACTCACAGTTAGAGTCTCAAGCGCACTCCTCATGATGGTTCAAGCAGGATATTAGAGGCTGTAAGTGTGCATTTTTAATTTATCTATGTTTCTTTATCCATATTAAACTTTATATAGATATAGTCAAAACACAACATGAAATGGGGGGAAAAAAGACTAACATCTTTCAACCAAAACAAGCGGTCTTCATCAGACAGCTTGTTATGGTTGAAAGATCTTACTCTTTTCTTTTCCCATTTCATATTGTGTTTTGATCATTGATTATTATTTCACGTGTTGGTTGTGAAATCTTGTTATATATATACATAGAGAAATATAATAAATAAACACATGATGCAATACAATGAAGTTAAAACCACAAGGAAAAAGGAAAATTTTACTTTGTTTGCTCTCTGATGACATTGAAAGACCTCAGAGCATTTATTTCTATTGTTTTCCTTTTTTCCTTGTGGTTTTGAACTTCATATATATGTATACAGTTGGGTTTTTGATTCTGACGAAGACCGCTTGTTACGTTTGAAAGATCTTAGTCTTGTTTTCCCATTTTCTTATTGTGGTTTGATCATTGATTGTTATTTCACGTGTTTATGTGAAATCTTTTTATTGTATATGTACTAAGAAAAATAAATACTACTAACAGAACTGAAGACAAAGTTGAACAACAAATTCGTACTCTAACTTCTACTGGCAAAGAACGAGGATTATTGAAACAAACTATAAAATCAATGCTACTAAATGATGTCGAACACTTCAGCTATTAACTAAGGAGTAATATAAAAGAGATAGCGTATAAGGATTTTTAATATACCTTGCATGTTGGATAAGTGAATTTAGTTAACAAGCTAGTTGATTCATTTATTTGAGAGTTGCTATTTTGTTTTCAGTTGATGTATGTAAAAGATTGCCATGACTCATCACAGGAGAGACCAGCAACGAGACCTTCTCCAAAGGAACACACCCTGATAACGGTGATGGGTGGGAAAGGTTACATTAACTACCAGCAGTGTTGCTACAAAAGTATACCATCTCCTGCTTACATTATTCTCTGGGAGATGAAACTCTGATTAAGTATGTCTTAACCAATAACAGATCATCTTGTTTGACTCAGTTCTGAAAAAATGAAACAATTTAAACCAACCAGGTCCTTTAGATTACTGTACAGAAGTCATCTATAACAAGTCACCTATGTACTGCTAATAATCTGGGAAACTGAAAAATTGATATTTCATTTTATTCAGCTGAATTGTTGTTTCAAAGTCTTGTATAAATTTAGTTGTAGGATATTTATTAATCAGTGGTTCTAAATGACTGTTTTAAAATGTTATTATGGTCTTTTTTTGTTGTACTTTGTAACTTAGTAAATCCATATTCAGTTGTAATAACACAAATAATGAATAGCTAATTCTACACTACCTAGTTTGGGGATTAAAGTTTACATTTTTTTTTATAATCTCATTTCTAGTTCTCTACAATTACTATTACGTTTAATAAAATCTCATTTTTTAATAAATCTATATAATCAACCATTTAAGGATATCAGGAGTAACTTGCTTCATAAACACTTGTATCTCTGAACTACTCGAATATTAATTTTAGTGACAAGATTGATTTCATTGATGATTCAGTCTTCGTGCAATTTCCCCATATAATGTTAATTTTTCACGAAACATAAATTCATTTTTATGGCTCACCAGATTGTACTATGTAAAACTCCATAAAATATGTCACTGATTTATTTCTCTCTGTAAAAGACTGCAATTTTCTTACAGTGAGGCTATATAATATTGACAGTTTACTGTCTATAAAAAAGTCTATTTTGTTAAATCCTTTAGAGTAATAATAAGGATAATACAGACAACCCAAAAACTATTAAAATAAAGTTAAATTTATTTGAAACTTGAAAAAATTTATTTTATTGTCAAAGGTATATTTTCTTTTCCTTTTGGTGGCATATGGATTTTTTTTAATTTTCTTCTTCATAGATATTCATTTTTTTTTTTTTTGCATTATGAATAATCATATTTGAACATGTTTAACTAGTTATACAACATATATATGGTACATAAATGTATTTCTAATGAACATAATGTATTCTGATATAATTGTATTATTTCACTTTTAATTTGGATTCTAAGAAGGTTTGTTTTTGCCTAATAATGTAGTTAATGTACATTCTTTTCGTTTCAATTATTCTTTACTTAATTGTGGTACAGTAAGCTATTTATGCATAATTGAAATCCTGTTAACTCAAAATTATTTAAATCAATGAATGAATATTACTTTATTGACAAAAGTACATACTTCATGGAGCTACGATCGAAACCTACACCTTGGTGCACCGGATTCGATCTCACCGCCCTGCAATGGATGGTATTTAAATCAATGGTCCCTAACCTTTTTATATCTAAGGGCATACTCTTATTTCAGTGATGGTGAACCTATAACTCATAGGTCAGAAACTGATCACGCAAGATTTTTAACTGACCCACAATTACTAGGCAACCATTCGTTTGTTTACACGGGTTTATTTTGATTTTCAGTTTAGATAAAGAAAGTTCTAAAGTTATGCAAACGATGACAAAAAATGTTTAAATCTTGAAATCTCGCCCATTTTTATCAGTTAAACCAATTATATTTCAAAGATATTTAGTTTTAAAAATACTCAGTTAGAAAGTTGTAAACTTAAATCTGGTGAAATGGGCATTAGTGACCCACGAGCTGGTACTAAAAAAAAAATATGAACAAAATTTGACGCACAGTCATAGTATGTCGAGCAATGTTTCTGGAGGTAAATGGTTGGGAGACCCCTGATATAAACCCGTTAAAAACATTTTGCAATCAAAACAAAAATGTTTTAATTGTGTTTAAAAAATATCACTCTTTTTATCAAAAAGAATTCTAATTAAACATGTTACCCGTAATCCTAATTAATTTTCCAAAATGATTATATTCAAATCATTAGTCGTGCAATCCGTGATTGTGTGGTATTTACTCATTCTGAGGTTAAATGGATAAACAAACAAAAGTCTCCACAGAAATGAAGTTTATTCAACAACAACAACGAGTTTCGAACACTTTGTGTTCATCATCAGGAAGACACTATAATACAAATTATATCTAATCTGTTACAAAATTAGAGTGACTCTAATCACTCCAATTTTGTAACAGATTAGATATAATTTGTATTATAGTGTCTTCCTGATGATGAACACAAAGTGTTCGAAACTCGTTGTTGTTGAATAAAACTTCATTTGTGTGGAGACTTTAGTTTGTTTATCCATTTTACCTCAGAATGATTATATTCAGTGCATTTTCTTAAAAATATCCCAAGTTTTAATGTTTTTATTTAAACATTAATTATAAACTTTCTATCAGGTATTTTAAAGTATTTGTTATTTTAAAGATAAAGGTTCAAATAATGTAATTAAAATACAGGTTCTACAAATGCATGGTATGGATATGCCCGCATATGATTGAATTCAGTAATTAAAAAGATTTTTTTATTTCTAATTTGAAGGTTTTTTTTTTTTTTTTTTTTTTTTTTTTTTTTTAATAATAACAGCTTAATAACGTTTATTGATAGATATAAGTTTATCATCAAGTCAATAGAAAAACATGCCATTTTGTTTGTCTCTTTGAAGAAGTCGATTAATTCTATGATATACTTGCAAAGGACCATAAGATAGTGGATAAGTTGACAATAATGATATGTTATCAAAATAACTTCACTTAATAAATGTCAAAGTGACTCATTGAGTTACTTTTTATAACTTCAAATACAATTTTGGATATAAGTTATAAGGACTTAGAAAGTCACAATCATTTGCTTGAACATCCTGTGATATCATAGAAATGAGACAACTGAAGCACTATATCGTATTTGATAAAAAAAAATATATATATATGTATGTGATGATTGTTTATTGAATAATTGTAGAAAATTTGTTTTAATTCAATTCTGAAGATTGTATCAGAATTGAATACTGACGTATTTCGGGTACGAAATGATTTTAACTGCCCAGTTATCTGGCGTCTATTGTCATTAAACATTTCTAATTTGTTAAGCGTTGATATTTTTTTCTGTTATGTTCCCCTTTTTCTGTTAACATTAAATTTTTTTTAAAACTTCTTTTTTACTTTTGTAATCAATAGAATAATTATTAAATTTGTTTCATATATAATATGAAGTGTTGTAGAATGAATAGGGTTCTTTTTTATGTTATTTCATAGGGAAATCAGGGCTAACAGTCATGTTTTTTTTTTTTTGAATTTCTCAAGATTTAATATCAAAGTATTCCTTCATTGACAGAAAATGCAATAAAGAGATGAGTAATAAGTAAATTTATTTACCATGCTAGAATATATTTTGTCATCATCTTCAAATTCATTGGCTCATCACAAGTGTTTTGAAATATTAAGATTCCAAGGTCGATCCAAGGTATATCCTAATGAATAACAGCCCTGAGGAAAGTCGCTTATTAATTTAAATTGTGTATTGTTTTAGATTATTAGAAATTAAGTTTATTTTTTATCACCAAAGTGAATCTCTAAGCCAGTTGATTATTTTGTTTTCTATTTAGCTAATTATATATTACCAAAATTGTCTGTAGGTGCTATTGTTTGGTCATTTTTCTGTAAAAAAAAAAAATTTGAACATTTTGTATAAATATGTGAATAAAAAGTGTATATTAATGTTTGTAAAGTACTGTTTGACAAAAAGTTACAATTGTCATGGATTGTATGTATAAATTATGTTTGTGGAAAATGTTGAAATCAATATATTTTGCAGAAAAGGTTTTGATTTGAATTCCTTTTTGGTTTTCTTAAATTATATGAACTGGTCTAAGGGTGTAGTGGTAGTCTATATGTTTTGCTGTGTTCATACTAACCTGGTGGTAGGAATGTGGGCATCCCGCAGGTGAGAACCAATATTCTTTGCAAGTGGCAAAGTGGCAACTGCAAATGATGGATATGTATGTGATAGAGGCAGATCTACTTCATCCAACTCACCTGCTGGAGAAAAACGGCCACGGTTTTTTAAAATCTTTTTTATGATTAACTTTTACACTGCATAAGAGAAAACGGAACGATAATTATCACTGACATCAATTTAAAAATAGAAGTACCAACAGTTATTTATTCTGGTAATATACATATCCATGCTTACAATTCATGAGACACTATTGTACTTTAATTGACAATTTTACCCTAAGTTACATCACAAAATGAAACATAAGGAAACCTAAAAAAAAAATTTAAAAAACCAGGCAAAACATATATATATATATATATATATATATATATATATAGGTGTATAATGTAATCGGGATTCGGTCAATTTTCCAGGATCAAAATCAAACTCTCAATGCCGACGTTTCGGTTTTATTTAAAACCTTTTTCATAGGCCTACAAACAAAGGATGACAAGAAATCATATATAAACATCAACATATAACTAACATCAAAATGGAATATTACAGTTGTGAAAAAACAAAAATATATATACAAGTAGAAGTAATAGAAAAGCAATAAACATTTTTATGAACTTACTGAAGTCAGAATTTTTGAATTAGAAAAATGACTTCATTTTATATAATATAAATTTCATCATTTATCTAATTCAAAAATTCTGACTTCTGTAAGTTCATAAAAATGTTTATTGCTTTTCTATTACTTCTACTTGTATATATATTTTTGTTTTTTCACAACTGTAATATTCCATTTTGATGTTAGTTATATGTTGATGTTTATATATGATTTCTTGTCATCCTTTGTTTGTAGGCCTATGAAAAAGGTTTTAAATAAAACCGAAACGTCGGCATTGAGAGTTTGATTTTGATCCTGGAAAATTGACCGAATCCCGATTACATTATACACCTATTCTATCCAACGGTTGATATATTATTGAATTTGTTATATATATATATATATAAATTAGAATTTTCAAAAGAACACACAGAAAAGAAATAACTGAACTCACTACTATATTTCGATGTCCTCGTCGTCAGGAATAGATGTGAATCGCTCCAAAGGCTAATAACGACTGGCTTGGCGTTCAAACCGAAGCACTCAAATAGTTTATCCAACTTTCGGAGGAAAAGGAGACAAGGAAGATAAAGAAATAAAAGCCAAATAAAAATTAAATGAATGAAAACTTTTAACTAAAATAAAATTAAAACTAATAGCAACTTATAGAAAAATAAATAAATAAAATCAATTAAAAAATAAAGGAACAACTATTGAGGTTAATCCCAGGAGCAGATCTACCGCCCAGAAGACTGATAAGTGCTTCTTCTGAAGCTCTCAGAGTGACTTTCGAGTTAGTCTTAACAATCTGCCTAATCGTAATCGATTGTCTTTTTTCTCTTTTTTTTTATTGTGGTATGTACGTTTATATATATACCATGATAACGAAAAACGGTACATGATAAGCGCACTGGTACGGAGACGGTCTCCAAACGTCTGTTTACCAGTGCGCTTGGTTTCCCTCTCTTATCTCTCCTGAAGACGGTTCAACCGAAAATTAGAGACTGTAAGTGTCTGTTTTTAATTTCTCTATGTTTCTTTATGTACATATATAATATATGTATAATATTTTCATATATATAAAAATAGAAATAAAATGTTCAAGTTGCACTCTTGCAATATTTTAAATAGTATTTAAAGGTCCCCTCCCCCCCCCCCCTGATGTTCCTTTACCTTGTTGGGGGGAGGGGGGCAGGCTTATCACGCCTGGATGATGGCATGAACAATGAAAGGCACAACTCGGGCGGGGTTCTAGCCTGTGCAGGCATCCTCTACTGGAAAGTCTGACTGGCTCGGGGGTCAGTCCCCTAGTCATTTCTTCTTTTTTTAGCTTGCACCACTTCTTTTCTAAGACATTTTTCTGGCGCAGCAAAACTAGGTAACATTAGGTATTAGAATGTATTCTGGTGTGGTTAGCTGCGATTGGTTACGGGGGACTTGGGGCTGCCTGGCCTGACGCGGACTGTTGTCGTCTGAATGCTTCCCTTTCCTTCTCCTATACCTTTCTTGTAATCTTTAACTCATCCTTTACTTACCTACATGTTTAGTAAAGATATGCTCATTGTTAAAAAAGACTATGATTAGAAAATAATATGTAAGGACATTATCTATGAAGAAATATTTAAATATTATTTTAGTTTGATGAGATGCAATTTTGGGTTTGCGAGTGAGGCGAGGCTCGACAACGATTGGGGCTGAAATATTCCAACCATTACTAGTGAGTCCAAAAGTTCTCTTCCACCCTTCTGGTAAACCTATCCCTGCTACTTCAAGTAGTAGCTGTATAAAACAACCCTGTACTGTTTTATTCAAAAGCAAATTATACTGACCAGTAGTTTTCCCTGTTGCATTGTTAATAAGTGAGTTCTCAGTTTATATAAATTGATCGCGCTGTTAATTTCAAATAAATTTTATTTTTTTACAATAAAAGATTGCAAGTAATAATTATAATTTAATTCTAAAATATAAAAACTGTTTCTATATTAGTTCCAGAATTTATTTATTTCATCGATTGATGATCGGTTGAAAATACAATAATATTTTACCAGAAGCAAAATCTGGTGTAGCCTACTTTTAACTTCTCTATAAGTAAACATAATATCAAACTCGTTAACAACCAACTCCTTTTTACTTTTATTTCAATATTTTAAAATTAATCAATAATGGATCATTTGTTTACATGTGGCTACAATCTTTTTATCAGTTTTAACAAGATTGAAATTATAGATCAATCTGATATGTATAAACTGATCAGATCAATCAAACTGAGGACCTGAATCTTATCGGAATTGTATGTTCCGTGGCCATACCTGTCATATTGTACACCCCATTGTTCAACTAAATTAAACTTCAGATTTTAAGTTCCTTAGTGATCTTTTTAAATTTAGATAGAGAAGTTCCTAACTTCTATAGTTTTAGGTATGATTTAACAAAAATATTTATCCTTTCCAATTTATTGGCTCGCATTCAGATGTAATATAATTGAAGGTTTCTACCTCTTCTAGGTAGAGAGCCTGAAGGTATTCTTCATATGAAGTTAACTAGATATTTAATTCATAGTAGTCAAGTAAACAAATTTATAATATATGTTTTACATATATTTTAAGTTTTCCCTTTGAAGGTACAGAATTATTTGAAATATAAGTTCAGTTGGAAAGACCTTGTAAAACTAGATTAAACCCGGTTTTTTTGTCATCCTTTACTTACTTTTTTGTTGATTTATTTGTTTGGTCATACACTCCTGTAAAAGCTCAGGTGTGTAGTGAAAAAGAAAACAAGTAAAGAGAAAGATATGATTTAACTAATTCAATATTTTAACATCTATAACGGAAAGTAAAATATATGGAAAAGAAATGATATTAGTACCCTCTGTTCTGGGTTAAAGCACATCTCTGCATTATTACTTTTCCTAGACCTTATCTTGCTGAATCGGAATTTAGTCACGTTTCTCAAATGTTATCAAAAGCTAGCAAGAGACTTAATATTATGAAAAGGTGAAAAAGGTTAACATTATGAAAGGTGCCTTTCATATTTTTTAATCACACCCCTTAACTTTAACGCTTTTTT
This sequence comes from Hermatobates lingyangjiaoensis, assembly GCA_026182355.1. NCBI lineage: Eukaryota > Metazoa > Arthropoda > Insecta > Hemiptera > Hermatobatidae > Hermatobates > Hermatobates lingyangjiaoensis. The sequence goes on along the minus strand of JAPFBL010000011.1, from coordinate 428,149 downwards.
TTTAACCATTGTGCATAAAAAATGCCGCTGTGAATTCAACTGCCTGATGAACTCTGCTCCCATGAGTTTGAGTTGCTTTATCATGGAAGAAATATCGCTATATTGTAATTATATCACTATAATTATAATTACTATTATTACCGAGTGTTGTTATTATCATTATTATTATAATTATAGAATACATTATTTGTATTAAATTAGTTTCAATTTAAAAATAAAAATTATGTACTATTCCTTTGATAATTTTAATTATTAACTTTGATAAGTTAAGTGAATATTTAATTGTAATTGTATATTTCATACAATTTCAGTGACATCCCTAATGTTTTATGTATTTTTAGTCCTGAAAGTTACCATGGTTACAATGGTTAAAAGGATACTGGTTAGAATGGATAGTAAAATAGTTTATTTATAAAAATATCAAATAATTTGTGTATAAATTATAGTGCATATCATAAAAAATATTAGAAGATAACTTTTCATAGTAACAACCAATTTTAAAGTAGTCACACATAGTACTACTATACTTCTACTAACAGATGGTTGTATAAATATATTTTACAAACAAGGGAAGATTTAAAATCTCATTAACATATCCTTATTTTTACTATTCTGAGAATGTTTCATACTCATTTCTGTTTTCTTTGCTGTTCAATTAAAAAAGACAAATCAGCTTATTCAACTTATTCAATTTTAACTTAAACATAAATCCAAAAATTTATCATTCAATAATTGTTTCTATAACTAGATTTCAATATTTACTCAACAGTCTATAGAAGATGTATAGAAGTCATTTTGAAATAATGTTTACATGAAAAGAATAGAAATCAGGTCAAATGAGATTTCCAGAATCCTGTTGTAGTATTTAATAATAGTGAAGAAACGAAAGATAATTAGATGCTACTCTTTATAGGATAAATTGAAGAAAATAATGATAATGATTATCAGTGATTTAGCATGATGTTAGATCTGTTAAATTTATGAAGAGTTGCAAGAAATATTGATACACATTCTCTGGCTGTTTACTGTCTTGTTATATACGAACTGTTACAATTAAGTGTCTAGTAGTCACTTAAGAAAAATTCACTGAAAATAATATTGTTATCTTAAAATTATTTTGTAAAGTATAACAAATTAATAATATATGTAACTAAAATGCTGCATGTAGATCCCTCAGTAGTAACATACTAGTTTATTCTAAGTCAGTTGTATTGTAATGTTGAAGGAAGTACATATCAATAGGAATCTTAGGTTTTTAAATCGTAAGGTTATAAGTTAGGTTAGGTGTTTATTTCATAATGAAGACACCAACATAGAACAATCAATTAATTAAATTTATTATCAATTAATTCAATAATATATTTACTCGCAGTACTGTTGAGAGTTTTTCGCAGCACTACTTCAGTTTTTTTATGTTGTGTACAAATTATACTTTGTACAATATTTCTGTTTCCAATCTTTCACTTAATGAGATTATTTCTATAGTATAATCTTTTATATTAAGTAATCAAAAGTTGCTTATCGGTGAATTATTAATATGATCCATACATAGAAATTATATTAATGATTATGGGAAGGTAGCATATTTTTGTAGCACGTGAAAGGCAGTCAAATGTACTATGCACACATTTTTTATTTTAAGATTTTTAAAAATTAATATATTCTATGGAACTAATTTCTGGAAGTTATTTGAAAAAAATGTTATATTTCAAATTATAACTATTATTCTCAATTCCTTATTGAAATAAACCATATAGTAATAAACACAAAATATATCACTGAACAGTGTAAAAAGAAAACTTTCAAATAAAATAACTACCGAGGAAATTTTCATTTTTATGAAACATTAAAAATTGGTTTGATCTTATAATGAAGCAAAAAGCAGTAATAATGGAGTTGGCCACTCTGTTCTAGGACAACGTAAGTGAACTCTTGGACTCCCTAAAGTTCTTTGCATGTTACAGCCAGTCTGCCAATGGCCTTCATCAAAGAATCAAGGTGGAAAGTGCACTGTGGCTTATACTCAGGTAAATTCAACAAGTTTTCTTTGTTAATAGATAATGTCACTTGATATTTTATATTGAAAGTACTCTTTTAACTATGTTTCAACAGATGTATGTTATATTATAGAATAAATTAAAATATAATTGGTAGTTAATTACATACTTGAAAACTATTATGTTAACAACTTCTTTTTTTGACCTATATGAAACAAATGTATAATACATGTTATTATCAAATAGTTTGGTATATAAAAACATTATTTATTTATTGAAATGAACCGGTCAGATATTACTCTTCGTTAAGAAAACATGGCCAACATTGCACATAGGTTGTTGGCCTATACGAATATAATACGTTATAATACGAATATAATATTAAACATTTTTTGTTCGAGATAATGTCATGTGATATTTTATATAAACACTGCTCTTTTAACTATAATTTTAACTATCTTTCAACACATGTATGTCGGAATTATAGAATAAATTAAAAGATAATTGGTAGTTTATTTCACACTTTATAACTATTATGATAATTAGTTCTTATTATTCGCCGATATGAAACAAACGTAAATTACATATTATTATAAAAAATATTTGGTATAAAAAATATATTTTTTATTTATTGAACTGAACCACTCAGCTATTACTGTCAAAAATAAATGACCGACAATGCACAGAGGTTATATAATACATAGATAATACTAACAATATATTTTTAGGCTTGTGATAATGTCATGTGATATTTTATACCAACACTACTCTTTTAACTATAGTTTTAACTATGTCTCAACACATGTATGTTTAATAATAGAATAAATCAAAATATAATTGGTAGTTAATTTCATACTTTACAACTATTATGTTAATTACTTCTTTTTATTCACCGATATGAAACAAACGAAAAATACATGTTATTATCAAAAAGTTTGGTATAAAAAATAAATTTTTTATTTATTGAACTGAACCGGTCAGCTATTACTCTTCATCAAAAAAACATGGTCGTCAATGCACAGAGGTAATATAATACGAAGATAATATTAACAATATTTTCTTTGTTCCACATAATGTTACGTGATATTTTATATCAACACAACTGTATTAACTCTAATTTTAACTATTTTTCAACACAAATATGGTGAGGTACCTCATATATGCTGAATAGAATATGAGCCGTTTATTTTGAAAGTGGCCTAATTCCATTTTCCAAAAAAATTTAGCTAGCTATTTAAATAATTACATTTTTACGTTATCTTTACCTTTTGCAGCAAATTGTACAAAATTTATTTAAAATTACTAAGTTTTTTTATAACAAAAATTAGTTGATAAATAAAATGACAAAATTTTTAAATTTTGTAAAACGCAAACCCTTAAATATCTCGATTTTAACATAAATGGAATTAGGCCACTTTCAAAATAAGCGGCTCATATGTGTTTGATATATTTAAGTCAATAGTTAAGTTAATTAAGTCAACTGTATGAGGTAATATATATGAGGTAATATATAGATATTGAATAGAATAGCTGTTACATGATAATTAAATGACTACATTAGAGCTGTTTCTCTTCTATTCAACCAATAAAATCAAATGATAAAAGACTGATTTTGAATTTTGAGGATTATGAAGAGATATGATTACTAATAAATAGGTATGTGTTTTATGATTAACTAGCAAACCTACCCGTCTTTGACGGATCAAAAATTCGCTTGTACTTGGTATTCCAAAATATCTTTAGAAGTTATAGAATACTAGAAAATACCATTATTGGTGTAGTGTTAAACAAATGCTTCTGTATACACCACATTAGATGTCTGTCCTTCAGGTTCATGGAAGAACAAACAGTTGGAACCTGTGGATATTGAGCAAGCAAACTACAGTTGACCATTTGAGAAAAACTTGGTCTCACTCACTTCAATTCCTGCGTTAGAAAAAGTTTCCCCTTGCGACTTAGTTAATGTCATTGCGGAATAGACTCTGACGGCACTTTCCAATCGTTTCAACGGAAACAGATAGTGGCTTGGAATCAATGGTATGGGTGGTATACACACAGACTCTCCATTCTACACCCAGTCAAAATGTTTGTCTCTATGACATATCTGTGCAGAGCACGAACTCAGAGTCATATCCCGTTGTACAGTTTTGGGGCACTCAAGTTTCGTAACATGAAATTTGTTACTGCTACTAAATTGCAGCATGGTTGGTTCTCCTACTCTATGTTTTGACTCATGAGCAAGCAGTCCAGGAGAAAGAAATTCAGTTGGATAATGAACTGCTTCCTCATCACTAAACACTCTCTTTACTGACTAGTAAGTTCTTTCCTTGGAATGATATAGCATAAGAACTTGTTTGTTGATTTTTCCTGCCCTTTCATATTAAGGCCTGAGAATTGCTCGTTCACAAAACTATTTATTCTTAATAGATAACTCTGGGAAACACCTTTTCAATGATGTCAAATACGCAATATATTCAAATGCTCAAATGAAATTAAAATCAACAACAATACCTACTTGCCACACCTGTGTATTTTCAGAATAAACTTGTCTGCGAAATAAGCAAAATACGACTTAAAGCCCCATAACTTCGCTTTTGCACTGAATTATCAATCTATTTAAAGGCTATATTTTAAAATTAAAAATGATATATAGAGGCTATATTTTAAACTTAAACTAGATTTGACAAATCTAGTATCAAAGTTTCAGCTTGCTATATCTCATGGTGGCTGAGTTTACTTGTGACAAACGTTTTTGCTTTAAACGTCCATAACTTCACTTCTACGTTGAATTTCCAACAATTCAGAGCGTATATTTTAAGTTAGACATACACAAATCTACTGTAAAAGTTTCAGCTTGATATGTGTTATGGCTGAGTTTACTTATGACAAAATTTTGCGGACAAACCGACAGAAATTTTTCTAAGAGTGGATTTGGTTTCTCCAATAAATAAAACGTAAAGAAAACTTGAAATGAGTCAGTTCTAAGCAATGTACAGGCAAAATCTTGATTTTATTTGTATAGATAAGTTAACATTTACATAATTATTTATTTCTATTCCATTCTTTCATGCAACTTGTATGTTTTTGGGAGTAGAACGGGCTTTGATGTGTATAAACGGGTATGATTATTCTTACTTTAGATATACTATTATGTATATCTTTAGATTATCCAGGGAGGGCCTGGGGCTTGGGTGGCTACCAGGCGGGTCCGCAAGTGGTGGATAGCGAAATGCCCTGTACGACCCATTCGCTATCAGGGTAACCCCGAATAGTTAATAAGGGGTCCCGAACCAACCCCTCAAGCCACTTTTTAACAGCATACAAGTTCAAATAACTGAAAATGTAACTCAGTTTTTAATAGGGACCCCGAACAGCATTCATCTATCACTTTCTGCTAAATTTCCATTGGATTTAGTTTTGCTCCTTGTTTCCTATGTTTTAAATTGTTATTTTATTTACAAGGCAAGTAATATACAAGAATGTTTTCCTTTTACTAAATCAAGATGAGTAGTCAACCTTCTTCTGTACTTAAGACAGTATTAAACACCGTCTACTCATGGTAGTATCAGAGCATACCTTTATAGATTTGGCATCACGACTACATTCTTCTACCTACCTTATCTTGACTCAGTTTTGAGGTAAATATACATGGGTACATATTATTCTTGATCTTCGTTAATTAAACAGGTAATTTTGCTTGTACACTGACTTGGCCACCTAACCTGGGCGTATTTATATCAAATGATATCACACCTACAATTCTCTGATAAAATTTGTTTTCATTTATGTGCCAGGAGGCGGCATTTTGAGGGTGTAAAAATAGAGAATAGAAAAAAAAATGAAAATTATAAATATCTAACAACAAATCTGAAATTGTATACCAAAATGAGTTTTTAAGGTCGTAATTGTTTTTATGTTTTATATGTGTTATATGTTTTTTAACGGATTTGTCAACTGTAATATTGTACATTTAAAATAAATTTATTACAATTTGAAAACTAGTTTTTTAAAAGGGTTGAAAGTTTATTGCCACCCCGGGTGGCAAAAATAGTTGCTACGGCACTAGTTATATCTCATCTCCCTATTAACTGTTACTCTTGTTTTTGTCGCTTTTTATGTTTTCCCCTGTAATCCTTGATGATCTTTGTCATCGAGTAACTTTCAGTCTCTTAGAGTCTACCAGACATAATTATTCGGGTAATTGCAGCTGGTTGTAGAGGGCGTGGATGTGCCTGGCCTATCGCGGTGTGGTACTGTCTGAATGTTTCTCCTTTCCTCTACACCTTCTCTTGTAATTTCTGACTCCTTCCCTTAACTTACTTATCTACTCTTTGCTATATCTCAGCTCCTTCCTAACTGTTATTCTTATCTTTTCTCTCTTTTCATTTTGCCCTATACTTCTTGATAATTTCTTTTATCAAGTAACCCTCAGTCCCTTGGAGACTGCCTGGCTTAAGTTTGTCAACTTTCGTTGATGTAGGTTGTCGAAACCCGCCTCCTCGAAGTCCACATTGGGGACTTCACGGAAGACAGTTTTTCTTGTATCGTTCGTGAGAGGACGGTTGGTTTCTCGTGACGTGGTTAAAGGGCTCTTCGTTACAAAAAATCAACCTTGATGTTGAAAAACATGATGTAGTGAAAAGGCTGATTTTCAGCCTCGTATGCGAGGTGACTTGAGTTGCAGTTGGCCCATATTGGTGGTTGCCCTTACAAACTGTGGTGGCACAACAGCGGCTTTAGCTGCTATCTTGGGATCCATGGTCTTGGACTGGTGTCCACGGGTGGAAAGTCCCGCTCCGTTTCGTATTCGTTCGGGGGTGGGATCCCCGAGTCTCCTTTTATTCTTCTGGCTTTTGCCTGTATATTTTGACATTTTCCTCACTCCCAGTGATCTGGAAACCTTGTTGTTGCCTCTTGGTCTTACGATTATTCTTGCAGACTTAGGTTTGGCTGACATATCACAGCGTGTTTGTCGTCTGGATGTTTCTCTTCCTAAGGAATTTGAAGTTATTAGAAGAAAAATTATATATTTGGAATTCAGATTGATTAATTTAAATAAAAATGTTTGTTTCCTTATAATATTATTAACAACATAATTTTCAGAACGGTCTCAATTTTTTTCTACGACTATAAATGATTTCGTTACAAAATTATGGAATTTTATAATCCCTATAGTTTTTGATTTAAAAAGAGGAAAATTCTTTGGAGAAAATGTTTAATTACTATAGATTATTATTTTTTCCATAATTTGGAACATTTTTCATACAATTATAAACAGTTGAAATGACTGCTATTGTGAATTCCAGTGATGATAGTAAAACACTTGAGTGAATAGTCTGATAATACTGATCCATTTTATCAACTAAAGCAAGATAGAGGGATATAGGATTACGATTACCGAATAGGTGGAATTAAAGTTTATCTGAATCGGCATTCTGAAATATTACCCTGTCAAAAAAGCAGTCATTTGAGCCGAACGTCATGTCGACCTTAGTCTGTGACAAGGCTAATTGCAATTTTTGATGTTAGGCGATGAAATGTAAGGCCGAAGTCTCTGTCTCTCAAACTGAGAGATACAAGTTCAATGTGTTCTTGCATTCATTGCTATGAAACAGGATTTATCCGCTCCGCAAGGTCTCTGGAGGTCATCGGACTTCTCTAGTAAGGTAAGCTCTTCAATTTAAATTTTTCAAAATATATTTATACAAAATATATTCGTATCAATATTAGCTATATATATTTACCATGATTTTCATTTAACTAAGTCTCATTTGAGCGGTATCACTTTTAATATTTTGAATATATAAGAGTTTTCCAGGTTAAAATCAACTTTTTATATAGAGGTATTATATATAAAGTACCTATGTATATAAAAAACTATATATATATATATATATATATATATATATATATATATATATATAACGGAGGCATTCGCGCTCCGTTCTTTGACGTGGGGAGATCTCTCTCACTTCGTCCTCTCTTCTAGTCTACTATCCTGATGACGAACAACAGTTCGAAATATTGAATTCTGTAAGTGTTCTTTTTATTCTCTTTTCTGTGTCGTGCTTTGTGTAATTTAAAGTGTTATATATATATATAATTAGACGAAACGATTCTTCGAACTGAATAAACTAGAATTTAAAAAAGAACACATAGAAAGGAAACCACTGAACTCACTACTATATTTCGATGTCCTCGAAACGAAACGAAACGAGTCGTTATCAGCCTTTGGAGCGATTCACTTCTTTTCCTGAAGACGAGGACATCGAAATATAGTAGTGAGTTCAGTGGTTTCCTTTCTATGTGTTCTTTTTTAAATTCTAGTTTATATATATATATATATATATATATATATATATAAACAAAATAAATTCAAAACGAAGGAAACACACAGAAAGACACAGACATAACTCACATCGATATTTCGACCATCGTCGTCATCAGGAGGTGTGAAGAGCGAAGAGCGAAGAGTCCCGCAGGAAGTCAGGGCGGTACAGTACCACCCTGACTTCCTGCGGGACTCTTCGCTCTTCGCTCTTCACAGCTCCTGATGACGACGATGGCCGAAATATCGATGTGAGTTATGTCTGTGTCTTTCTGTGTGTTTCCTTCGTTTTGAATTTATTTAGTTTTTAAAAAAGTCTGCTGGACCGTTTCTTTTAATTATATATATATATATACACTTTAACATAGAGAAAAGAACACAGAAAGACACTACAGAACGAAGTGAGTTCTGTAGTGCCTTTCTGTGTTCTTTTCTCTGTGTTAAAGTGTTTATTGTCTACACGGACCTTTCATTTTATTCGAAGATATATATATATATATATTTATATAACAGATTCAATAATATATCGACCGTTTGACAGAATAGGTGTGTTCTCTAATCGGGGTTCGGTCAATTTTCCAGGAAAAAAATCAAACTCTCGTTGCCAACGTTTTGGTTTTATTTAAAACCTTTTTCATAGGCAGAAGTAAGCATTTTTTTTTTAACTAAGAAAATGAAATTTACATTATTTAAAGGAACAACAATGTTAACCGGACAAAACCTTGGACTAGACTTGTCGAAGTCTTTGTCCGGTTAACATTGTTGTTCTTTTAAATAATGTAAATTTCATTTTCTTAGCTAAAAAAAAAAAAATTGCATAATGGTATAATTATGTAAGACAACTTTAAAATGGTTGTTGCATTGACTGAGAAATACTGTCAATAGACTTGGATGGCGCCAGACAGTGACCTCTTGAGAGGCAGTGGTGACAGGCTGGCCCACGTGGATACCTGCCAGTAATAGATGGTCGTGTCACACGCACCCCTGCATTAGTTACGACTTCTTCGCAACGCCCTCTATTATAGATGGGCAATGACATGATCTAACCCTTCGACCCCGCTGCCGCTCAAAATCAACTTCATTCAACTATATTCCATAAATGAGATGGGACTGGAGTCTTTCTACTCTGTACTTAACGAGTTTTATTTGTGACCAATTTAACGTTACTTAACAAATATAAACATTTTCTAAGAATGCACAGGAACACCCTAGCAGTTGCTCGGTTTGCACAATAAGAGGTTCTGAAACATATCAGGCAAAGAAAGAAACGGTTTGGTTTTCCTTATTACTACTAGTTATCTTTACAGTGTTAACAATATCTGTATAAATACTCGTATAAGGAAGGTTTTATCTGTACATTGCTTGTATCTGACTCATTTCAAGTTATCTTTAGGTTGTGTACATTAGAGAAACCGAATCCACCCTTAGAAAAATTTCTGTTTGTTTGTCCAAACATTTTGTCACAAGGAAACTTAATAAACATATTAACGATATTTCCTGCCTTAATAAGAACAGGCAAACAAGTTCTTACGCTATATCATACCGAGGAAAGAACTTGCAAGTCAGTAAAGAGAGTGATAGTGATGAGGAAGCAGTTCATTATCTAACTGAATTTCTTGACTCCGAGGCTGCTCCTGGACTGCCTGCTCATGTGTAAAAACATCAAGTAGGAGCATCATCATGCTGCGATTTAGTATCAGTAACAAATTTCATGTTACAAAACTTTAGTGCCCAAAAACTGTGCAACGGGACACGACTCTGAGTTTGTGCTCTGCACAGATATGCCATAGAGGCGGACATCATGATTGGGTGTGGAATGGGGAATCTGTGTGTATACCACCCATACCATTGATTCCAAGTAATTATCTGTTTCCGTTGAAACGATTGGAAAGTGCCGTCAGAGTCTATTCCGCAATGACGTTAACTAAGTCGCAAGGGGAAACTTTATTTAGCGCAGGATTTCAAGTTAGCGAGACCAAGTTTTTCTCACATGGTCAACTGTAGTTTACTTGCTCAAGAGTCAGAGGTTCCAACTGTTTGTTCTTCCATGAACCTGAAAGACAGTCTTCAGGGCTGTGGACTCAGTGTGAAGTGGACCTCAGTCTGGAACTTAGTAATTACGATTAGCACCATATTGCACGGACACATTGGTTCGTTATTCGCTGTTGGGTTTAGGTCGTGAGCTACAGAACATTAGTACCAAAGTTTTAAATTGGTATGGAAGCATAAAAGTTTCTTTTGAGCATAGAACTGAAGGATATGCCCCAGCTCCCTACAGTTTTATGTCGGTCTGAAACTACTCTAAATTGTTTCACCCTTGAATTTATTTATTTTGTTACAATGTTTTCATTAAATATCCAAACTTATTTTGTAACTTAACAACCGTCTAGTTTTAAAATATTGATAACATTTTTTTTTTAGCAATTCGGGTCTATTTTTTATAATAAAAACCTTACAAAAGAATGCTTGTTGACATAACTATCCTTTTTAGTTTATAACAAAGGTAGTAAACTAGACTGCTGCAAATTCTTGGGGGGGGGGGGGGGGGGGAGTGGAGAGCGTAAAAATGGTTACTTCGAAGATGATTTGACATTTTTAAACCTTTATTCTTATTATTATTTATTCGTTTCAGTTTTATTTTGAGTTCAAGTATCGTTGAATTAAACAAAAAACAACTGGACTTTATTCAAGTTGTAAAGGCTGCAAAACTGTAAATGGCAAGTTAACTTTCTAACTCTAACTCATATGTCAGTTTACGAAGTAGCCTACAGCTGTTTTAAAAAAAATTCTGGTTCTCACTTAAAATTTATAGTGCTGCTGAATGGTCTAGACCAAAGTAGGTTCCGCAGAACCCAGGGGTTCCTTAACGGACTGTCCGGGGTTCCGTGAAAAACATTTAGTAAAAACATTTTTCTAAATTTTTTGTTTGGGGTATGGATTTATTCTATATTATTTGGGAATCATGAAACCGAATAATGTTTATAATAATATTTAGGGTGAATCAATAGTCAGTTTTTGGAACTATCTGATTCCTGAATTTTCTTCTATTGAAAAAGTAGCACTTCACACATTGCTGCCATTTCCCACTACCTACTTCTGGATTTCCCTTTAAACTGTCATGGAAACTAAATACCGAAGTAGACTTAATGCTGGGGCTAACTTTAGAATCAAACTCTCAACTATAAAGCCAAAAATGATTACAAACCAAACTCTGTGTTAAAATTTCTAATAATTCTGTTTTATGTGTTATGCACTTGTGGAAAATATGAAAATTAAAATCGTTTAGTTTTGAATTTTTATTCGAAAAATACACATGGCAGTAATATTACTTTTTTAATTGTTTTGAAAGATACATACTATTTAAAAAGGCAATATGAAAATATTTATTTTATGATTGTATAAAATCACTAGAATCTGGGGTTCCCGGGAAAGTTACTGGAACCAAAAAGGGTTCCGCGTCGAAAAAAGTTTGAAAAACTCTGGTCTATGTGCATCCAGTATTGAAAGGAGTGGGTGGGCAAAAACAGTCCTCCAGTTTTTCACTCAAAGGCAATGCATTATAATAATAGTACGCTTTTTAAGCCTTCTTTGAAACGCCGTCAGATTGACTGAACTAGACCCAAAGCAATCTGCCATTTAAAGATTTTTTTCGATTAAAAGAAGGAAAACTTCATTACTTTTTCCATTGTTTTTGTTCAAAGCTAAGAAATGTGGGTCAAAGGGTACAGCTGGGGCAAATCGAAATAAAATTACAGAATTTAAATCAATGATTGGTGTCATAAATGAAGTGTAGCATGCAAAGGAGTAATATTAGGTCAGAAGTGGTTTCATTGCAGAGCATTGTCGCTCGAGTGACGTGACTGCATTAGGAGCAAGCGTGCACAGGCGCCATCCTAAGACTGCCTTTCCAGGCCCCTTCTCTTATTCATCTTATTTACGACCAGTGCTGAACCTTTGACAACTTTTCTGTAATTATTATTTGGTCTCTCCTATCCAGTAAATAATATAAAAATTATGGATTGTTTTAGTAAAACAATAAAATTGGAAGAATTTCATATTGTCATTTTTTTTTAATTGTTACTTCAGCAGTAAACTAGTAGTTGATATATACTTGTGATTTCATTTGAGTATTGGATTAGAAGGAATACAGTGGATACTTATTCGATTATTTTTAATCATGTTTGGGGGTTTCATGGGTTGTGCATGACAATAGACTGTGAGAATCTGTTTAGGTTAGGTAGATGTTAGATGTGAAATATTTTGTAACGATCTACTGAAAAGCTGCAAAGTAGGCTTTGAGATTCTCATGTATAAGAGATTCTTAAAAATCTGAGATAGAAGATATCTCTCAAATTGTGTAAATTTGATGGTTGGCAGAAGTCCAAATTTATATGTCTTGGCTTAAGCTGCTAGCATATCAAGATTAATTAGAACAATTTTTCTCAAATAACTTTTACTGTACTAGTTATAAACCCAGAAGGTTTTGAGGACTTTGTTGTGAACCGTCTGTCAAGTTAGTGTGAGACTTGAATTTACCTCTTAAGTATTATCAAGCGTTGTAACTTCTGTTGATCTCTGTTTATTTTAGCCCTGCATGAGAGTGCTATGTTAAAGTGTAGTCCAAAGTAGCGATGATCTTGCGAAGTGACGATCTTATTGGTTTATAGTATTTATGCAGGAGAGTGAGGTTATTCGTGAGCTTGCTTCTCATTAATCGTGATACCAGTAGCGTGCCAAGGTTGAAAGAGAAAAAGTTACTCTTGTAACTGACTAGAAGCTATAATAGTTAAGAGTAAAATGTAAGTTAGTCCAACTATTTAATTTTCGATACATTTCAGTCATGTATGTGTTCCTCTTCAGTTCTAGTTTTCTAACTGATTTCAGATCAAAACACCGCTTATAAACTATACTTCCTTTTTAACTATAATTCTAAAATTAGTTAAAAAGACATTAGTTAGAGATAATGAATCACTACTATTATCTAATTCTTTCCTGTTTCAGTTTCTCCAAATGAATCTTTTTTTTACAGCTAGGTTTGGTTAGGTTGCAGTGGTAGTACCACAAGGGAACACACGTAGGCCAAGCATTAACCCTTTGTGATACCACATAATGAAGATTGATTCTATAGTGGGAGTCCTAGATTTTGCCTAACTCAAGTGTATTTAGAGTAGGGATCTTTAACGAGTATCTGACATCGTACAGGCTTGGGACCGACGGTTTAACGTCCTTCTCCGAGGGACGGCGTGCTCAGATTTATTCACTTCCCGCGTGAATAAATCGAGGGCCAGGTGAGGATTGAACCCCGGTCCTATCAGTTCAGAGGTGAGCACGTAACCACTGAGCTAGCCTGGCCCCCAAAAGTTTATGGCTACTTTATTTTGTACGATTTAAATATTGGCATGTGTCACATTACTTCATTGATTCTATACTGGAGCCCTTATTCTTTCCTAAGTCACTCAATTTCATTAGAGTAGGATATTTTTAACGAGTACACGACACCATGTAGGCTCGGTACGAAAAGCTTGACGCTCTTTTCGAGAGGAGGCATGCGCAAGATATATCCTCTTACATTCGAAACATTTATGGTGAAGTTAAGATTGAAACCTTCAGTCTACAGCATTAAAGCTAAATACGCTATCTCTTAGACCAGAGGTTCTCAAAGTGAGTTTCGTGGAACCCAGGGGTTCCTTAACGGACTGTCTGGGGTTCCGTGAAAAACATTTAGTAGAAACATTTTTCTAAAATTTTTTTTTGGGTATGGATTTATTCTATATTTCTTGTGAATCATGAAACCCAATATTGTTTATATCTACATATACCCATAATTAGAAGTGGTCAAAATTTTATTCATATTTTGGATGAAAGTAGCACTTCACACATTGCTGCCATTTCCTACTACCTACTTATGTGAAACTGGATTTTCCCTTTATACTGCCATAGAAAACCAAATACCGAAGTAGACTTAATGCTGGGGCTAACTTTAGAATCAAACTCTCAACTATAAAGCCAAAAATGATTACAAACCAAACTCTGTGTTAAAATTGCTAGTAATTCTCTTTTATGTGTTATGCTCTTTGTAAAATATGAAAATTAAAATCGTTTAGTTTTGAATTTTTATTCGAAAAATACACATTGTTTTGAAACATACATACTGTTTAAAAAGGCATATGAAAATATTAATATTATGATTGCATGAAATCATTAGAATCTGGGGTTCCCGGGAAAGTTACTGGAACCAAAAAGAGTTCCGCGTCAAAAAAAGTTTGAGAAACTCTGTCTTAGACTTCACTTGACTACCAAACCAGATCGAATACTGAAAATTACAAATTCCTTCAATTTACGCTGACTGATATTTAAAATCATGTTGTTATAATACTGTTGTTTTCTTTTAAATATTGTTTTAATTTTTGTAACTTTGGTGTGTAAAGATTATTTTGGTTATTGATACACACGCTTGTAAGATTTACACTTTTTTTTGGTACATAGGTGTAATAGATTATTCACAACAGATAACAATTGTTTTTGAAATTAATGCCCCTAATTGTAAACCTTACTCTTTAATTGCTATAAAAAGTGCATATAAAATATTCGATATCCATCTATTATGGGTTAGCTCAGGGATTTTCAATGGCAGTGAAATTCACCCCAGGGGAAAACTAGTGGATTGTGACCACAGTGAGTTTACATATTGAGAAAAACTGTTAAAATAAAGATGAAACGTTGGCGGAAAGGTGATTCCATATATTAACTCCGACCAAATTCCAAGAAGAAGAAAAAGTGTTTAAAGTAATATTAACAATTTAAACACTATTGATCTTTTAATTATAAATTAAAAACATGCTATTTTAATTAAATTAATATTTTATATATTCATCAATTTTTGAATTATCATTTAATTTGTTGAATTCTATCATAAACTATCCATCAATGTTTTTAATTAGGGTTTAATTTGTAAAGTTCTATCATATTTTTTTACCATCATTATATCTATCAATGTTTTGAATTAACGAATAATTTGTAAAACTTTATTACAAACTGTAATCCACATAAATTTGTATATATTAATAAAATAGGTGTGTTCGGGTCAATTTTCCAGGATAAAAATCAAACTCTCGTTGCCAACGTTTCGGTTTTATTTAAAACCTTTTTGATAGGCCTACAAAACAAAGGATAATTAGAAATCACATATCAACATCAAACATATACACAATATGAAAATGGATTGTTACAACTTATGAATATTACACGCAGAAAAAATTGTAGGTCTATGAAAAAGGTTTTAAATAAAACCGAAACGTTAGCAACGAGAGTTTGATTTTTATCCTGGAAAATTGACCTAACCCCGATTAGAGAACACACCTATTCTATCAAACGGTCGATATATTATTGAATCCGTTATATATTAATAATGTTAATAATTTTTAGTAGTGTTCAAATATAATTGTGAATGTACTTTAGAAAAAGACTATGTTGAAAAGAAGAGAGTGGGGGTGAGTGGGATTGTGATAAATGGCTAGAGGGTTGCATGAGCCAAACAAGGTTGAGAACACCTCAGCTGGCTGCAGACCAACTGAGTGATGTCACTCATCCAAGTGATAATACTCAATGTTGCTTAACTTTCCTTACCAGTGGTATCAAAACCCATTTCTCTTACTGGGAAAAGGTATATTCAGCTTGGGTTAAGACGCTGACTGTTTAATGTTTATCAAATAGCGAGAAAACGATTTATTCCAACCCAGTGAAGAAACTGGCGATATAATGGTTATAGTTGAAAAGAAGTTACAAAACAGTGAGTTTCAGCAAAGTCTAAAGGCAGTTTGCCTTCGCAATAAAATAGAATTTACAGTGAATTTTAATTAAGTAAAAAAAATCTAATAATTGACTGATTTTGGATGCCAATATAGTTTTCAAAGATTTGAACACAAGTGTTTAACTTGTTAATATTACTCTACCAACGACGAACGAATATTACCATGCACAACAGTGCATGTCGTAAATAGCAGTTCCGGACCAGTGGCCAACTACTGCTAGATTCTCATCCTGCTGTTTTTGTTGGGTCAGTAAACAATGTCAAGAATGGGGGAGTCAGTCAGTAAGGGAATGTGTCTTCGTCTTCGTGGTCGTTTGGTCTTCAGGCTTTCCATTCTCTGAGGTACTGTATACTTTTGGAGTCATGTGGTCATCATTTTTAGTTTAAGTAGGAAACTTTGAGGATCGTGGGATTAGGAAGGGTTGAGAGTAGGATTTAGTTCCCGAACAAGAAGATTTGGATGGGTGGACAGTTTTTTGTCTTCATTATATTACTTTAAACACTTTTTCTTCTTCTTGGAATTTGGTCGGAGTTAATATATGGAATCACCTTTCCGCCAAACGTTTCATCTTTATTTTAAGACATCCTCAGGGCTATAAACTATCAAAAACAATGGACACTTGTCATATCTACTTTACAATCATCGTAAAAAATTCAAAAAAGTAGATATGACACATATCCATTGTTTTTGTTAGTTTTTAGCCCTGAGGATGTCTTAAAATAAAGACGAAACGTTGGAGAAAAGGTGATTCCATATATTAACCCTGACCAAATTCAAAAAAGAAGAAAAAGTGTTTATTAGTAATTGTAGTCAAGAAAACAATACCTTAATATTACTTTATGCAATGTGCTTCGCATTCATTTAAAACTAAACAAAAGTGAACATTTTTATCCAACTGACAAAATTGAAGTATTATAAGCTATATACATGGAAGTAAAGAATAACAAAAAAAAACTTGTCGCTTTGGTGGAAGGTTGCATGTCAGTAATAGGTCTGTGCCTAACAAACAGTTGGTCAAACTCTGAATTAAGTAAAAAAAGAATATTATCGATCCAACATCAATTAACAACGAAATGAATAAAAAAAACCGGGATTATTGAGGAGAACGGAGGGTGTCGAGAAGGAACTATGTAAAATGATATTTCTTATTTATAGAGTAAAAAGAAGTTATAGAAGGTGTAACAGTGTGGAGGGGGTAGTGTACACGGCGCCTGCGTCACGTGATTAAACATGTGCCTCAATATCGTCCAGTTAGCGGTTATTTATGGTACTGTCCAAAGTGCGTTTATATACACTTCATTATAATATTTGCATCATGCTCTGTAATCCACTTAATCTGCTATTCAGCTCATTACTATATGGTGCCATGTTTTAGTTATATTTTTAAAATGATGAAAACAGAATAAGATATAGTAGATTAATGAAGTAACGTCACTTGGTGAAGGTATCACTGTAAAATTATTTTTATTTAATTATTAAGTACGATTGAGAAAAAGTTAAGGATCAATTGTTATTTACAACGAAAGTTGTAGGTCATATTCTCCTAATGGACCTACCCCAATTTGATACATTTTAACCCATGCAAGCTAAAAACCAGTAGTTTAAAATATTTTTGGTATCTTCCAGTTTATTTTTCTAAAATTTTTCTTTATTAACATTGTTTCTGTCAATTTATTCATTTTATTCTTACAATACTTATATACCTTTTTTTTCAATTAGTTTAAACTTTTTCAAATAATTTTATTTATTGCAAACTTTTAACCATTTCCCTCACTCTCTCTCTCTCTCTCTATCTCGTTCTGTCTCTCTCTCTATTTCTTTATCTCTTTTTTTTTCAAAGAAATTTTTTTTAGATGTATTTTAAAACAACTCATTATCTTTATAAATAAACCGAGTTTTTTCATCAAGTAAGAATAAATAATGTAAGTAAGAAATAGCAATTTAAAGAGAACTGTCAGCTTCTGATATTAATTTACGAAAATTTCAAAACTTCCTACTTTTACTTTTGAAAATGTTTTTCAATAAAACCATCAGCTCTGAAAGTTGTATTTGAACCTGAAAAGCTGACCGATCCTGATAAATATTTCTATTCAGTTTATGATATCTTCTATTGTACACTCATAGTACTTGGTGCGATTTTGTGCACATAAATATACAGTAAGTATCAATTCTATAGTTATTAATTATTATTAATTGACGAAAAAAGCCTTAATCAAGAAGGATAATGTGCTGTTTTGAAACATATCTACATTTTCTTTTTTTACAAAATGAGGGAAAGAGAGAGAATTGATAAAAAGTTTGGCAATAAATACAGACATTAGAAAAAGTTTAATATTATGTAAAAATTTACAAAATAAATAAGGATTGTAACAACTATGAATAAATTGACAAAAATAACATTAATACAGAAAAATAGTGTACATTTATAAGGGGAAGTGTAGGACTAAATTCCAAGACCCTACAATAAAAGGTTTTGAAACAATAATCACAAAGAGAATAGACATTTTTGCAGGTGGTAAATAGAAATATTTATCTGGAATCGGCAGCTTTCTAGGATCGAATCAAATTTTCAAAGCCGATGGTTTGGTTTTATTTCAAACTTATTTCATATATAGAAGGTTTGAAATGTTGGCAATTGTCTATCAGAATACGGACAGTTGTCTTAAAGTTTCCATTCCTAAACTAATTCATTTTAAACTTCTACTTTAAGAGTTCATTGTTTTTCATTTTCACAATTTCGTTATGTCTGCCTGTGGAAACAGTTTTAATCGAAAAGTAACCGATACTTACCTATTCCAGATGAATATGATTATCTAAAAAGATATCGCAATAAGCAAGTGAAATTAAAATCAATGATAAATAAAAGAATAATATTTTAAATTAGGGGCCCACATATTTAATTTGAAAGAGTTTTAAGTACTTTTGAGATATTTGATGTTTTTGATAACGAGCAACATCAAAGGCTTTAGAGTAGGGGGTCCTCAGAGCCTTGCTTGGCTCTTGCACCTCTTTCGCCAATTACCACAATGTCGTTCCCACTCTACCCTTGTTCTCTCTAAAATTGTATTTTCAAAAACTGCATCCTAAATAATCAAAGTTGATTAAAAAATATATAGTATTACTAAAAATTTTATCTTAGTATATATATTAGAAAAAAAATAAAAAAAATACAGAAAATCACTACAGAACTCACTTCAATATTTCGACATTCGTCGTCATCTGGAAGAAGTACGAAGTACTTGCGTTGAGAAGCAAACTGCAACTCTCTCTCTCTCTCTCTCTCTCTCTCTCTCTCTTTCTATATATATATATATATATATATATATATAATATATATATATACGCAGTGACACATCAACAGAAACACAACAAAGACTCACTTTTCAATATTTCGACCGTAATGGCGGTCGTCCTCAGGAGAAGAATGAATTGACGGAGGGACGACAGTCAACTCACAGTGTTGACTGTCGTCCTCCGTCAATTCACTTCTTCTCCTGAGGACGACGCCATTACGGTCGAAATATTGAAAAGTGAGTCTTTGTTGTGTTTCTGTTGATGTGTCACTGCTTATTTTAATTGTTATTTGTCCTGCCGGACCGTTTTTCGTTTATCATGGTATATATATATATATATATATATACTTTTTTGAAGAAAATACGATCCGAAATGGATAAATACAGTTCAATGTACATAAAGAAACGTAGAGAAATTAAAAAAAACACACTTACAGTCTCTAATTTTCGGTTGAACCGTCTTCAGGAGAGATAAGAAAGGGAAACCAAGCGCACTGGTACAGAGACGGTTGGTGCACTACGCGCATTGAGCAACCTGGCCTTAATCTTAAGAGATAATGCTTCATTTTATTAGTTTCTTGTCAGTGCATCTAGTTTTTATGCTTTTATTTTAAGTCTTATTCTCTATTTTTTATTAAAGCTTAGTCCATAAATTTTAATTTTTATTTATGTATCATTTCTTCTGTTCATCCCTCAGTTTTTATTATTTTATTTGTTTTTGTGTTTATTATTATTTTTCATATTCCTATTTTAATTTAATCTTAAATTGATTCTTGTCTACCTTATTCTCTGTGACCGGGCACGTGTGTGGTAACATCGTTGGTCTCCAACCGTCTCTGTACCAGTGCGCTTGGTTTCCCTTTCTTATCTCTCCTGAAGACGGTTCAACCGAAAATTAGAGACTATAAGTGTTCTCTCTCTCTCTCTCTCTCTCTCTCTCTCTCTCTATTTATATATATATATATATATATATATATATATATATATATATATATAGTTCAATATAGATAAAGAAACATAGAGAAATCAAAAGAACACACTTACAGTCTCTAATTTTCGGTTTGAACCGTCTTCAGGAGAGATAAGAGAGGGAAACCAAGCGCACTGGAATGAATGTGAATGAAGCACTTTTTCTATCTCTCTTCTAACAGAGAGTCTGTTAGTTTTATTTACGATTTCATTACACTTATTTTCCTATGATCTGTAATACAAAAGACTTCAGGGTATTAATCCCTCATTTTTTATTTATGATGAGTTACTTGATTATATATATATATTGTCAACAGAAAAGCGATCACAAAAGGACAACAAATGTTTCGCAGTAAACTAAAAACACATAATAAAGTTTGTGTCTTTATTCTATAATATATATATATATATATATTAATTATATATATATAAATATATACATATATATATATATATATATATTAATTATTTATTTATTTCATTTTATTATATTTTTTATTTAATTGATCTTATCCTTGTATTTTAAATTGTTTCTCATCGCCTTAGCAACTCTGTGATCTTCTTTTTTTAGGCTTTTAGGTATTTTTCACGGTATTCCTTTTCATATTCCATTTGTCTTCCTGTTGTTTATTTTATCTTCAATCAACCAGAACTGCTTGTCTTAATTTTAATTTTAATTTTATTTCTTCTGTTCGTCTCTACTTCATTACTTCCTGAACCGGGCGGGGTGTCGGTTCCTTGCCTTTCCGGACGTGGCGGCACGGTCGGTTGCCGGGACGGTTTCCTGCCGTTGTGTGTCTTTTTCTCTGTGTGCTGCTTTTCTTCGTTTTTGAGCTGATTTGCATCCAGTTTGGGTCGTTTTTTCGAATTTTGAGTAAATATATATATAAACTTTATGTAGTATTTATATATGTATATATAAACTTTAACATATAGGAAAGAACAGAGAAAGTCACTACAGAACTTACTTCAATATTTTGACATCCGTCGTTATCAGGAAGAAGTGCGAAGTACCCGCGTTGAGAAGCAAACTGCTACTCTCTCTCTCTCTCTCTCTCTCTCTCTCTCTCTCTCTCTCTCTCTCTTTTCTCTCTAAATATATATTTATATAAATCAAACTTCTAAATTAAACGTTTCATTAAGACAATTTTGTATGAAGGAAAACGAGAGGGCTCATTACTGTCTCCGCTAGAATGTCAGATAAAATGACAATATTAAATAAATCTGTGACTATATTTGAGGCTCTAATGAAGAGTGTTTTTAATAAAAATGCTATCTCTACTTTAGAATATCATTTTCCTTTACTATAAGTAAAGTATAGTGATCGTGAAAAAATTCGATCTCGAGATTTTGACGGAATTACATGTTTTGAGGTCCCAGAAGTCGTTTTATGAGGTTTTTACGATGATGTCTGTATGTGTGTGGGTGGGTGGGTGGGTGAGTGTGTTAGCATTGCTTGTTACCACGATACGATCCAGAATCTTTGATGGATCAAGTTGATATTTTACACAAAAATGGGCCCCATAAAGATGAAGATCCCTATTGTTTGGGAAGAATTATGCATCATGGGAAAGTCACTTTTTTTGTCAAAAATCGTTTTTTAGAAAACATTTATTTCTCCTAAACGGATAACTCTAGACTTTTGAAATTTTGACATTATCTTTGAGGTTACAAACGGAACAAACGAAAAATATATTCAGAATTTTTAAACAACGGGAAATATTTTTTTTTCAAACAAATGTAAAAATTTTGACTTATAATTCAATCTCAAACCTTGTGAGAGCGATACAAGCCATACTGTTTGACGGATTAAAATGAAACTATGCCAAAAAATAGAACATTATGTGGAGAATGAGTTGAGATATTTTTTTCCAAAATTACATTTGCTAAAGGGGCGTTACAGTGCGATTTGTCTTTTCAGAAAATGTATTTTTGACGCTAAACCGCTCATTGAAAAATAATGAAAATTTGACCAAAAATGGAACAAAAAATTAGGAATTCATAAAAAAAAAATCATGAAGTTTCAATTACGGGAAAGAACAATAACGATATAAAAACTCTTTGTTTACCCTAGACTAAGAGATCACCTGCTATACTTGTCGAATTTTTTTACATTGTTTACATTGACTTAGAAATTTTTTGAGCGAATCCACTTAGATAAAATTGATTTTGTAAAGGAACAGTTTAAGTTGTTTATTGAATTATATGAGATGTAAGAGGAATAATAGTGTGCAGGAAAATGATAACACTCACTCAGAAAAAAGTCGTATATATGTTATGTAATAGGAATAATATCGAAACATTTAGATGTTTACGTTATGGGTAAATGAGACGTTATGTGTTATATACTCAAGAAATGTCATATAAGTTACTTATAGTAAAGTTGAGTGTAGGCCACTCCAGATTTTTTTGTTAATGAATTGGTAAATATATATGTACGTATACATGTTAGTGTGAAAACTCATGAATTGAGTTGAAGTATATAAAAGTATATTTAAGTATAATCCGGGACCAAGTGACGTTACTACATTAATGGTTAAAAGCATGCGCTTGGTGTTGTCAGAAAGTGATACTCATATTGTGCTTAGGCTGTTTGTCTTCATATTTCTCAGCACTCTTTGTACTTGGAGATTAAAAGCTTGTTTGTTTTCATGTAGGTGTGCTGACTGACTATAAAAAATCATAAATGGGCACCTTTTCCATGAGGAAGAAATATTAACTTAATTGGAGAAATTTAATAAGAAAATCAGAGGTATATTTATGTAGAAACTTTAGTGATTGATGATAACTATTTTTTTGCTTCTCTTAATTACCTTCACATTAATCCTAATATTTTAAATTCAGTGGCCGTTGAAGTTAAAACATCCTATACTCTTTAGTTACAAATGATGTACCGATTATTATTCTAAGTTCATTAAATAAAACAATGTCCAGAGGTATTATTTATAAGGGAAATTGTCATAACTCTACTTTGAGTATCTGTCCTAATGGGTGTCGTTCCGTTTTCATTAAACTTATTTGATGGCATGGTTTTTGGAACAAGTCAAGTCGAACTAAAATAACCTATTAAAATAATTTAGTGGCAAGGTTTAATTGAGATACACTAAAATAACAAATTGTTAAGACACTACTTCATCTGAAAACAGAACGCGTTCGGAGAGGGTATCCACAAGAGAGGTAGAACGGGAGCACTATCCAACTCTATTGGATTTTGGATCCCTAGAGGAAGCTGTATCGGGACCACTAAAGACCAAGCGATTCATCAATATCAAAGTTTACAATTTTTAATTGAAACTGAAAATTTCAATTAAAACAAAAGTTTTGGTCTTTTAATCCATAATATTTGGGGGCCAGGCTAGCTCAGTGGTTACGTGCTCGCCTCTGAACTGATAGGACCGGGGTTCGATCCTCACCTGTCCTTCGATTTATTAACGCGGGAGTTGAATAAATCTGAGCGCGTCGTCCCTCGGAGAAGGACGTTAAACCGTCTGTCCCGAGCCTGTACGATGTCAGGTACTCGTTAAAGATCCCTACTCTAAATACACTTGAGTTAGGCAAAATTTAGGACTCCCACTGTAGAATCAATCTTCATTGTGTGGTATCACAAAGGGTTAATGCTTGGCCTACGTGTGTTCCCTTGTGGGATTGCCACTGCAACCTAACCTAACCTAATCCATAATATTTGGTCCTGCAATCCTGAATAATTGAAAGCTTTTTGTGAACTTCTGTACATTTTTCCCTGCCAGTGGAAATTTGTAATTATAAAATTGGAGAATATTTCAAAACTCATGTAAAAAAATTAAATATTTTATAGAATCTTTACATGCTAAAAAACTGAGAAACTTTTTTTTTTTTGAGGGGTGTGATTGAGTCTGCTAGAAAGTTAACCCTCTAACGCTGATTCATCAAGGGAATATTCTGTCTTCCCAAAGCTTCTAGATTGAAATACCTAAATCCTGACATAGTACAGGCTTGGTACGTACGGTTTAACGTTCTCTATGAGTAAGAAAATACTCGGATTTTTTCACCTCCCACGTTGAAGATTCGAAGACTAGAGTGAGAATCAAACCCGGAATATACCAGTCCATAGACCAGCATGCAGGCCACTGGGCTACCCTGGCCTCTTACCCTTAAAGGAGAAATCATCAGTGCTATGAGGAGTGATGATTGCCAAGTACCCCTACAATTTTTTAATACCATTACTCAGAATGGTGTTTATTTCAGTATAAAAGATGTCTTTTGCATTCTAGTTAATCTGAATTGAACTAAAAACAGTTACTTTCAAACAGTAGTCGTTATATCAGTACACCAAAGAGGCTGGCAGTCCTCTCAAGAAGATTTTTGTATCCTCAGAATATACACAGTGCTACCAGATAAAGCTATGGTAGGAAAGTGGGATGTATAAATGGCATTACACGACACTTTATGCTCTCAAGACTTCGTGTTGCTTTGTGTTCTATTAGAAAATAACAATTCTATTGCTCCTCAAAGGAGAATGGTCCGTAGTTAGCTTTCTTGGAGATGGCCCAAAACACGATCACACTCGGAGAATCTCGCTGATGCTGATGTATATCATGAGGGTTCTCAGTATCTCATATAAGAGTGTTTCGCTTGTTAACTTGGTCATTTACGCGAATGGTCGCCTCATCTCTAAAATTATATCGACCTTCAAACCCATCACTTCCAACTTTGCTTCCATTGTTATGTAAGAAGACACGACGAACTGGTTTAATAGTGTTCTATAGCTGTTGGACTGTTTGGCTTGAAGGGTGTTACTGTTCAGTCATATTTTCAAGACATGGCAAATAGTTGTAGGAAGCTGAAGTTGCCCATTTGTCTCTTCTGATCGATCGGAGGCAGTTCGAACTCTCTCAAACATGTCACCTCAAATTGAGAGGCGTTCCCTCAACTTTCTTAACTAGCCACAAACACCCTTCTTCATGAATTTACCACGCCACCTCATCATCGACTTCCTTTCTGCCGGCTCTTTGTAGAATTTACATGGTTCATATCACTTACAGCACTTCTTTAAGTGACCATATACAATTAATATTGAATAAAGTTAATCTGAAACTTTTCTAATAAAGTTAAAAGAAACTTCATTCAAAATGTGAGCTTATAATTATAAAAATTGTAAACATATAACAGTTTGTCTTATAAATAGGGGCAAACCTTTCCGATCTTGACGAAAATTTTGGTCAATCTATTCCGGTTAGGAAAATAATTTTAAATTTTCATACAAATCGACTGAACGACTGATATTTACATAATATATAAATATAAAAAACAGTGACTATCTATGTGTATTTGTCTGCACTGTAGGAATTGACATCTAATTGATAGAAAATTTAACTTCTAATTTATGCGGAAGGTGTCGTATTCTTTTGCAAATTTTCCTCATGCAAAAAGCATGTTTGAAAACGTTTACGTTTAACGTTAAATATTACTGTTTATGTGGAAAAAGTTCTGTTTTGAGTGCCTCTTTTTAAATACATTAACGGGTCATACCCACTGTGTGTACGATTGTAATAAACCAAAATAGTATATTAAATAGGACTTGAAGAATTTTTCATGCATGACTCTTTAGATCGTGTCTCCGTTCAAATTCGTGAGTGTTTTAAGCCATTAAATATAAAAAAAAAAACTTAATAATATATTCTAGATTAATAATTTTAACAATATTAATTTTAAAGAATATCTATATACATAATCAATTACAAATGCATTTTCTGCAATTACTATTTTAAATATTTTTCTCTGTAACGTCATTAAAGATCTTAAAAACTGAAAACTATAAAATAGAAGTTTTACTATTGGATTACATTTGCATATTTATCTGTGAGTGATGCAAATGTTTTCACGTGCACTTTGATATTAAATTTCTTCAGTTAATGATTTGATATTTCATTCCTTTGCACTTTATTTTATTGTGATATTAAGAACTGTAAGATGAAATGTAGTGACTGTTTTCTGCAACCACACTTATAGATTTTTATTTATAGTGTTGCTAAGGGTTGGAAAGTTTGGCTCATTTGTTATTTGGTCCCCATTTTGATAATGGGTGAACACATTCCTGGTTCAATAGGTTTTTTTATTCGCGTACAATACTCGCATATGTATGCTTTTTGCCTTTTTGTTCTATCAAAGGAGCAAGGATGTGACTTATTTTTGATTTGGCACCTAATACATGAGTTTGTAGCCATATTTCCTAGATGTCACCCATCCAAATGTAGCTTAACTTCGATGATCTAGCAGAAACGGATGTATTCAACGTGGCTATGACCGTTAGCTAGATTAATAGAAATCGTTGATGAATATTCTTTTCTATTCTATCAATTTATAGACAGCCTTTATCATTACTACAAATTATATGATTTTTAATTTTAACAGATTCCGATCTACTTGCTATAAACACAGAAAAAATAAAACACTTATACCAATATTTTGAACAAATAAACCCGTCAATTTAACTAGTCCTATTATTATTACAGACGTTAAGCTGTTAGTCCCGAGCTTTACGTCAGTAATTGCTCGTTTAAGATCCATAGTCTAAATACACTTTATAGCCTAAATACACTTTGCTTAGGCAAAATTTAGGACTCCCAACGTAGAATGTTCATTTTGTGATATTACCAATGGCCAATGTTCGGTCATGTGTGTTCCCCCGAGAGACTGCCACTACAACTTAACCTATTGTATTAGGGGAAAGTCGTGATTACATTTCAATTGATACAGAACAGATTAGGGAAAGTTTTATTAAGTTATGGTTAGCAGTAGTTTCGTTATTTTTGTATATTTTCAGATTTTAAACATTTGTTAGTGAGATCATATTTATTTTGGTACCAGTGACTACACGTTCTGAATGAAAAAAAAAACAGATTAATGTCATCATACTCTCTCTATATGCTGATCCATTCTTTCGTAAAAAAATTTTAAATACAGAGAGAATTCTTATTAAGTGTTTTAGATGGTCAAACAGTTTCAGAATAATACTATTTTTTTAGTTTTAAACAAATATAAAATTGTTTAGTTGTTTATTTAAGCTGTTAGGACATGAATTCAATATTTCACTAAAGAATAGACAGACACTCCGACAAGTTTCATCCAAATTCGAAAGAAACAAAAGTTTGACATACGTTGAGTGAAACTGCACCAGCAATGCTTCGTTCTTGACTAAATTAATACACTTATAGGATGTGAGGTAACAGTTGAAGGTCTATTGCTAGGCAAATACGTAGGTAAAATAAGCTTAGTTTGGCATGTCTAGTTGCTTGGAATCTCCCAACTCTGATCAATGTGAACAGACATGGTGTGAAATGAGATAACAGAAACCCGAGTAACGCCAGGGACGACTAGTTGCGCAATTCTGTTGTTGTTGTTTCGAACGCCCATACTTATATGATTTCACTTTTAGTGCTGTTATAAGAAAGTGGGCTTCATTTATTATTTTTCATTCATTTTAGTAATGGGCGAGACGTATTACTGGGTTGATTATATATCGGGAGTCCTAAATTTACTTCACTCACGTTTATTAGAATACGGATTTTTATGAAAGCACAGCATAGTATAAGCTTGTCACTGACTTCTTTACGTCCTTTCCAAGAGACTTGGAACACACATTTCCAGAAAAAGGAAATGAACAAGATACGTAGTATGAACCTTTAGTGCTACACAATTCGGTTACCTTTTAGTCACACTTGACTCGAGCTGTGTAATTAAAAAAATAAAATAATTCAATAAATCATAATTTTGTCACAGCATTATTAAAAGAAAATATTTATTTTAATTTGGAGCTTCCCTGATTATATAGTCGTTGTATATAAATTATCTTTATCTATATTTACGAAAAATACATTGACAAAGACTTCCCTGAATGCTTACAAAACGATAAGGCTTACATCTGGTAAGATGATACAAGACTCTGTCTAGCCTTTCGAAAAAACGGTCAAACTGAACTCTATAAAGGAAAAGATTAATATACAACACAATACTGAGACCTATTTCAAAAATTCAGACCGTCAAATCGTCAATAATTTTCCTAAATGAGTATAATATAAGTTCAAAATCAAAGAAGAGTAACACAGAAAGTAAAGAAATACACTTACTAACTAAAATTTTTTGATAATTCGACATCAGGGGAAAAGAATGAAGGAGATGGATTTTACAAAACTTTAGGTAAGTAAGTGTGTGACTTTACTCTGTAAGTTACTCTTCTTCGATTTTGAACTTAAATATATATGATATTATATTGATATTGATATAGCTTTTGTGAATTTATAATATTATATCTTATATATATTTAAAAAATTGCAGGGAAGGCACATGAAATAAAAATTAGCATCTGCACCACAGTAATAATTCAATTGTGAACCTCAGTAATGTCAGGTTTTTAGAGTAAACATCTTAGTCTCATTTCTGAATTGTTTCCTGTTATATTATATATATATATATATATATATATATATATATATATATCAATGATCAAACCACAATAAGAAATGGGAAAACAAGACTAAGATCTTTCAAACGCAATAAGCTGTCTTCGTCAGAGTCAAAAACCCAACTGCGTCAAACTCAGTCAAAACTGAGTCAAAAACTCAGTTGGGTTTTTGACTCTGACGAAGACTGCTTGTTGTAGTTGAAAGATCTTGGTCTTGTTTTCCCATTTCTTATTGTGGTTTGATCATTGATTGTTATTTCACGTGTTTATGTGAAATCTTTATATATATTTATATATTACATGATGGTAACCTTCTTGGGTTACCTTCTTTTCCTTACTTTGCTTGCTTTCTGCTGACATAGAGTATTTATTTCTGTTGTATTTCTTTTTCTTGTGATTTGGACTTCATTGATTGCATCACGTGTTTAATTGTGATTTTTCTGCCTATATATATATATATATATATATTCTATGTTTTGTTATTGAGGGCTAGGTCAAATTAATATATTTGACCTAGCCCTCAATAACAAAACATAGAATAGAATAGAAGAGGTCAAGAACAATTTTTGGAGTTTATATATATATATATATATATAATGGTATATTGTTAAATAGCATAGCCGATTCTGCATTCGTGTTCTTTTCCGCAGTTGTTCTTTTCTCCAATCACATTTCTATGCCGCAAAGGCAATGAAATTAAAAAAATTCCCAGGGACTTACTGGAGGCAATAACATTCCCTGGGAAATTTGTTATTTTCATTGCCTTTGCCACATAGAAATGTGATTAGAAAAAAAGAACAAATGCTGAAAAAAATTGTGAATGCAGAATCTGATCTGTTATTTAATAATACATGGTTAGATGAAGATCTTCTTCCAGTTTATAGAAATATATATTTATATATATCATATGTTTGTAACTGTTATATAATATATATAAATAACTGAAAAAACGCATAATGAATGAAAACACTTACTAGTAGCAATATTTCGAAATGAAGTTCGTCGTCAGGAGGAGACTAGAAGGGAAGAAGGAGACGTATGTTCGTTCAAGACAGATGTGGAAAGTGTTTTTCTTATCCTGACGACGAACTTTGTTTTGGAATATTGACTGTAGTAACTGTTTTCGTTATTTATGTGTTGTTTGTTTTAGTTATATATATGTCCGGTTTGGCTGGTCTCCAACCGTTGCTTCGCAAGTACACTTGGTGTCCTTATCTGTTCTCTCCTGATGATGGTTGTACCGAAAATTAGAGACTGTATGTTTGTTATTCTATTTACTGTGTACCTATAGTTTACTTTGAAATGGTTTTGTCCTTTGTGGATCGTTTTCTTGATGATTATATATATATGATCAAACCACAATAAGAAATGGGAAAACAAGACTAAGATCTTTCAACCGTAACAAGCGGTCTTCGTCAGAGTCAAAAACCCAACTGACGAAGACCGCTTGTTACGGTTGAAAGATCTTAGTCTTGTTTTCCCATTTCTTATTGTGGTTTGATCATTGATTGTTATTTCACGTGTTTATGTGAAATCTTTTTATATATATATATTAGTATAAAAAATAGGGACTCCGTTGGTTTCCAGGTTCAAATCAAACTTTGAATTGCTTACGTTTTAGTTTTTATTTTAAACAATTTTCGTAGGCAGAAATAACTGACCGAGCCCCAATTTATTGTAGTACTATTATATCAGTCGGTTGATATTTATTTGAATTGTTTATATATATAAAGAGTTTAAGTC
This sequence comes from Hermatobates lingyangjiaoensis, assembly GCA_026182355.1. Classification (NCBI taxonomy): domain Eukaryota; kingdom Metazoa; phylum Arthropoda; class Insecta; order Hemiptera; family Hermatobatidae; genus Hermatobates; species Hermatobates lingyangjiaoensis. The sequence continues at coordinate 397,568 of JAPFBL010000011.1, read as the reverse complement.
ATAACATGTTGAGCAGGGGTCAATTGCATAATTGTTTTAATCTCCAGGTTGGAGTAAGTTGTGAAATGTGATTCACATTCGATAATAAGATCAAGTGGTTTGAATCGATGACTCAGCTGGGATTGAGATGATCCGTTAGGATGAAATGGTGTAAAGTCTGGTTGGTTGTTTAACTATAAAGAGGTGGGGAAAACAGTCAAGGTAATATAGATAAGGACAGGCTTTTGTGTCGCAGTGTTATCACTAGTCATGTGGTGTACTGATGTAAAGCTTCAGGAGTTGATCCCCTTCAGCATAAACCATCCATGTCAACCGGCACCAAGTATACTTCTCTTCATTCACATGTGAGTTGTAAATTACTAATTATATTTATAAAATAGCTGATTAACAAATTAAGCAAAAATTCCAACTAATTGCCAACTCATTTTCAAATAATTGTATTCTAATCATTTTCTTTTATAATGTTTTTCAAATACTGTAATATCGGCAGAGAAAACCTTCCTACCTTTTCCATGAAAAGTCAGTTACACATGTTTGTTAACCAATTCTCCCTTAAATCAAGGGCATAGACTCCCTTATTAATAATATAATTCTAACTATGAGACCTACAGCTCTTGATTGTCATTAGTTAGTTTCCACTGCCCATCATATAATGACAACAGTTCTTACCCAAGTTAATTGTTAATTTCCATAAATTTATGAATTACAAAATTTCAGTTATAAATTCGAAAATTCTGATCATAATAAACTATCTGGTAAATTACTTAACCATAACTTAAAGGAAGTAAAGATGAAGATATTTCTAGCTGATTTCAGAATGTTACAGTTGTATTCAAATATTTTTTAAGTTATAGAGGTCTGTTATATCATAGTATTGTCCGAACGCAAGTGGATGGTGGGAAATTATGTATATAAGTAAAAAAAAAGTTTTTGTCTGTACATTGCTTAAATCTGACTCATTTCAACTTATCTTTATGTTTTGTTTGTTAGGGAAACCGAATCCAAACTTGAAAAAATTTCTATCCTTTTGTCCAAAAATTTGTCACAAACATACTCAACTACCATAATTTATAGCGAGCTGAAACTTTGGCAGTACATTTGTGTATGTCTAACTTAAATGCTAATATTTAAATGGAATAGAAATTCAACGTAGAAGCGAAGTTATAGACTTTTAAGCTTTGCTTATCAAGCTACACAGGTATATCATCTAACAATCTAACAATACCAACTTGATACAATATCAGGCACCTAAAAATACCTGTATACTTTCAAAATAAATATATTTTATTTTTTTTTTCTATAATCTATACAACGTAAACATAACTTGAAATTTGTCAGTTCTAAGCAACGTACAAACAAAACCTGTATCGATAGACAGATATTTTTAGCTGCCTGATTGTAGCAAGTAGGTATTGTTAGTTGATCTTAATTTCGCGTGCGTTTACCATAATTTACTCGCTTTAAAAAAGTGAGTCCTACCTACCTTCATACTAAATAAGAAGTATACCTAGAATAAAATTAAATTTGAGTTCAGTATCTGAAGCTGCAAAACGTAAAAGAAACTCCAGATATAATTACAGTTATGGATGGTATTAATAATGATATTTTCTACTATTTTATAATTTCTAATAATATATTGGAATACCACGTATCATTTCTGAATTTTCGTAAAAATACCCGTCAAAGACGGATACGTCTGCTAATATGTCATACTTCTGCTGTCTTGAATTATCCCACAATTCACTTGCTCTGCTATCAGATTATGTTTTCCCTCTTTTTATTAGTTATTGAGTGGCTCTTCAAAGACACTATTAACTTTAATAGATGTAAAGCTCCTGGAACTTAAGGAAAAACTAACTGGTACATAGACCTTTAAAAGTGATTGACATTGAAACAAAAACAATAATGCAAAGGTTATTTACTCTTGCCGGGACCAGCTTGGCGTCTCTCTCTTTATTCAACGTTCAGCCTAAAAATAGACAGTTCAAACCAATTTTTTTATTACATGAGAATCTAAAAACTATTTCTAAACTTTCATACAATATTCCATATTCAGCTTATAATATAAAGCATCACTTTCCTCTCAAATATTGAAATATATGGAACATAAGATATTATTATCTATTGGTTTAAAATCAACACAAATCAATCAACACAGAATATAATTTTGAATCTAAATGAAAAATTTTCAAAATTTGTTCGGCGAAAGCTTTGTGTTTTTGTCCAAATATTTGTTAAAAGACTTTAAAACATATTTGCGAAAATTAACATTTAATAAATACGTAAATAAACCCCCAACCAAATAAAATCCCCCAACCAAATCCCCCAACAATAAACAATTTATGTCCCATTTTGCCAAACATTTAGTCACCAATAACCACCAATTTTTCCCAGACCAAAATATACAAATACTACATAGAAACAATAAATTCCGGGAAATAACTATTTTAGAAGGCTATGAAATCAACAAACTAGTGCGCGATAATTCTTCTACTTGCCTCAATGAACAAATTCCCAAATGTACAACTTTTCTTAATTTATTTATATATGTATAATAAAAAATAAAAAAAAAGTTCTACTTTCTCCTTAAGCATATATTTGGTTTATATTTCGTTATAGCTCTGTGTGTTATATTTTCAATATGTTTCCTACACTCAGACTAAAAGAAAATGTAAAGGCTCAGCCTAACTTTTAAGAGAAAAGAAAAAAAAAATTACAATGAAATATACCTGCCTTCGAATAAGAAACAGATGTACCCTATACCCCCACCCATGTCCATTCCATTACCAGTCAGTCTTATTCAGAGGCACTCATCCTTAGGTTCGAACTTTCTGCCTTATTTTATTTTATATTAATTTTTATACTTATTTACTTTTGTACTATAGATAATTCTCTGGTGTCATTGTATTTTTTAGTTAATGCCTGAGGAAGATTTCCAAAGACGCGTTGTTTATATCATTAAATTTTTATATGTGGAGACCATTTCATTAGATTTTTACCCTACAACACGTAAATAAACTTTGGCTTGACTCCATCAATTAGTTCGCACAATTAAAAAAACCACTTTTCTTCTCAATTAATTTTTAAGTAATTATATATTTGGACTGTTTTCATTTAAACAAATCATTCTAACAAGATTTGTGCATTTATTTTATTTATTTGTTTGTCAGAGATGCATCAGCTTATAATTTGCGTATATTACACTACATTCATTCATAGTACTAGCTATATAAAAGTGTATAGGGGTAGGAGAATTTGAATAGTAACTCGTAAATTTGATCCCACACTTATCTTTCTGATTAAAACATTTTACAGTAATGTCAAAAGGAAATAAAAGTCTCAGACAAAGAATCAATGAGATGGAAACATATACGTGAAAAATATAACTGGATATTCAAATAAGTTTAGGTCTTTCTAAAAAATTAAAAACAGATTATTATTTCTGAAACTCTAATGAAGACTGTTTGTGGTTAAAATCTTCTTTTTTTTGTAATCTTTTTTATATTTTTGAGTATACATTCATTTTTCCAAAGACTCATTCAAAGTAGATATATGCTCGATAAAAGGTGAACTATAAGTAAATAATAGGCACACAAACTTGCAGCCTCTTAATTTTTGGTTTAATATTCATCAAAACAGAAGATAAGAAACTAATCCAATTTGGGATGCAACGGTTGCAAACAAAATTATATACTTGATTATTTCGCCAGTTCGTTTTTTGTTCCACTTTCTTCTCTCCTGATGGCGGTAAAGCCAATAATTAGAGGCAGTAAGTTTTTTTTATCCACTTATTCTTTTTTTGTCCATATAGTTTAACTTTTAGCATTTATTAACCTTTTTGAATCATATAAGGTGAAGATACTGTATATGAAAAATCAAAAATCGAATTTCGAGTGTTTATTGAGAAATCTTGATTTACTTTTATATATATATATATATTTGTAAAATTTGGAAGCAGTCCTTCATTTAAGCATATTAAAGTCAGTAGCACATATATAAAGTCAGTTAAGCATATTAAATTCAGTCAGTAGCTCTCGAGAATCAGGACCAAGAGCAGCTACTTTAAACTTTTACTGTAAAATGTGTCTTAATACCAACTCCAAAGACTAATAATTTTTCTTCTTTTTTTTTCTCTTTCTTTAATTAATCACCCTGAAGATGACTGGAAGCCAGTCGAAACATGTCGGTTCCAACTTAATTAACATTCTCCAACGTTTGGATGAAGGAAAGAAGAAGGTATTCAGAAACCTTGAAAAACTAGTGAAGAAAATGACATCAGCGAAATACGGTCAGCTGTTCAATGAAATATATATATATATATATATATATAAGTTTAAAATCGATGAAGAGTAACATACTAAGTAAAGAAATAAACTTACTTACTCAAATTTTGGACAATCCCTGTTAATTTTTGGGCACTCTCTGTCCCTTTTCTCTTGGAAGTCGAATTGTAAGAAAATTTGTGTTAGTAAGTGTGCTTCTTTAATTTGTACGTTACTCTTCTTCGATTTGAAACTTGTGAGTATCCAGTTTGGATAGCCTTTTCAGTTTTGAAGTATATATATATATATTATATATATATATATATATATATATATCATTAAAACGTACCGCAGCTTCGGCATTCACAACTTTCGAACTCAGCTGTTCTAGTCTCCTGACAATCCTACGGCTAGGGGTAGGTAACTCCCAAATGAGTTGTCCAAAGGAAGGACATTAAGAAACTTTTTAAAATCTTAATGTCCTTTGGACAACTCATTTGGGAGTTACTTACCCCTAGCCGTAGGATTGTCAGGAGACTAGAACAGCTGAGTTTGAAAGTTGTGAATGCCGAAGCTGCGGTACGTTTTAATGAAATATGCCAACATTAAGATTTATACTGCCCTCATACTCGAATATATATATATATGTATATATATAAAACAAGATTTCACATAAAAACGTGAAATTACAGGCAATGATCAAACCACAATATGAAATGAAAAAAAAAAAGCTAAGTTCTTTCAACCGTAACTTTCGTCATCTGACGAAGACCGCTTGTTGCGGTTGAAAGATCAGTCTTTTTTCCCCTTTTCATATTGTGGTTTTATAATATATAACAAATGATTTAATATGTCAAAGTTGTATAGAATGGGTGCATTATGCAATCAGGATTCGGTCAATTTTAGAGGTTCAAAATATAATTCTCAAAATATAAATTTCGGTTTTAGGCAGAAGTAAGAATTTTTTGAATTTTAAGATGAAAATTACATTATATAAAGGAACTAACAACATTGACTGGTCAAAGTCTTCGACTAGACTAGTCGAACTGTACACCAACGATGTATATGTATAACAACGTGTATCGACACCAATGTGCAGGATCATTATACACCAATGATGTTCATCTTTTAAGGTTAATGGTAATACGAATGATTTATCGTTGTCATCACTGCAACATTAGTAGTTGTGGGTATTTCTTAGAGTTTTTTTTTAATATGGGTAAAACTGAGTTAATTTTTCACAGTTATGCTTTTTGTAAGCATCAAATACGAATTCGTATTTATTACTTTTACCTAAGGTAATATAAGGTATTTAAAAGTCCATTATATTATGCAGTTTCATATAAGACTTAAAACAGTTTTTGCAATGAATGTATATGAGCATTGTGAGGTAGAGGGAACAACTCATTTACACTAAGCTGAACAAACATTGACTCAGTCTGTTAGTGTTTGGTGCACTTAATTTTCATTTAGCTTCCATTTATTCTAGATAAGAAATTATAACAATATTATAGCAATATATAACATCTTATATAAAAATAAGATGTATTTATACATTATAACTATAATTCAGAATTCAGACCAGTATTACGTTTTCTATTTTTCTTTAAAAATGGTGCCACAGTACTACTACTCTGTAAGATTCTGTTCTGTAAACACTATTATTTTATATTCATATTATTAAACTTGTAAGGTAAAATCAAAATTTATCATTTTGATATATTCTAATCGGCTATTGAGAGTTTTTCTCCCGAATATGAAATTTCAATCAAAATGAAATATCGGATCCATGAAGGATTTGATTCAACAAGGCTGATCTAGCCCTGATTAAAATTTTTGGTTTGAAGCTTCTTCAGGAGAGATAAGAGCGGGAAACCAAGTGCACTGGTACAGAGACGTTTGGAGACCGACACTGTTACGCATGCGCGACCGAGAATAAGGTAGAAGAGGATAAATTTAAAATTAAGTATAGGATAGGTAAGATAAAAATAAATAAATAAAAAAAAACATAGGGACGAATAGAGGTAGTGATAAATAAAAGTGAAGGACTAAGCTTTAATAAAAATATAGTAAAACTTAAAATAATATTGATAATACAAATAATTATATTAATATTGAATATAAAAAATAATTTAATAATAACAAGTGTATTAAATAATAAAAACTAAACATGACTTAAAAACTATATCAAAAGGCAATGAAATAATTAATTAATTGAAGCATTATCTCTTTAGATTAAGTCCAGGGCTACCTGTTTGCCCTCGTCAATGTAAGTGTGCGGACGTCGAGGTTGCCTCACCTGCCCTGCAATAAATCCCCAACAATATTTCACAGCTCCCTCCCACAACACATGTATCCTGTCCCAGATGACTACTCTTGTACCTCCAAAAACTATGACTACCGTTTGGAGAGTACCAATTGTGATTCCTTACATGTAGGTAAAGCATCCACCAAGCTTAGTCTCCGTATGAACAGTCATAGAGCTTCCGTCAAAAACACTCCCATCTTCCCATCGACATACTCGTACATGCCAATATCCACGGTCTCCCCTTTAATGAGTGGAGATATTTTCAAATAGTGATGTTCTATTTGTTGATAATAGTTTCATTTTGATTCGTAAAACTGTGTGGTTTGTATGGTTTTCAAAAGCTTTCAAATTGAATTGTAAGTCAAAATTTTTACATGTTACGAGTACTAAAAAGAAAATATTTCCAGTTGTTTTAAAAATCTGGGCATATTTTTCGTTTATTGCTTTTTTAGTCTTAAAGATAATGTCAAAATTTCAAGTCTCTAGGATTAGTAGTTTAGGTGGAAAAAAATGTTGTCTAGAACAGGTTTTTGAAAAAAAAATGGACTTTCCCATCATCCATAATTGCTCCCAAACAATAGGGCTCATGTACACTATGAGGCTCATTTTTGTGTAAAATATAATTTGATCCATCAAAGATTATGGACCGTATTGTGGTCAGAATCTTTGGATATATACTCATCCACCCACATGCACACAGACATCATCGGAAAAATTTCATAAAACGACTTCTGAGACCTCAAAACATGTAATTCCGTCAAAATCTCGAGATTGAATTTTTTCACGATCACTATACTTTCTTTACTTATAGTAAAGTACACGAAAGAATATGTCAATGATATTAGGCATTTCTTTTATAAGAAATAAAGTTCAAAATACCTATTTTTTTATGAAATTCTATGATTATTTGGAATATTTGTCAGAATATATAGTTTTAACGTACATTGCAAGGACTTGATTAGTGCACATATTTCAAGGACCATTATCCGCTCGATAAATAGTTGCCTTTTGATAAGCGATTCAATTGGACTTCATAAAAATTGAAGCACCTGGTAAAATAAGCATTTCTGAAACAAAGCGTGAGTTTTTTTTTTAATTTGTAGTAGCAAATACGTTATTAATTATTTACTGTGATCTAATTTTAAAGTAGGTAGAATCAAATTTTAAATAAATTAAGTTTTATCAACTGATTTTGAGGTTAACTTTCTAAATTCTTAAACTAACTTGCTTTTGATTTAACAATTTTTTTATTTTCCTTTCAATGAAGTATAGTAAACATGAAAGACAAATTGAAATTTCTTACTGATTTACTGGCATTGAAGTTTTCTGCATGTGATTTATTATTTTTTGGATGATACCGGTATGGGTGTGAATCCACCATTTTCAATTACTCAACAAGTTGTGCCTTTTGACGAATTTTAATGAAATTTAACGGTTGCGTAGTTCTTATTTTGAAAAAGAACTACACAACCGTAATTTTTGGGCACCATTCCGTCATATGAAAGATACTATCGAACATCTTGCAAGTTATATTAAACAATTAAACGATAAATAAATTGTTTATTTATTTATTATATATTATATCTAATATATAAGTTATTATTATAATATATATCTAATATAGTTTATTATATCTAATATATAAGTATATATTACAACATATACTTATACTTATACATATACTTATGTTGTAATACAGTTTTTAAAATACTGAAGTATTTTAAGTCTCAACTTAAAATTCGCTCCCCACTTTTCAAAAATTAATTTTACAGATTTTAATTAATCGTTATTTTAATTATTTTTTTTAAAAAAAACTCTGATTCAGATTAAAAGGTACTAGATATTAAATTACTTATATATTCACATAAATTTTAAAAATATTCTAAACTAAATAAAATTAAGATAAGTAGTTTATTATTAATTCTACTATTTATTTATTCAAAACTCCTGAAAAAATCTTCAAACAAATTGAGAACACAATTAACTCAGTCAACTTAACGCATCAAGTTATATCTCTTATTACTAATGCTTCCGTTTAATGATTTAATTATTAATACAATCAATAAACAGTCAATAGTTTTAATGGTAAGTATCAAAATTACTTTCCCATTTATTTCAAATGCTATAACATTTGAATGCACATATATTTCTTATAATTGTCGTAATGGAGACATCTACATAAAATAAATGATTGAAGTAAAGTGATTGTTACTGACTTTATCACCATTGCCTGCTATTATTTGTAGTATCAAGCAAATTATATATTGCTTATGGTGTGTAATACAGTTGTCATTAAACCAGTCGTAGAGTTCATTATTTGTTTGATATGTCCATGAGATTTTATTTGATAAACTTAATACTTCTTCTAAGCTCAATATTTTGAATATTTTATTAATACATATGTTATTGACATACCACACTATTCTGTAATTGATCGACAAGCTTCTATGCTATATCTTTTGTAAAAGAGTTTTACTGATCAATTGTGGACTTATAAAATTGAAGTAAGATAATGCTTTTACAAATTACTACTAACCAAAGATGGGTATGAAAACACATGTGGAGGTGTAATCTACAGAAACTAGTTAATAATTCTTAACATGAGACTAAGAAAGTAAAATTTATAAAAAATCCTTTTACTATTTACGATAAAAAATAATTTTCTGTCTCAAAAATAATTTTATTTATTATTTAATATAATAAAATAAAACAATTTTTGTTGTTTGGTTGGTACTACGTTATAGGTATTACATTATTACTTATTTCATTTAATTAATTCAAAGTGTGAAGTATAAACGAGGAATTTGTAAATATATCACTTTTACAATTAATTGACCAGCTCCAAGGACAAGTATATAATTTCACCTTTTATTACTGCTGTAATTTACAAATACGTCAAATTCTTTCAACTATGAAGTTTTTGATTATAATCCATGATATGGAACTAACAAATGCTTTATCTACTGTCGTGACCTCATAAATATCAACAAAAAATGTAATTTATGTTTTATATATATTTATATACAAACTATATAAACGTTGGAAATGAGAGTTTAATTTGAACCTGAAGAACTGACCGAGTACCGATAAATTTTAGTTTTGTTTCTATTCCACGGTCGATACTTTTATCATTTTTTATATTTATATATGCATATAAACTACATTGGCAAAAAGAACACACAGAAATGAAACAGAAACACACTACTATATTTCGATGGCCACTTCATCAGGAAGACAGAAATGAGTTGCTCTGCAGGCAGACAACGACTAAAACAGTGTAGCCAACTTACGGAGGGAGGAAAGGTTAGGATAGATAAAGAAATAAAAGCAAAATAAATAATAACGAATGAAAAGAAAAACTATTAATAATTGTAGTAAACTATTAATCATTAACCATAATAGAAAAAGTATTAGCACAAGTAAAAAAAGAAAACAAAAAAATAAAAATAAGAAGGTAAGAAAAGATACCTGCACAAGGAAATAGTAATTAAAACTGAGTCAGTGGAAGCTGGCATGAGTTGCAACTGGTAGGTTACTGCGTTTACCAACCGACGACCTATGATTATTCATACGCAAGTTAGAATGGTGGACGCTAATCCCACATAAAGAAATGAAGTAAAGGAAGGAACGGGATTGATGTTAGAGCAAGTAAGACACCCACGACGTCCACACTGAACCATACCCCAGGAGTTTTGACAGGCTTATTTAGTTCAGTTTTATAGATATAAACCAATTAAATAAACGGTTCTACGAACTAAATAAACTATATTCTCAATGGGAACACACAAATGAAACAGAAACTCACTACTATATTTCGATAGCCTTGTCGTTGCCAATCTTCGGAGTGATTCACTTCTATCTACCTGTTGATGAGGCCATCAAAACATAGTAGTGGGTTTCTGTTTCATTTGTGTATTCTCGTTGTGAATATAGTTTATATATATATAGAACAAGATTTCATATAAACACGTGGAATAACAATTAATGATCAAACCACAGTGTGAAATGAAAAAAAAAAGACTAAAATCTTTCAACCGTACAAGTGGTCTTTGTCAGAGTCAAAAATCCAACTAATTTGGTTTTTTTTAATATATTTAAAAGTTAGAAACAATCCTTCATGAGATAAAGTGAAAGGCATCAAAGCATTTATTTATATTATTTCCTTTTTCCTTGTAGTTTAAACTTTGGAGATACACATTTAATAATTTTTATAAATCGTACAACAATGGGTAACGGCAATGATACTAACAGAAGACCAAATGCATCTATTAACCGTATAAAGTACTAACATTACATTGATTTTTTTTTTTTTATATTTTTAGGTCATATTAATTAAGATTGATTATCAAAGGTGCTTGCCGACTCGTGACTTATTACTCAATAAGGTTTTAAGTTTTCATTTAATGAATACTAATGCATTTTGCCGCAGTCGCTTGATTTGTTTAATGATGTATAAATCTTAATTTAGTTCGAATATCTACTAATTGGATATAAAATTAAAGTTTAGCTTGTACATGTGATATCTGAAGTTATATGTCGGGTTTACATGGCATGGAGACTGTAACAAGATGCAGTGCGGTATAATGTTTCTTGGAGACATTAAATGTAAGGTAGTCACGCTACCTGTCTCGCATTGCGTTCTTCATTCTCTTTAACCTACCTTAATCCAAGTAGTTCATATTACATTTAATCGAACATAAATAATATTTCTTTTTGGCTCATACGTACCATCTCCATTTTAATTGAGGGACTGCGCATTATACTATGTTAAAGAATAAGGTTCATTCTTCATAGACTATTTGGGATATATTTCAGTCATATATATATCTTCTGACAAGCTTTAAAACTAGTCAAACTGTGGATAAATGTTTTAAGTTTTTAGCTTGTAGATTACTCATGGATTGCTGAAATATTCCATTAGGTTAGTTTGTGATGGCAGTCCCACGAATGAACTCGAATACTCCAAAGATTGGCCCTTTGTGATACTACACAATCAACATTCTACATTAGGAGTCCTAAATTTTGCCCAACTCAAGTTCATTTAGAGAAGAAATCTTTAAGGGGATTTGAATTTGTACATGCTCGGGACAATCCACTTAACGTTCTCTCCGAGGGACGACGTACTCAGATATTTTTCATCTCCCGCATGAATAAATCTAGGGCCAGAGTGGGTATCGAACCCCGGATCTACCAGTTCAGAGGAGAGCACGTAAGCCACCGGGCTACCCTGACCTACTAATTATACCACTAATTCAAGGTAGTCTAAGTACGACAAAGGTTAATTTTTAATTGACCAGATTTATGTTCAAGATAAGTTGAACATTTTAACATTTGTTGCTAAATATAAGGTAGATAAAAAATATAATTATTGATTATGGTATTTTAGGCTAAGTTCTATGATATTTATTATATAATTAATGTAAATTAAATGTATGCATTTCTACTATGAGACATACACAATAAAAATAACTGAAAAAAAAGTAATACAAAAATGGAAAAATCCAATAATATAGAAATAATAACACCACAGACATAATGACAGCATAAGTTTGCAAATGGCCTTTATAGTTCAGTCTATTCTCGTCTCTAAAAAACTGGTATCTCCGCACAGAAGTAAAAAAAGAAATCTCATTATAAAAAAATAATGCTTTTCATTTTGTTTTATGTCAGTGAAATAATTGTTTCATGTTTTAAGTTGGTGAAAACTTGCTAGTAAAATCTTCGTGGAAAAGCTGAAAAAATCTGAGCACGTTATCTCTCAGAGAGGACATTAAGCCGTTGGTCCCTAGCCTGTACGATGTCAGCTACACATTAAAGACCCCCTGCTCTTAATATTTTGAGTTAGGTAAGATTTAGGACTCTCAAAGTAGAATTTTGATTGTGTGGTATCACAAAGGGCCAATCTTTGGCCAATGTATGCTCTTTACTGGGACAGCCACTGCAACGTAACCTAATATATTACATATAAATATGTATTATATTACTTGTATTCCATTAGTTATTTTATTATTAAGTAATTTTTTTATCAATTATAATGAAATATAACAATTTCACTACCTAAAGGTGAATTACGTCATTTAATGAGTGTTCTCGTGAACCGTTACTTTTCTTATTATTATTGTAATAGCTTCTAAATTATTAGCAGAACTTATCGCAGATTTCTGTCTGATCTCTACTTCTTGGTTGATGAATAAAGTTAGTGTTAGAGGTTCAATATAAAGAAAAGTTTTAGTGATTACAAATGGTCTATAAAAAATTGAATGAATATTGATTTGTGCAAGAGATATATCTGAAAATGAATAAAAAATAAATATTGCTTTGCAAACGATTATTGTTTTAGGCTAGGAGAGAGATCCGGAAATTCCATAAACTCTAAGCGAGAAACGTCAAATGGGAGTTAGTTCTAAAGATAAACCGAGTAATCCGGAATTCCGTAATCAAGCAAATCCTATAATCGAGCATATCAATTCGTCTGAGTAATCTAAGTGTTCCAGATCCGCTGTAACTCTCACTAGACATGATGTACTCGATCAGAAGATGTAATAAGGACTTACAGTCAGAGTACCGACTGAACCTATATATATTTTTTAATATCCCGAATTTTTTTATTTTCCTTCGTATCTTCATTTCAATTTCTTTAGATTACTACTTCATTCAGACAGAATTATAACTTTTAATAGTTTTTTTCTATATACTCATTAACATTTTGTTTTCATATATTAAAGTTATTTGTTTTACTTTTGACCAGCACCTACTGTTTACTTGTCCTACTATAAAATTATACTTGTATTGCTTAAGCATATGTTTTTCTGCATCTTTTCACGCTTATTTACTTTTAATACTATATTACTTAGTATTACACAATGTTACAGTTGTCATATAGTCTAACTAAGATATAGTAGGTTATTTTAGGATACTTAAAAGCCACCTAGATTCCAGAATACAGTAAACGAGGCTCATCCTGTATTTAATAAGAGACATACCAGTATTGAGGAGGAGGTGTCACCTCCCTGAATAGAGTTAACAGCCTAAATAACTGAACATTCATTTTACATTTTAAATTCCCATCCTAGTTTGCATTTATTCCCTAAAGCCATTGGGAACTGTTTTCTAGAATCCCAAACTTTACGTAGTCAAGTCAGAACTAATAGATGTCAAATTAATTTTTTTTAAAGTAGTATGTTATAAATGAGTATACTATCATTTATGAAGTTTGTGAACTTTACACTTCACCGTCTTTTAAGTCAATAATTGAAATAATACGACTGTCAAACTTATAAGGTGAAAGAAAAGAAGTAATCATATTTAAGACCGGTAGTGAAAACATAGGAGCAAAGCTTCCATTTTTAACCAAAATACAATTCATTAAAGATAAATATGCTAATAATATTACTATTTTCTTTTTACCTTAAATACAATCCTTAAAAATATATGTGTTACTTTTCATCAATTTTACTTTAGTTTTACATTTATAATCTATTTCTTTTTGTTTCAGATCTTTCAAAATGGATTCGCAACAAAAGAGGATAAGGAGAACATAAGTTACAAATTTCAAACCAGGTTAGAATTTCAGTTAATATAATTAACTAAGAAGCATTCTTATTGCTTAAAAACAAATCATAAACATTCAGCAGATTCTGAATAGAAACCCACTCTAATCTTTTATGAATTTTTAATTTTCCTGGGGTTCTAAAACAGAACTACGAACAGATAGATCAACTCCTGTGTTGAATATATCTACTTCATTTTCTCTTTCAATTTATTTTAATTATTGTTAACGTCATTATTCTTTAAAATAGGAATTGTTCCTGATAATGAAAATCAACTTCCTAATTTCCTTCCTCTCCTCATATAAGTTCACAAATGGTATAGTAGAGTCGTTTCCAAACTTGATGTTAATACGCCTCTCTTAAAAATATTTAATCATTTGACACCCCCCCCCCCCCCTGAAGATTTCATAAAATAAAAGCACAAACATTTTTATCCTTATAAAATTTATTCATACAAACTAATGGAAAACGATATTTCATTATTGTTTTTAATGAGATGGATGTGTTTGTCTATTAGTACAAAGTTTATCAAATCTTGGTGTTTGTGACGATATAGCTATTCGTAGCTTTTTTTCTATGACTAAACGAGCTCAATATTTGGATTTCATTGCAGCCAAGGCAAAAAATCATTTTTTACGTAGAAAACTTTAGCAGTCATTTGGAAAATTGTTTCGCGGCTACCTTTAGACCTGTCAACGTTTCCCATTTGGACAACGCTGGTATAATAGTAGTTTTGCGTTATAATTTTCAAATACAGTAGAAGTCCGATAATCCGGCACGTTCGGGACCGGCTCGGTGCCGGACTACCGAAAATTTTGGTCTATCGGGCGGTAATTATAAGAACAATTAAGTTAATAATTAAACTACAAATACAATATGCACATACATACAACAAAGTTTATTTTACATTTCATATAATGTATGTACACGTACTTTAAAACGTATTTCAATTAGATTTAAAAAAGTCATGAGTGTCTTTTTGTTTTCTTGATTTTTGGCGTTAAGTATAACATTTATTTCTAATAATATAGAAATCAATAATTTCTGAAGCACTGTAGCTAGCACTAGCCTCAGCAAAAGAGATAAACTTATTTAGTGATTCTGCAGCTTCTGCCCAGTTGATTTTTTTCTTTTTCTTCCGTTTCGGCATCTGAGTCACTTTCTTCAAGGTTTTGAGTAGGCTGAGGGTTTACTACAATGTTGATAATGTCCTCATCGGTTAGTTCTTGTTCATCAGGTTCATTCTCGTTGATTAGAAGCCACTCCTCTACCTCATCTTCAGGCAGGTTTTTCAAGGGATTATCAGCACTTCAAACGACATCCAAAACTTTGGTCAGAGTGTCTTGATGGTTTTCTTCCTCATCAGTCTGTAGAGTTAGGTCAGATGCAGGGTTTGCAACTGGCCAAAGGTTTTCTCCTGGATTTTTGGAGTGCTGGAGTTCGATATTCTGAACAATACCGAGCGCTTCCGAACGATCCCGAACTACCCCGAAAACTTCTGAATAGCTCTCGAGTGGTTTTATTTGCTTTAAAGACACACTTTTGGAAAAAACCAAAATTTTTACAATTTTCCGAAGCGATGCCAGATTATCGGGCATTCCGGACTGTTGGATGCCGGACTAATGGACTTCTACTGTATTAAGAATCATTGGAAACCCTTTACATGGCTTTTTTTCATTTCTTTTATTTCAAAATCACACTTTTAAAATACATCCTTAGAACCCATAAATTCTTCCATAACATAATATATTTGTATTTTTTGTTTTAACATAACATATTTGAAGTTATCTATTCAGATCAATTCAAAAATTTGGAATTTTGGCATTTAGGATTTTCTAAGAAATGATTTTTGACTCACTCACTCCTTTAAACTCTTGTTCTCAACCCTTTGAAGAGCAGAAGTATTTAGAGCTAAGTAGAAAAGAAGTGCTAACAATTTCCTTTTCAAATATTTTGTTTTTTTTTAAATTTCCATAGTTTTTTTTTTTGAAAAGTTTACTACTTTCCAAACAAAGCTAACAGAATTTATCATATTGCTGCAAACTGCTTTATCAAAAGTAGTGGCCAACAAAAGCCTTACTAGGGGGGGAGGGGGGGAGGAATAATTGATTGTAACCATCTACAAGCAAATCGTTTCCCGCCAGATCGATATCCCGTTTGTGCTGATGTAAGGGTCTTCCCAGAACGTTGTCCTCCTGAATTTTTTATCATCTCATGCCCTGTAAAATGGCACCAAGTTGTTTAATCAACTATTTAAGCCATTTTTATTTTTACAATTGGATGGGAAATTATACTAATACTTAAACAGCAGCATTCAACAGGAGATTATTTATACTTCATAACCATAAATACTTTTTTCAGAAAATAATATTAACGTTTCTAGACTTATTATAGTTAAAATGGACATTATCCATTTTTTTATCTCAGAATACAAAATAGTAATATGAGCCGCTTATTTTGAAAGTGGCCTAATTCCATTTATGTTAAAATCGAGATATTTAAGGGTTTGCGTTTTACAAAATTTAAAAATATTGTCATTTTATTTATCAACTAATTTTTGTTATAAAAAAACTTAGTAATTTTAAATAAATTTTGTACAATTTGCTGCAAAAGGTAAAGATAACGTAAAAATGTAATTATATAAATAGCTAGCTAAATTTTTTTGGAAAATGGAATTAGGCCACTTTCAAAATAGACGGCTCATATATTGAATGAAATTAAATTAAAATTTATTAATTTAATTAAGCCGCATAAATTTAATTTTATTAATATGGTATATTTTTTTGTTATTTATCTTACTTATTTATTACTATAATCCAGGGGCCTCCAAACTTTTCAATGTAAGGGCCGGGCCGCATTATATACTTCCCATATTTATGCAGGCCGAAAGAATAAAAACAAAATCAGTGCCAGTAATTTAATTTCTACTCATATTAGAGTATAAACATGACAAAATTAAAACATATCTTGTTGGAAAAAATCAGGGTAAACTATAAAGATTCCTGCCTTTAGTTTTATGCAACAAAATTAGTTTGAGGAATGATGTTGTCGTTTTGACTTCAAAATTTCATTAAAATCAGGTTCCTGTTTAGATGAGCCAATTGTAAGAATTGATTTTAAATGATCATGATTTTAAATCATTTTAAATTTAAACATTTTAAATGATTTTCAATGTTTGTTCAAAACTACAAGCAAACTTTATCAAATTTCGAAACTGATCGTGCAGCAAGCATTTATGAAACTCAGTCAGATTTCCTTCTCTATACTTATGTTTCAGTCGATCATCTGCTTGGAAATCAATCATTTTTATTAAAGTTTTAAATTTAACTCCTTGATACTTCATTTTTGTTCCAAGGAGAATTTCAAAAGGAGAAAATGTCAAACTACGGTGAAAAGTAACCTTTAGAGCCATCTCTAGGTCGGGTCCGTACTTATACCATTTACTTGAGTCATAGCTTGACAATATCAGCTTGTTGAGAATGCAGACTGTGCTCAATATACAGTTATACACAACTGATTGGTTGTAATACACAGTACATACTTACCAGTACTAACACCTGTGCGTCACTCTATCGCGAGAGAGGGAAACTGACTCGGGCTTAGTGCCACCAGTCAGCAGACCCAGCTTTGAAAAAATCAGCGATACCTGTCTATCATAATTATTTTTTTCAAGACCACCAAACAGGGATTTGTTTAGCCGGCCGATTGTGGCCCGCGGGCCATAGTTTGGAGAGCCCTGCTATAATCGACTTCAATGCTGTAGGAGGGTCGTGTTAGAGCTCGAAAAGCCAAAACAAAAAGCCTTCTTCTCAGAAGTATCCTATGAATATAATCTCCTTACAGAGAGAAGAGGGGTAAGAGAAAGCAATAACTTAATTCATTACTTGTGTAATCTGTTATAGTGTGGTATTTAATCATATTGGCGAATTTCAAAAATTACTTCTCCACACAAAAAGGAGTTTAATATCAAAACGAACAACGCGATTCGATCACTTAGTATACATATGCACTGTTGAGATGAAAAATTGAAGAACAATGAGTGGTCGAAATGTATTGTTAGTTTTGATATTAAAACTAACTCTTATTTGTTTGGATAAGAATTTTTTTTGAAATTACCCAATAATAAGTAAATAATATGAAATATAAATTCCACAAAAAATAATATGAATTGGAATAAAAATATTATATAAAAAAATAAATAAATTAGAGATGAACACATAAATAAAACAATATAAATGTTTTTAAAATGTACAATTATATAATGATAATAATTATATAACATAATAATTACATTTAAAATGTTTATTTAAAATACAATAAAATAATTACGAATAACTATCAATTGATTTTGAGTCCAGATCTACCTGTTAGAAGACAAATATGTGCTTCCTAAAGTGGCTTTAGAGTTATTGTGAGGGATACGCTTAAGTATTTCTACAGAGAAACAGTAATTAAAACTCAGTTAATGAGAGTAATTGAATGACAACTGGAAGGTCGCTGCGATTACTGACGGAAGAACTATGATTATGTATGCGCAAACTCAGCTCTGTGGAAGCCAAACTCACAAAACAAGTCTCACAATGGGTGCTGTCTAATGATGTATGAGGTCTTATGAAGAAGGGTAGGTGTGTTTGTTAAGGATAGAAGTGAAGGAAGGAACAGTATTGACGATAGGGCAAGTTAAGCAGAACCTGCATTGAACCATACAGGCAGTGCTATTGGGTGAATTGAGAGAAAACTGATGTGAAAATAGAGTTTGAGGTTTGAAAGCTTACAGTTAGCGATGGAAAGTCTATTTCTGAAGACAGAAAGAAAATATAGGAGGAAACTACATAATAACTGTCTCTTGAGAACCAGTAAAAATGTTAACATAAGAAAAGTAGTATTATAGTACTAGAACCCAAACTACGATGTACCATAGCCAGCATCATCAACTGTAAATAAACTTAGAGGGGAGTCGTAAAAGATTTTTTTTAATTGGTTATTAAAAAATCCCATCCATTCGAAAGGTGGCTACACTAACAGAATCCTTCTGAGAGGGAGACTTTAATCTTTGCTTGCTTTCCGAGTGGCTCACTTTACCTGCCTGATTATAACGGAGTCGAAACATCGCAGCGAGTTTTTCGGTTTTTGCTTGAGATTATAATATATATATATATATATATATAAACTAGAATTTAAAAAAGACACATAGAAAGGAAACCACTGAACTCACTACTATATTTCGATGTCCTCGTCTTCAGGAAAAGAAGTGAATCGCTCCAAAGGCTGATAACGACTGACTTTGCGTTCGAACTGAAGCACTCAAACAGTGTAGCCAACTTTCGGAGGAAAAGTAGACAGGGAAGATAAAGAAATAAAAGCCAAATAAAAATTAAAAAAAGAAAACATTTAACTAAAATAAAATTAAAAGCTGATAACAACTTTAAAAAAAAAAAAAAAAATCAACGATTGAGGTTAAGCCCAGGAGCCGATCTACCGCCCAGAAGACGGTATATATATATATATATATATATATATATATCCTATATATTTATATATAGGAGTATATTCACACAGGCAAGAGAAAAACAGGTAAAAACCTTTGTTAGCTTCAGTTACTCAAAGGGACTACTTCTGCCCGATGACGACGAATGTCGAAATATCGTTGTGAGTCTTTTGTGTGTGTGTTTTTATCTGTTTTTCTCTTTTCTGTATGAACTAAGAGTCCTGTTGGACCGTTTCAAGTTTTTATATATATATTTCAATATATATATATATATATATATATATATATATATATACCAGATACAATAATATATCAACCGTTTGATGGAATAGGTGTGTTATCTAATCGGAATACGGTCAAATTTTTTTCAAAGTTTTTCGGTAAAATTTGACCAAATCCCGATTAGATAAGACACATACTATATATATATATATATACTTAAAATAAACTGTGACACATAGACAGAAACTTAACAAAGACTCACTTTTCAATATTTCGACCGTAATGGCGGTTTTATATGACTGTTTTATGGCGGTTTTTAATGACTGTTTCCGTGTACAGGTCCTGAGGCAGATTGATCAGACTAATTCGAAAGTTACTCTGAGAGCTTCAGAAGAAGCAGTTATTAGTCTTCTGGGCGGTAGATCGGCTCCTGGGCTTAACCTCAATCGTTGATTTTTTTTTTTTTTTTTAAAGTTGTTGTCAGCTTTTAATTTTATTTTAGTTAAATGTTTTCATTTTTTAATTTTTATTTGGCTTTTATCTCTTTATCTTCCCTGTCTACCTTTCCTCCGAAAATTGGCTACACTGTTTGAGTGCTTCAGTTCGAACGCCAAGTCAGTCGTTATCAGCCTTTGGAGCGATTCACTTCTTTTCCTGAAGACGAGGACATCGAAATATAGTAGTGAGTTCAGTGGTTTCCTTTCTATGTGTTCTTTTTTAAATTCTAGTTTATATATATATATATATATATATATATATATATATATATACGAGTTCGAGATTAACAAAGAGCAACACACAAAGTAGGGAAACACACTTACAGACTCAAATTTTCGGGTAATCCGTCTTCAGGAGAAAAGAGAATGGGAGACCAAGCACGTTGTAGACGCAACGGCAAGTAACCAACCCGGCAACCGCCAGTGCTGTCAACCGTACCCGGTCTTAAAGTATAGAATTAGGAGAAGATATAAACAGAAATTCAGATAAGCAGTACTGGTTGGGTAAAACTATAAATAGGTGAAAAATTATAAGCAATTTAAGATAAAAACAAACTATAAAAAACAAAAAATAATGATAGATTAAAGAAGAAAAAAATAAAATAAAATAAAAAATAAATACAATACAAAAAACTTGCATTGGTTGTTTTAGTAAATAAAAGATAGAGACTGAATAAAAGGGTAAGTATGGGAAACTAGTTAAGAATAAGAATTTAGAAAAATAAAATAGGATAAAACAAACTAGTAGTAAGTGAAGAAGACAAAATAGATATACACAAAATATACGAAAGAGGAAAAAAGAAATAAGTACGAGAGAATAAAGAAGACTGGAAAATAAATACATATAAAAAAAAATAAATAAATAAAAATATTACTTTTAAGGTTAAGTCCTGGTGCACTGCGCGCCCCGAGCAACCAGATGTGAGCCTCCTCAGAGGCTCTAAGGGTCACGGTATTATCACCAGGGGGAATCTGACGCAGAATCTGCACACTGAAGCAGTCGTTAAAAGACAGACCGTGGGATTTGGCTTGTATGGCGACAGGTAAATTGGAGTTGTTGTTAACGGATGCTCTATGACCGTTCATACGGAGGCTGAGCTTGTTAGAGGACAGTCCTACGTAGAACGCATCACAACGAGTACAGTCCAATTTGTAAACACAATTTTTGGATGTACATGAGCAGTCCTTAGCTACAGGGAAGGACTGGTTGTGGGAAGATGGAGTGAAGTGTGAAAGGGGGTTGAGAAGCGGACAGGTCAGACACCCCCGCCTTTCGCAACTCTTAGCGCCCACAGACGGGTGGTTGACGCTCCTGGACGTCAAGTCTCTGTGGGAAAAGAGGTTGCCAAGGTTGGGGGAACGTCTATATGAGAGGCGGGGTTGGCTGGGGAAAATAGTCGACGTGGAAGGAGAAGAGGATAGGATGGGGAACAGATCTTTGATTATGCGTTTGAGTTTGTGTATACCAGGGAAGAAGGTAGTAACATATATATATATATATATATATATATATATATATATATATATTAAATTGAAGAAACGGTCCACACGGATTTATAAAACTTTAAATTACACAAAACATGACATAGAAAAAAAGAGAAAATACACGCTTACTTAATTCAATATTTCGAACTTTTGTTCATCATCTGGAGAAGACTAGAATAGAGCACGAAGAACAGTTCGTTAATATTGAATTAAGTAAGTGTGTATTTTCTCTTTTTTCTATGTCGTGTTTTGTGTAATTTAAAGTTATATAAATATATATATATTTATATGTATTATATTATATATATATATATATATATATATATATATATATATATATAGTAATTAAATGAAACGGTCCAGCGGACTTTTAAATAAAAACCAATTAAAAAGAAGATAGCACACAGATAGATACAGGAATAACTCACTTCTATATTTCGACCAACGTCGTCATCAGGAGGTGAAGAGTCCCGCAGGAAGGTGCCGCCTTCATATATATATATATAATATATAAATCACATCGATATTTCGACCATCGTCGTCATCAGGAGGTGTGAAGAGCGAAGAGCGAAGAGTCCCGCAGGAAGACAGGGTGGTACTCCCTGTACCAGGCGGGAGTACCGCCCTGTCTTCCTGCGGGACTCTTTGATCTTCGCTCTTCACACTTCCTAATGACGACGATGGTCGAAATATCGATGTGAGTTATGTCTGTGTCTTTCTGTGTGTTTCCTTCGTTTTGAATTTTTTTTATTTTAAAAAAGTCCGCTGGACCGTTTCTTTTAATTGTATATATATATATATATATATATATATATATAAATCAAAAGAACACACTTACAGTGTCTAATTTTTGGTTTGAACCGTCTTCAGGAGAGATAAGAGAGGGAAACCAAGCGCACTAGTTCAGAGACGGTCTCCAACGACATATAATTTAATGAATTTCACCTTCGTACCTAATTTATTGATACTGTTTTCCAATAATTCAATCATAACTATATTTGCGAGAACTGTTGAAATTGGTGATCCCATTGTTAATGCATATTTTTGTTTATAAATAGTATCCGCTAAACTAGGAACATCATAAAAAAAAACTATGAATATGTAAACCAATATTGTTGATTTACTAGTAGATTTGAAATATATTATGAAGTTAATCAGCGTTTACCTGTGTTTTGTATAAGTTTCAATTTGTTTATGAATCTCATTCCATATAAATAAAAATGTGGAATGTTTTGAAGAATATAAAAATCTAGTCTGATCAGAGTAGGTGGGTGATTCGAGTCGGTAAACAAACTCCCGTTTACATTTTGTAAGGGTGAAGTCCGTCTTCAAACATTATTTAGTTTCTGTTGAGCAGTCCAAATGCCTGTATCATTTGTGTTTTATGTTGTTACAACTAATTCAAATAGGATTTTAAATAATGCCGAAGTTATTAACCTATTTAAATACCTTAAAGCTATAGTGTTAAACTTTCGTCTTATCCGTGATTAATATTCCCCCCGTTTGCCTCTAAAGAGAAGTTTCTAAAGTCGGTTAAATTGAATTTGAAGAGCTATATTACTTATTTTGTATAAAAATTTGTTTTTTATAAAATTAATTTAAACTATTAGCGTTCATTATACCAGTTTTTAGTTTTCCAAACTTCATATTTATAAGAAATATAAAACTACAAATGTATCCACGACATAGTTATGTACGGAACGTAAGTACCTCATTCATTGTTTCTTTTCATTGGTTTTTAATATTTTTTAAACAAATATATTTCTCAAATATTTTTTATGTTAAAAAATATATATATAAAAACTTTTTGTTCTTTAATAAGTTATTTTCTCATTATCTAATGTGCTACGAAATGCGATAAGTAGTTGAAGTAATGCAACATTCAAAATATAAATCAATGATCAAACCACAATAAGAAATGGGAAAACAAGACTAAGATCTTTCAACCGTAACAAGTGGTCTTCGTCAGAGTCAAAAACCCTCAGTTGGGTTTTTGACTCTGACGAAGACTGCTATTGATCATTCATTGTTATTTCACGTGTTTATGTGAAATCTTTTTATCAAAAGATAAATGGGGAGTATTCACAGTGCTTCTGATTTGCAATGATTAATGGTTCGTATAGTTTTTTTAAACCGATTTTTGCAGTGAATTTTAAAAAAGTAATTTTAATTTTTTGACTATTTTCATAAAATTAAAATTTTCATAAATCTACCTGAAAAGTTCTTAATTAAGGGAAAATTAATTAATAACAACCTAATGTAAACTATAAACTGGCATAATAACCAAATCTACAACAAACAACTGTCTAAACGTAATATTTTTTTGTACATTAGTAGCCCTTTTTTTTTCATTTTAAGCTGTTTTTACAGTGTAAAATAAAGAAATATCATCGGCAGTTACAGACAAAACTCATTTCGGTTTTTTGTGATCAGCCGTTTACAGGAGAAGTGTTCCGCTTGAATGGCACTAGACTACTCTATTATTATGTGTGTACACATATATATACTATAAGGAATCAGTCAGTTTTCCAGGTTCAAATCAACTTTCTAAGCCGACGTTTAGGTTTTCCTTTAAAACCATTTTAATGGGCAGAATAATGAAATTGAAAATGTTAACCTTCCCCGTTAATATTGGACAAATCTGTCAAACATTTTCATTTCTCAATAATACAGAACAATTTACTTAATAATTGAATTCAATTTCTTAACTTAATAAATTTCAACCTCTATAGCACAGTTTCTTAAATCTTTTGCGACGCAGAACCCTTTTTGGTTCAGTAACTTTCCTGGGAACCCCAGATTCTAGTGATTTTATACAGTCATAATATAAATATTTTCATATGACTTTATAAATAGTATGTGCATTTAAAAAAAAATAAAAATTAATACAATTGAAATGTGTATTTTTCTAATAAAAATTTAAAACTAAATAATTTTAATTTGCATAGTACCCAAAAGTACATAACACATAGAACAGAATTACTGGCAATTTTAACACATAGTTTATTTGTAATCATCATCAAATTACGCATGTAATAAAGTGCTATAAATATCATATAATGAGAATAATTTTGTATCGTTCAATGAATAATGTTTTTGCTTCACAGAATCACACAATTTTTTGTTGTTTGGCTCTATAGTTATGGAGTTTGATACTGAGGTCGTCACCAGCTTTAAGTCTACTTCCCTATTTAGTATTTATGGTATAAAAGCAAAATCAAGTTTTACATAAGTAGTGGGAAATGACAGCAATGTGTGAAGTGCTTTTTGTTTGGCAATAGCAGGAAATTCGGGAATCATTAAACTCCTAAAACTGACTAGTGATTCATCCTAAATATGAATCAAATTTTGACAGTTTCTACTTATGTGTCGAAGTAGATTATCTCATGATTCGGATTCATGATTCACAAAAAACACTGAATTAATCCATATCCACTAAAAGTTATTTTTTTTAGAACTTATAATTGGAAATATTACGTTTAAAAAAAAAACATTTAGAAAAAACTTTTAGAAAAATGTGGAGACAAAGCTGGAAGATTTTCTAAATAAATAACTTATTATATTGCTTTTAGTTTGAATAGTATAACTATAACTTATAGTTGTGCTATTTATTACAGATTTCATTTATTTGAGTTTGTTTTGCTGCACCTATAGCTTTAGCCTCATGAACGGTACAATGACGATTTCCACTTCTTCGGTTGATGTTATCACTCTTGGTGTTTACAAACGCGGCATCCACTGTGCTTCTATAGTGTATACAGTTTTCTTATACTGTACTGACTGTTTTGATTGTACTCACTGTACACTGGATACACTACTGAAAACATTGTAAACATTTGTGTATAAACAATTTGTTATATATAAATTTCTTAAGTTATCTTAATCAACCATATATATTCTACCTATAGTATTAAACTTTTTCGGTCCAAATTGAGAAAGTGAAATACTGTGGTCATATACATATTTATTTTTCCAACTAATTTGTCTTTTGTGATTAATCTGAAAGAGCACAAAATTTAGTCGGCCTTCTCTTGAAATATAAAGATTATTAATATTAAAAACAAATTATGCCTTAGAGGTTATGACACAATTTTAATAAAATTGACATTTAGGTTTTTTTTTCACGTAACGGTTGGATGTTAAAATTGTTTATTTGAGTAATGGTAAGGTTACTAAGGGGGAAGGTAATAAGTCGAGTCGTCTAACAATATCGTGTATTAGGTGTCTAAATAGTTTAGAAATGTTTATTACATTATTTTATTTATTCATGGACTTCATTGTTTATTTCAAGAGATTATATTTGTTATTTTACAAGGGTAACATGGGACCCAACATTTACATGCAAAAAAGAGGTATAAACGTTTGGAAGGGAATCATTTAAACAGAATTTGCTATTATAAAATAATATTTTCTCATTGATATATTGTCAATAAAATGGACTTTAAGCACATGATAAAATGTTTCATTTTATAAAAGAGTGGTCTATATTTATGAATATATAATTTATGCAAATGGAATTATTTTACTTGGAGTGTTATTTCCAGAAATAACTAAATGAAAATTTTTCCTCATCTTTAACATGTATATAAAAATGAATTGAATTAGACAATCAGGTTTTATTCAAAGATTGATAAACATATATATTAGACGTTTCGATTTCTAACATTTAGTGCTTTCCCGAATGAGAACTTACATGTTTTCTAGGCTTATAAAAAAATATTTAAGCTCATCTGATTTTGAATTTTGAACATATAAAAAAATCAAACTTTACACACAAAGAAACTTTCTTTAGCATAATTTTTTAGCTTTTAATGTGTGATGGGTAGTAATAAATAATCTTTTTGTCATTACTGATTACCATTAATTCAAAATTTTTGCAGCTATTTCCTATTAAATATTTAAAAATGGGGCATCTATGTTGTTTGTGTTTATTCCAATTAGGAAGTTGCTTTGACAATAGTTCAAAAGCCTGCTGTTAAAGTTCTGAGAAAGAATTCAGCCAAATTGTTTGTAAAACTTAATATCAAAACTTAGGCAGGAAGTAGGTACACAATCTTAAGTTTTTTTTAAAGGTATTTTAAGGTCTTGGCACCGATTCAGTTATGGAGACTTTAAGATGAGAAAGTACTTATTTTCCTAATGCAAAAGTTACTTTAAAAATTAATATAGATAATTTTATATCAATAAATAGAAAAAAAAAGTTAATCTGAATTCATTACTTTTATAGTTAAGTATTATATTGTTATATGTTTACTTCAATTATATTGTAACATCTCAAATTATTCTTTGCTTTCTTAATGTCTTTGGACTAATTTTTTATAATTGCTTCAACGAAAAGCTTTGTTTATATAAAATAATATATTGCAATTAATCGGTTAATTCCTATCGGTATAATTGATTTCAGATTCAAAAAGAAAGAGGCGTCGAAAGAGGAGAAGTTCAAATTTAAAGACTACTTCACCGGCCTCAGAGACATAGTGAGTAGCAATTGTTTACTTGCAATCCTTGTAATTAATGTATATATTTATGTTATATTTCATTTATATGTGACTGTTACTATTATTTTTGTTTATATAATATATTCTTCATTTTGTTACTATTCAGCTGTATTACATATATAAATGGTCCGTAGTAGTCGAACAAATGGTTCGCGCAGAATGGTCAATAAAAATTCTCAAATAAATTCTAGAGGAACCTATAATAGATTCACAGGCTTACACTTTTGAAATTATCTGTGCGCAATCAATCATCAGTAATATTATTGACATGTTTTGGTTGAACTTCAATCATCTTCAGAATTTTGCTATCATAATATTCATAACAAAAGTTTGTACAAGTGTTTTGTTACAAGTGTTTTGAGCATGTGTTGTTCTTCTTTAGGTTTCATCAGTAGTTGAAGAATAACTGCTCCAACTGTTTGTTTTTAGATACTTTTATTGTTATTTTTTTCCCTAAATACTACATCATAAGTGATTGCATCTTCAGATTGTTTACAGCTGGACTGATTGATGACTATTAGAAGTATTTAAAAGAGTAAAATAAACAACTTCCATTCTTACTTGTGTATTCATACATAAGATTTGTTTTTTTTTTCACGATCATTACGTGAAAAAATTCAATATCGAGATTTTGACGGAATTACATGTTTTGAGGTCCTAAAAGTGGTTTATGAAGTTTTTTCGATGATGTGTGGGTGTGTATCCAAAAGCTTGTGTGCATTCTACAGTCCCCAATTTTTGATTGATCAAATTGATATTTTACACAAAAATGAGCCGCATAGTTTAGAGGAACCCTATTATTTTGTAGCAGTTATATATACATCAAATTTTTGCCAAGTTATTTTTTAAAAAACATTTTTTTCCTCCTAAATTACTTACTCTAGAGTCTTGAAATTTTTACATTATCTTCGAGGAGACACCAACAATAACTGAAAAATTCCTCAGATTTCTAAAACAATTGGAACTATATTTTATTCAATAAAAAGTAAAAATTTGGACTTATGATTCAATTTGTTGAACGTTTGTTAAGACGATACACGCGATACCGTTTGACTGATCTAAATGAAATTATATTTTTAAAAAAAAACATTATGTGGGGAATAGTTTGAATTTTTTTTTTTAAATTATGTTAACAAAAAAAGGGCGTTAGGGTCAATTTTATGTTTTCAGAAAGTATTTACATTTCTTTCATTTGTAATTCATTAATGCGAATTATAAAGTTTTATTAATGAAAAAAAGTCTTATGACAAAACTTCATCTTGGTGTAGAAATACCAATCGACTTATTTGAGAGTGTCATGTTTTTATAGCTGTTAGTAGGGAACCAAGGGAAAACCGATTATTGATTCCGATATACCTTGCATGCAATCACAGCAAAAAACCGATCAATTATTCTCCTTGTTCAAAAAATGCAAGCGTGTTACATTGGTTGAGTAAACCTTATTATTTTAGTATTCAATTTTGTAATTAAAAATACATAAGAATCTCATAGTACGACCGTCTCGTTGTTCGAGTAATTCGCTTTAGGATCAACCATTCGTGAGAATATTTATATACGTACGACGAATAGAAATTCATAGTACGAGAGACCATGTTCATCACGCCTAGATGGTCCCCGCTTAAAGTTTAGTAGATTAATAAAACATAATTATTTCTTGGATGTATTTTTTTTCATTATATTACATGTACAGTATTGTTTTTTTCTAATCGCATCTTTTCTGTTTAAAAAATAAACTTTTTTTTTTCCCACTTCAACTACAAAAATAATTGTTATAAGAAGTGATTCTAAATTATTATTTTACAATTAACGGGGATGTATATAGGGAATGAGTGGTCACCCGTTGGTGCCACTCCATAACATGGTTACCCTCACAGATGGTTTAACTTAGAAGGTCTCGTGGCCACTTTCTTTTTAAGCGCCTTTGGGGGTTTGAGGGAATTACAGGTGAGTAAAGGGTTTGAGCGAGTGGATTGGGGTGGGTTTGTAATCTGTTGTGGAATATTTTGTAACGTTCCATTGCTAAGTTCTGGACAGATGGGATTTTGAGGTCTTGGTGTATGATTTTGTTCGGGACGTAAAAAGGTAAGTTTGAGAGTTTTCTGATAATTTTTGACTGAAGGGATTGCAACGGTTGTATGTTAGATGGTTTGGTGGAACCCCAGATTTCTATTCCATATGCCCAGAAAGGCTTCAGGACTGCGTTGTATATATGTAGTTTGTCTGTTAGTGTAAGTCTTGATTTTGAGTCTAAAAGTCTTATGAGAAGTTTGTAACGTCTGTTGGTTTCTGTGCGTTTAAGTCTTGTATGTGGATTCCAACAAAAAAATAAACTTGAAACAGGTATTTTGAGGTTAGATTATTTGTTTATTATTATTTGTTTCATATTAATTTCAATGTGAAATATTGCTTCGTAATACAAGTAAATCGCAATACGAGCTCGCTCAGGGAACGAATTAAACTCGTACTGCGGGATTCTACTGTAGTTTGTTAGTTTGATTATTCCAAATAATCAAACTAAAACTAACTTGTCTAAACTAAAAAATAACTCTTGTAATTTATTCTTTGGAAATTCAAGGCTTAAGGAATAAGGCATAAGTTGTTTATCTCCTTAACGAACTAATGTGATTATGTTAAGTACATAAGTATAGTTATTGAGTAAATATACTTAAGCAGTATATTTAAGTATGTATATACATATGTTCGATGAAAATACGATCCGAAACGGATGGATAAAGTTCAATGTAGACAAAGAAACATAGATCTGTACCCTTCATTTAGGCCTCTAAGCAATCTTGGCATTATGTCCACATCGTAAATAATCAATTATCTTACGAAAATAGGTGTATTCAACATGAAAATGGCTGTTGGAAATACAAAAGTTACGCTTGTGTAAAGCAAAACAATAAGACGCTCTTCTCTCAGGATTGAACTGGGTTTTCTATTGAAGTTGATAAAGAATTATATTTATTTTATAACACAGTAGAAAGAATTCAAAAACAAGGCGGAAGTAACCCTTCAGTGGAGAGTACTTGGCCATAAAGAATGGTTTTGAATTGGGAATGTAACAAAAAGTCTCTAAATTAATGAAATGAAAAGTTGAGCCTAGCTTCTATTGATAGGATTTCAAATAATACAAGAGCTGCTCACTTCAATGGCCGCTGAACCTTAGTTCAGGTTACACCTCTTTGATGTAATTTTATGTATTAACAGTATTGATGCTCCTTTTACATAGGTTCTATTCATTATTTTTTTTAATCTTCTTAAAAGAGTATATTAAAGAAATAGTATTAAAAAAAAACTTTCTTTACGAGTTAAATGAAGGTTAGTTAAGTCAAGAAGGAAACTTGATTTTTTACTTTACTATAAGCTCAAAAGTCTCTAAGAACATGTTCTCTGAATTTATTTTTTATTTAACAGAAAGGAAACTATAATGACAATAACAAAAATTATATCATGGATTTTACATGTTATAGGATCCCCTAAAACCATTTTTGATATTTTAAGGATTATAACAAGATTTGTGGGTGCATGTTTTTCCAAAATTTCGTAATAATTGTACAAGTTGCACCTTTGTCATATTTCAATGAAATTTTTCAGATAATTAGTCCTTTCTGTGGAAATATACTTTACCATTTTTGTGCAATATGGCGTCATGGGTTAGGTGCTTTATAAAAAAAGATGCACAAAATTAAAAAGCGAAAAAGCGCCTATCAAGGCAAATTAAAACTATATATTTTTGTTATCAACAATATGCTATTTTCAGATCTGGATTCAGTTAATATACTTGCAACAAAACCGCAGTCACAATTATGGATGCATACCAATAACAAAAGAAAACATTTATTTTTTTTTGTTACTTAAAGAAGTTTCTGTGCAGAAGTACTTCGTACAGATAAGGACGAAAGATGTAGTTGAGACTCGTTATCCTCACTGTCTGCAGACTTCTATGACTTGGGTTTCAAAAGCTCGTAGAACGTTATGACGAATGTTTAAATAAGAATTGTAACTATGTAGGGAAATATATATATATAAAGATTTCACATAAACACGTGAAACAACAATCAATGATCAAACCACAATAAGAAATGGGAAAACAAGACTAAGATCTTTCAACCGTAACAAGCGGTCTTCGTCAGACGTCGTCAGACTCAGACTTCGTCAGAGTTGGGTTTTTGACTCTGACGAAGACCGCTTGTTACGGTTGAAAGATCTTAGTCTTATTTTCCCATTTCTTATTGTGGTTTGATCATTGATATATATATATATATATATATATATATTGTCAGCTAAAAATCTAAAAACGTGACAATTTTTACCAAATTGCAAAAGAAACAGAAGGTCACATCTTAAGGGGATATATTGGCACCCAGTTCGCTGTTTATTCCCAGGGATAACAGTAATTAAAAATTAATGTGATTATTACTCTTTTGGATATTGAGATATCATATCTCTCTCTCTCTCTCTCTCTCTCTCTCTCTCTCTATCTATCTATCTCTCAATCAATCAATCAATCACACACACATACCACATAAACACGTAAAAAAGATTACAAAATCTCCTTCATTACACTCAGAGGACCTCATAACATGGATTTCCGGTCTCAAATATATTGACCGGGACGCAATATTTCCTGCATATTTCAAATATAGTATTAGAGATCAGAATAATTTTCATTTTTCCAGGGACTCCCTGGGCACTATAATAATGATTATAGTCAAGAGAACTTCAGAGGAATTAATTTCGTCAATATGAAAAATTTAATTTATGATCCTCTAGTGCAGTGGTTCCAAACTTGATGTTACTACGCCTCCTTTAAAAATATTTAATCATTTAGGGCCCTCCCGTCCCCCCATGAAGATTTCATAAAATAAAAACACAAACATTTTTACTCTTATAAAAGTTATTTATACAAATTAATGGAAAACGATATATTATTATTGTTATAATGAGATGGATGTGCTTGTCTATTAGCACAAAGTTTATCAAATCTTGCTGTTTGTGACGATATAGGTACTCGTAGCTCTTTTTCTACAAGTAAACGAGCTCGATATTTGGATTCCATTGCAGTCAAAGCAGAAATTCATTTGTTACATAGAAAACTTTAGCAGTCATTTGGAAAATTGTTCACTATGATTAATTTTCGCGGCTCCCTTTAGACTAGTCCCAGCCTCCCAGTTTGGAAAAGGCTGCTCTAGTGTATGCAGTATTATATTTTAATATTGTAAATTTAAAATGGTATATAACATTCAAATAACAAATTATGACTATTATGTATATGCTGGTTAAAAAGAATGACATTATTGATAAGTTGTTTGACTATTTGTCAAGCAAAGTACAGACTGGAGGTCATTGTGTTTATTTGGTAGATATTGGCTAGAAGTAGTTTGAAGTGTTTAGTTGAACGACCAGTACAGTATGTCTAGATACATGACCTATTCCGTAGAACAGCTTTAATATTTAAAGCTTCGGAAATGTTAAAACTCTCATTATCAATTTATTTTATTTAAGGCAGCTCTAATTTAAGTTGTTTTCAAAGTGTGCCATGTATCCTAAGCATTACTG
Source organism: Hermatobates lingyangjiaoensis (assembly GCA_026182355.1). NCBI lineage: Eukaryota > Metazoa > Arthropoda > Insecta > Hemiptera > Hermatobatidae > Hermatobates > Hermatobates lingyangjiaoensis. Next base: position 364,696 of record JAPFBL010000011.1, on the reverse strand, counting down.
TACAACTAGCTTGTCGCATGCCGAACTGTAATTGATTTTTGCTAACCTTTAATGACATATGTCTGGAATTCACATTTAGATAATGATATTATCACCTCATAATAAACAGTCGGCGGCTTGAAGAAGGAATTAGTTTCCCACCAAATAAATTAGAAAACATGATTAATAATTATTATTATTATTTACTGACCTTAGAAATTTTAATACAAGTTAGCCAATTATTTTTTATAAAAACTTTACTGGAAATATGAGCATTCAAGAAAACTAGTACTATCTGTGATTGTGAAAAACATCTTTAGTAATGCCATTGTGTGTAAACATGATAGTAGGAGTCATAATGTGTTATTAGTATCTAAAAATTCTCAATCCAACAATATATTAACTAACAAAATTTCACAATAAATACGTGAAATAAAAATCAACATCCAAACCACAGTAAAAAATTATATTCGTAATAAGCAGTCTTCGTCACAGTCAAATCTCAGTCGAGGTTTAATAATCTAAATTACATGCAATATTGTATTATTGTATTATTCGTGGGCTGTAGCGCCACGGAGTAGTAGTAATAGTAGTAGTATTGTATTATTATACTAGTATAATATAATACAGTTATTATATACGATAATATATTAACTGTACACACAGGAGGTCCATAAATTAAATTTTTCTTATTGTTGAAGGTAATTCCTTTGACAGTTTTCTTGACTGTAATCAATGATTATAATCATTATTATACTATTTATAATAATATAATAATCATTATAATAATGATTATTGTAGTGCACATGGTTAACCTGAAAAAAATGAAAATTACTCTGATGTCTTGTACTGTAGTTACATAAGAGGGTAATTCTTTACCCTCTTTTATCTTCTATTTAGAATATGTACAAATTATTGATTACTGGAGAAAATTTTTGTGTAGAGTTTTCAGTGGAAATCCATGTATGAGCTCCCTTGGGTGTAATAAAATTAATGTCATAACTTTTTGTTTAGGTCTGTATGGAAGTTAAAGGGTCTCCTCCCCTTTGCTTACTTTCCTATCATTAAATCATATCTGTCAGACAGATTCTTTCGTGTAAGAGTAGCTTCAAGTTTATCACTTGTTTGCCAGGGCAGTATTCTTTCTGCCATTCTAGGTAATAACATCTATCCATTCTGTTTTCAGCATGTGCTGATGATAAAGCTATTCTATCAGCACATAATGATCCTATTGTGGCTTCTGATAAACTTCAAAAACATTTCCTTCTTCTCCAACCTGGGTTCAAACGTTGGAGAATCAAAATCAACGAGACTCTTTCTCGTAAAAACTGTTCCCCAGTACTTCTGAATAAAAAGATCATCCCTCCTGCCACCACTGTTCACTAACTTGGGCTACACTTTGACACCCGTATGACTGGGAATCAACTCACACACCTTACTTAAACGTACAGAGACTAACAGACGTTACAAACTTATATAAGACTTTTAGATTTATTACTTACGCTAACAGATAGACTACATATATACGACTCAGTACTGAAGCCTTTCTGGGCCTATGGTATAGAAATCTGGGGTTCCACTAAATCATCCAATATACAATGTTTACAATCCCTACAGTCGAAAATCACATTTACCTTTCTATGTCCCTCAACAAAATGATACACCAAGACGTGAAATTCCCATCTGTTCAGAACTTTGCAATAGAAAGCTGCAAATTATTCCACAGCAGATTACTAACCCACCCCCAACTCACTTGCTCATTCCCTTCACTCACCTTTTTAATACCTTCATGTTCGCGTAGGCGGTTAAAAAGAAAATGGCCCCGAGACCTCTATTAAACCAGCTGTGAGGGTAACCATGTTACGGAGTGCCACCAATGGGTGACCATTCAATCACGTTATAAATCCCCGCTAATCGTAGATACCAAATTGCAATAATTTCTTAATACAAATACTTTGTAGTTGAAGTGGGAAAAAACTTTTTTACGTGGATAACAAAAAGTGTAAGGAAAAGAGGGACAGGGATGAGAGAGAAAGGATATCTTTAGGGACCATAGATTTTTCATGTTCTCTAGGGACCCATAGAGAGTTCTCGAGCCTGTCAGAAGAGAAAATTGAGACTTCCATATAAATATAATCAAGCAAAGGAGCGAGTTAGCTCATAGCTAAAAATATATACTAATACAAATTCGCTACACTTTCAACATCACTAAAGGCGGAAGCCTTTAAGTGTGCTTTGGAAACAAAAAAAAAGCAAGGAGTATTCAGAACTTTTTAAATAATTCTTTGGGTACTTAACAAACAAACTTGAAGGCATTTAATTTATAAGGAGTAAATCGATTCTATATTAATATTTACATGTAGTTAAACAAATAGAACCTACATTAAAAAATAATATAATCTCTATATTAACTGGAAACTGCAGCTGAATACATATTTCGAATTATAATAACAAATATTTATTAGGACATTATAAAAATAGTTGCTCGACTGTTACACTCACAAAGAACTCATTGAGATGTTTCATAAATGATTCATTATTTCATTGTAACATTTTTCTTTCGTATGCATAAACTTTTATTGCCAAGATTAATTGAATTTTTATTTAGTGCCATTTTTTGGTCCCTGAAATGTTTGTGAAGGGTTCTGAGTTCATAGAGGAGGCCCTCTTACTAAGGAAGTTGTCTAGAGCTGTTTTGAACTTTGCCTCATTTTATTTAACAGCATCAGTTCATAAATCTTAAGCAAAGTTCTAAAAAGAATACTTCATTATGAAAATCAATTACTATTTTATTGGTTCTTCTTGCCTTGTTGAATGAAAAGTACAACAGAACAGTAGTTCTTGTATTATTTTAGATTCATTGATTACTTTTAGATTTATTGGTTCACTTCATTATGAAAATCAATTACTATTTTATTGGTTCTTCTTGCCTTGTTGAATGAAAAGTACAACAGAACAGTAGTTCTTGTATTATTTTTAGATTCATTGATTACTTTTAGATTTATTGGTTCACTTCATTATGAAAAGCAATTACTATTTTATTGGTTCTTCTTGCCTTATTGAATGAAAAGTACAACAGAACAGTAGTTCTTGTATTATTTTTAGATTCATTGATTACTTTTAGATTTATTGGTTCACTTCATTATGAAAAGCAATTACTATTTTATTGGTTCTTCTTGCCTTGTTGAATGAAAAGTACAACAGAACAGTAGTTCTTGTATTATTTTTAGATTCATTGATTACTTTTAGATTTATTGGTTCACTTCATTATGAAAAGCAATTACTATTTTATTGGTTCTTCTTGCCTTGTTGAATGAAAAGTACAACAGAACAGTAGTTCTTGTATTATTTTAGATTCATTGATTACTTTTAGATTTATTGGTTCACTTCATTATGAAAAGCAATTACTATTTTATTGGTTCTTCTTGCCTTATTGAATGAAAAGTACAACAGAACAGTAGTTATTGTATTATTATTTGTGTATTAAAAAAAAAAAAAATTCCCTAGCATTATGGGAAAGTAAGTATAAGTATAAGACGTTAAATTAACATTGGCAAAATCATGGGCAATGGTGGAATTAACGACTTTTGCCATTATCGACTGACCCAATGCGGAACGTGATTGCAGCCACTTCTTTGCCGCATTGAAGTAGATGGAAACGATACCTGCCTATTTTTGCTTCGAAAAAAAAAATAATGGGCCTTAGACAGTAGCATACCATGGGGAGCGGCACATGCCAGGGGGTGACCTTATGAGGGAGTAAAAATAGAATAAAATTAAAATAATAAAAAGTCAAAAAAAAGAATGGGCCTTAGACAGTAGCATAGCATGGGGAGCGGCACATGCCAGGGGGCGACCTTATGAGGGAGTAAAAATAGAATAAAATTAAAATAATAAAAAGTCAAAAAAAAGAATGGGCCTTAGACAGTAGCATAGCATGGGGAGCAGCACATGCCAGGGGGCGACCTTATGAGGGAGTAAAAATAGAATAAAATTAAAATAATAAAAAGTCAAAAAAAAGAATGGGCCTTAGACAGTAGCATAGCATGGGGAGCGGCACATGCCAGGGGGTGACCTTATGAGGGAGTAAAAATAGAATAAAATTAAAATAATAAAAAGTCAAAAAAAAGAATGGGCCTTAGACAGTAGCATAGCATGGGGAGCGGCACATGCCAGGGGGCGACCTTATGAGGGAGTAAAAATAGAATAAAATTAAAATAATAAAAAGCCGAAAGAAAGAATGGGCCTTAGACAGTAGCATAGCATGGGGAGCAGCACATGCCAGGGGGTGACCTTATGAGGGAGTAAAAATATAATAATATTAAAATAACAAAAAGTCAAAAAAAGAATGGGCCTTAGACAGTAGCATAGCATGGGGAGCGGCACATGCCAGGGGGCGACCTTATGAGGGAGTAAAAATATAATAATATTAAAATAATAAAAAGTCAAAAAAATGAATGTGCCTTAGACAGTAGCATAGCATGGGGAGCAGCACATGCCAGGGGGCGACCTTATGAGGGAGTAAAAATAGAATAAAATTAAAATAATAAAAAGTCAAAAAAAAGAATGGGCCTTAGACAGTAGCATAGCATGGGGAGCAGCACATGCCAGAGGGCGACCTTATGAGGGAGTAAAAATAGAATAAAATTAAAATAATAAAAAGTCAAAAAAAAGAATGTGCCTTAGACAGTAGCATAGCATGGGGAGCGGCACATGCCAGGGGGCGACCTTATGAGGGAGTAAAAATAGAATAAAATTAAAATAATAGAAAGTCAAAAAAAAGAATGTGCCTTAGACAGTAGCATAGCATGGGGAGCGGCACATGCCAGGGGGCGACCTTATGAGGGAGTAAAAATAGAAAAAATTTAAAATAATAAAAAGTCAAAAAAAAGAATGGGCCTTAGACAGTAGCATAGCATGGGGAGCAGCACATGCCAGGGGGCGACCTTATGAGGGAGTAAAAATAGAATAAAATTAAAATAATAAAAAGTCAAAAAAAAGAATGGGCCTTAGACAGTAGCATAGCATGGGGAGCGGCACATGCCAGGGGGTGACCTTATGAGGGAGTAAAAATAGAATAAAATTAAAATAATAAAAAGCCGAAAAAAATCTGAAATTTTATGCCAAAATGAGGTTTTAATGTCCTAATTGTTTTTATGTTTTATGTGTGTAAGACTATTTTTATACAAATTTTTTAACTGTAATATTTACAAATTAAAAATAAGTATCTTTACAATTTTTCAAAATTAGTTGTTTTAAAAAGGTTGAAAGTTTATTATATTTCTTTGAGTAAATAGTTAATTTAATTTAACAATTTTTTATTATTTGAATTATATGTTTTTGTTTTGAAAAATGTTTGGTTTTCCTTGATGACTTTATATTGATACGAGTACTGTAATAAGATGGAGGTATAGCACTATTAACTAACAACAGTCTAAAATTAGATTCTTGATTGTAATTCGATTGATATAAATATTTTAAAGACTTTCTGGAATTTTGAAGGTTAATGGATTATGAATGGCCTGAGGAGAGCCAATCTTTCTGCCGCCCCGGACTGTAAAAATAGATGTGTATTTTACGTACTCTGCTACACCACTGACTTTAGAACAGGGGTGTCAAACTGATTTCGGTCTAGGTGCCGAATACAGCTTAATCTGATTTTAAGCGGGCCGTGCCAGCAAGCTAATTACAAAATTACATAGAACTAACAATGTGTCTACCTTTTTCTTAGTATCAGTCACTGATACTAATAATTAGTGCAAAGAAAAATAAGTCAATTGTAAATATATTTATTAAAATCCGACACTCTGTATCCACTATTATCCTTTTTGACAGATATTTCACTGGTCAAGGTGCGAAGACAAAGGAAAAGTGGATAATACAGCGCCTACTAAAACCCTGGTGGATAGTATAAGAACTGCAGGTTTTTAAGGAAATTAGAGTAAACTGATTATATATATATATACATTTATAAAACAGATTTATCCCCCGGGCCGGTTCGAACCCCCCCCCCCCCCCCAGGTGGGCCGGATGCGGCCCGCGGGCCGTATGTTTGACACCTGTGCCCTAGAAGAACAATCCATAGGTTTAAGTAACCTAGCGAAAAGTGTCATCTTCTTCATTAAAAGTAAACGTTATTCATTATAGTTCGCACCGTTGCAAATCAAATTAATGATTTGTGAATAGTTGGCTTTATCTAAGAAAACAGAATGTAAACTCCGACATAATGAAAAATCAATTATTTTATTTTAATATAGCAGCTACTACCTTTTGCCAAATTATGATAAAAGCATAATTGGAATTGTTTAGAACAATCGGTGCCAACTTTTAAGCTTTTATCCTTGTGAATGACTGATTCAAGAACGAAAAGGAACAGGTAAAATTAGCATCAATTTGAATATTTAGCAAACAAAATCCCGAACTTTTCAGTGTGACAGCTAAATCCAAGGATTCATATTTTATGGACTTATATGTCCATATAATATGATTTTTATATTTTTACATAAAATATTATATGATTTTTATGAATTAAAAATTGATTCATATTTTATTAATTTATTAATAAATTAATAAATAAAATTAATAAAATAGGGAAACTTAAAGGTATCTGAAAGTGAAATATTCAGCTTTTATTGTTTATAATTTCTTTATACTAGATAATTATTCTTTATAATGTTCAAATAAAATGAATGTTGAACCTTTAATAATTCAAAGTTTTTAAAAAAAGCAGTTTAATTGGTAGTTGAAAGTGAAAATTAGATAGATTACAGATAACAAAAAAATGGAAGTAGATGATGAGCTGAGTGGATGGTGTTAATTTGGTCAGTGTAGATCATTTGGAAGTAGATGATGAGCTGAGTGGATGATGTTAGTTTGGTCAGTGTAGATCATTTGGAAGTAGATGATGAGCTGAGTGGATGATGTTAGTTTGGTCAGTGTAGATCATTTGGAAGTAGATGATGAGCTGAGTGGATGATGTTAATTTGGTCAGTGTAGATCATTTGGAAGTAGATGGTGGATGATGTTAATTTGGTCAGTGTTATGAATGGTTTCCATAAGGCCATCAAGAAGATATTTGCTGTTTCAGTGGCAGTACAGCAGTCGGAAGGACTCGGTGCTGATGGTAGTGGGGCTAGTGTTTGCACTCCTCAATGGCTCCATGACTCCTCTCATGTCCATTATCTTCGGTGACACGGCCAACACCTTCCTCAGAGAACAGGCTCATGTAAGTCCTCTTTAAGTGTCACTAAACTAACCATTCTAACTGACATGTTAGAAAATCGAGAAAATCATTTATGAGAGTTTTAATTACAATGTCCAATGAAACTTTGTAAGTTTATTGTATGGAGCTTGTGAACGTTTTATCATATTTTATAATGAGTAGTGTGTTATTGTGGATGAAACATATGCCAAAATGGTTCGAAATTGTTAGACAAATATGAAAACATCTTTGTATAACAAATGTTAACAGTAACTTGACTTGTTACAGATATATGAGGAATGCTTGAACGTGAGTCGATCGGATGGGACCACAGTAGCACATAATCTTTCTACACTTATTTATCATGGAGCCAAAGACTGTATCAGGTCAATAAAATGGATTATTTATCTAACATTTAATAATTAAGTGTTTTTTGTAGATTAATATATATAAATAATCTTTGAAGTTATTTACTTCTGTAAGTATTTTATATGCTTTCAGGGTTTTGAAGAGATAATAGATGGGTTCTTAAAGTCCATTAATTGTTTTGTTGTCACCGAATATTTAGTCAATTTTTTTTTTTTGGAGTTGTATATAATTCATAGAGGAGTTAATGTGAATTGAAAATGGATAATCGTCGAATTTGGGGTTGTTTAAAAGTTAACGAGCATCAACTTTTAGGAAGTTGAGGCACCTCAGATGGAGGTGCCTCAACTTCTTCTCGGATGAGAAGAGGCGGCTAAGGCCTCAGGAGCTCTTAATTCGTGCTGGAGGGATTGGTTCCCAAGTAACTTAGCTACATAGATGTGTCATGAGGTAACACGGCTGAACAAGTCAGTTAGTTAACCTCAATGAGGCAAAATTTAATAGAGTCCGTTATTGCTCGATGTATCTCCCAAACGTATATTACAATCTATGTATATTGCGAGACAAGTATGTCTCTAAGGTATTTGGTGCCTGAGACCGTCATGTGTGTATGCCTCATGGTGGCATTGGTTCTAAATTAGACCTGATACTTGTGGAGCAATACAGAATCACCGAGTAACGGGCCGTGCACCCTTTGCGGGGGACGACCCAACTCTCCGAGTAATCTGGCCATTCTAAAACTAGACTCTGTAGATCTGTCATCGTTTGACTTCTCTTTGACGCTCACTAATCTGGCATTTCATCTGTACTTCTACCACTCTTAATTACCTGTATAAATATTTTATTAGTGATATTCTTACCAATATTATATCATTAAAATTTAATTACCTTAAAAATGAAAGCAATCTAACATGTAGGATATGACTTCGGTTATGCAAATGTTTCAACTCCATTGCTGAATACATCATTATACCGAACACATGAGGGTTGGCTTCCATTGTGCATATATTAATCTTTTTATTTCATTTACATTTTTGAATTAATCTTTTAACCCTGTTCAGGGGGTTTAAATATAAAAAAAAGGTAATGTCTTTTCCAAATCTTCCTGTGATTTTGTTTAATAAAGTTTATTCAGATTTGGTTCCTGCTTTATGTACTGCTGGTTTTACTGTAGCTTTCATATTTTTACTGGTATTGTGATTTCTTTGGTTTCTGTGTTTTTTCAACTTGTTTCGTCGTTAATACAGCAGCTTTTTAGTTTGGTTTTTTCTTGTTATAGTTTTATACGCCATTATTTTGTTCCAAATTCCGTCCTGCTGGAGAGTAGCAACAGTTCCTAAACAAGATTCATCAACTAACTTCGAATTGCGGTTATCAAATTGCGGTGAAAGTGGCTGGTTTTTATTGTGCTGTATGAAATTCTTGTCGTTTTCCAAATTTTGAAGACTTATGTTTAACAAGCTCAATATTTTCTTATACTTTGAAATAACGTTGAATATTATCTTTAATACATCTTCAGATTGCCTCTTCAGCTAGGTAATAGCCATATTACTGCAGCCTTCTTTTTAGGGAACAGATTAGAAAAAATGGACAATCTTGGATGTTTCAATGTATTTAATCTCAAAAAAGCTAACAACAAAGTTTAATGGAAGGCTTTCCAAAAGAGCATTTTTAAAAAAGTTGAAAATTTGCTACCCCACCCAAATTTTGTGTTTATTATAATTCTGTGTAAATAGCAAACTTTAATCTACAATTTTCGTTTGGATCTATATTATGTTTGTAATATAAGTCACTAATCATAGCTGATCAGTCATGGTTTGTTTGCAGAGACCGCGACATGGATGAGCAGGATGAGTTATTCATGCGCGAGGTCATGACCTATACCATTCGCTACCTCATCATTTTTTTTATTGCCTTCTTGACTGCTTTCATACAGGTAATGCCATCCTTGAACTAACCATCTTTAAAGTAATGTTTTTATTAAAACCATTTTTTTGCTTAGTGTCTCACTAAATGTTGTAGGGCAACAAACTGTGTCTCATTATTATTATATAAACTTTAATAAACGTGTTTTTAATCGTGTTTATATTCATCTTTCACTCAGAATTAGTATTTTTACGCGTGCATAGTTAATTAAATCAAATGTTTTTAAAATACCGGTATTTTGAAATTAATTTCAACAAACTGTAAAAGATGAACTCTAGCTGTACAAAATTTCACAGTAACCTTAGTTCAATTGTTACTTTGTTGAAGACCAGTTTTCTTTTTTGAAATATTCTCTGTAGTCCCATTTTTTAATTTATTACTATGGTTTAGGCATTGATATTCAGAGCTGGTGAGTCGGGACTTTGAACATCCCGGACTCCAACTCTCTGGGATATTTGAAAGGACCGACTCCAACTCGTTAATAATAATTGGATATTTAAGTGTGTACTATATTTGTGTTGTATGTTACCAGTGAACCGAAATGACATTTTATCAGTGCGCCACGTGAATCATCAGGCTAATTTGAAATTCATAAATAATTTTGTGGCTATAGCTATGTCTTTTTGGCTTTCTTGAGTGGGAGAGGAGTGGCCATTAACGAATGTATAGTCAGGGTCATAAAATGTGACCCGGTCATAGAGAATAAACTTCAATATACCTGCTAACTTCCACTCCCTTAACAAATTTAAATCTATTTTCTATTGTTTTTAAGCTTGGGATGATATAAAAATCACTATTTTGACATTTAAATTTGGACCTTCATCCTTGATGTAGAGAGGTTCGAGGATATTCAATTTGTTTACATCATTATTGCAATGTAAAATAGTGGTCCCATCAACTAATGTCTGTCTTATTAGCGCCGTGCCATGTACCTCCTCTGAATGATTTTTAGGGGCCCCCGCGGCAAGTTTCATGGTCAGGCGTCTTGATAGTCTGGTCGTAGTCATCCCAATGTACCTTGGTGGCAGGGTTGCTCAGCTCCCTATAGTGCGTGTGTACTTAACGCCTATTTTTTGATTCCATATACTTAAAACCTATTATCCATGGGTGAGCCACTCTACTAATAGCAACAATGGCACCTGGTATCACCCATCCAAGTGATAACTACTCCCAAAGTTACTTAACTTCGACAATTTTTGGGAACCGATGTATTGAACGTAGCTATTTTGTTCGAATTGTTAATATATGTATATTGATAATAAACTTTGTTAATGCTCCTTTAATTTCATTATAATTATGCTGTTTTGTACTTCATAAAGGTATTCATAAAATCATAAAGGCTCAAAACAATGTGTCACTGTAGGTGTTCAACAAATTTTCTTGTTGTTCATTGCACGAGCCCTCTAGCATTATGCAGCCCTTGTGAAAGATGACTTGGCGTATAGTCAAAGTTAATTTCGGCTGAAATGCGTAAATCACTGATTGAACGCTGTAAGAATTATGGTAAGACTATTGTGTACTACATAACTATTAATTTAGTATCACTCCGTAACGATACGACTAACTTCTGTTTTATTTTATTGCTTATGTTTGGTACGTATTTCAGAAATTGTACTTTGTAAACGTTACATTTTTTTGAAATTCATCAATTAAATAAACTATTTTTGTAGTAACTTTGTTGTTCATTTCCTCAATATGAATAAATACCATATTGTAATACTTCATCGTATAACTAACATGTTTTATTTTTAAGAACGGTTTTGCTTCAGATTTTCTGTTGGGAGTACGCCAGTGAAAACATAGTTCTGCGTCTTAAGAAGGAGTATCTTTCTCAATTATTGCGACAGGATATTGAGTGGTTCGACAAACACCTTAAAGGGGATCTCAGCAATAAACTTACAGAGTAAGGAGAATATGTTTTGATATTTATTTTATTACTCTGACAATTCAATCCTTCAGTTAAATTTTAATGAAAATATTTTCTTAGCACACTGAAAAATTGTGAGCAACAGCTTATAAACGTTTCATTGTCGATCACTTCAACACTGTCTTTATTTATAAGTACCTAATAAACAAATTTGTATAGCTTTTTGACTTTTCAGATCGTGTCTATATCTAAATCTGTATAATTTTAAGCCAGGACTCCTCATTCTTTTTTTAGCACAGAGTGCATTCAAGAATTAAGGAAAATTTTGGGGTACATCTTCCATTTCAATATGGGAAAAAATAGGAATGAACTGGAGTAATGTTAAATTGGTGCTAATTCATTGCTCTTGAGAGGAACGTATTGTTGCTTTTGTATAGTGCCCAAATTTCGCACTTATTAATGTCATTTTACGTTTTTGTACTCATATTTTATTATATTATTTTTCTTTTTATATTACTTTGGAATTATTTGATTGCTAGAAGTTTTCGTGTTTATTGCCTGCCTCTTGAAAATTATATCATTTTTAATGGTGATATTATGTATTTAATGACAACAATAAAAAACTGGAGAATATACTAAAACAACTCTTCATATGTTGATATGTGCTTGATGAGACTTGGTAATTTTTATTAGGTCTTACATTTGATAAACACACTCTCAACTCTTCATCAAATATTTCATACTTGATCTACTTTTACATTTAATGCTATTTAACATAGAATAATCTTGTTCACGGAGATAAGATTTAGACGATTGTAATATGACCATGAATGCTTTTCCCGCGACAGTTTAAAATGTCAACTGTCCAAGACTTTCCTCTAATATGGAAACCTGGAGTAGGAAAAAATGAAATTCACTTAAATGTCTTAAATATTCAAATATCATCTTTTTCCTTGCGCCAGTGTGCCCAAATATCATATCAAATATCAGTGTGCTCAAATATCCCGGGCGCACAATTTGATAAGCCCTGTTGTAAAGCAATAAAAGATATACAAAATTTTAAAATGAAATTATTTTAAAAACATAATTTAATTGAATATCAAAGAACACACAGTCGATTACAACTTCAATTCGTAAAATTTTTTTGGTAACAAATCTAAGCTCAGAAATTCTTAAAAAAAAGTTGTTTGCCATTTGCTTAAATTTTTTGAGATTCACCTCAGTGATGCAGATACCCTTTACAGAAAATATTATATTACTTTTTTGTTACTTTTAATCTATTGGTGAACTTAAAAACAGTGAGTAAATTTTTTCTAATTGATAAAAATATTCATTTATAAATTCATTCGTATATCCATATTTATTATGGATAATATTTATTATAGACAAATAGACCTTTTGTCTATTAGTATTATATTAACACTGTTTCTATTGGATAATTTAATTCTAACGAATTCTGATTCACATTTATTTTATTTAACTTAGATATTCTATAGTATAGGAATGACAAAATACACATACCTTTGTTTTAAAAAAATAGCTAAAAAGCTGTTGGATGAACTCATTATTTGTTGCTAACCCGTGACCATAACGGGTTCATGGTAGTAATGAGATACTGATATTTTTGATATTGGGAAAGACTCTTCTGGTACAATGTTACTCGTGTGCACAACTTATGGCAGTGGTTTCCAACCTTTTCGAATTCTCGCCCCCCTTCATTAAATAATAAGTTCCCTGTGCCCCCCCCCCTCCACTCTGGTTTAAATATTGCTATTTACTGTCATAGTCGGCACAAGTCAGAGATAAAAAATGATACAATACATAATTATGTACTCATATGTATGATTGAATGTATAGGCTTACCTTTACTTGTGTGATGGTTGCGCTTGCTTCTCTGAGCAGAGTTTCTCAAATCTTGGAGAATGTGATGAAATTGAGACCCGTAATTCCTTTTCTATTACTAAGCGAGAACGGTATTTTGTTTTGAGAACAGCAACTGAACTAAATCCTCATTCACACAAGTATGATGTCGCAAAACGTAATAAAATAAAAACGTAATAAAGTAGCATTTGAAATAATTTATAATTGTATTTAGAAAAATTACTTAGTAACTGAGTAATTTTTCTATTTATGAAGTGCTTGCGCCCCCCCTGGCAGCCCTTCGCGCCCCCTTAGGGGGGCGCGCCCCACAGGTTGGAAACCACGGATGGTGTGAGCGTGAATTCTGTAAAGCCCTCAGTCATTTACACTCTTGTGGTTTGTAGTACACTTTTTTTTCTAGGTTAAAGCAAGTTGATTTACTTTGTAACTAAACGGATTTGAGATTACTTTAATAAAACTCCGTAATTGGTATTCTATTTTGATTTTTTTTTTAACTCTATTAGTTGTTTAAGGTCTCGAAATATTTTGGTGTCATAATCATAAAATTAATGTTCTGTATCTACCGTTAACCTCGAAGTGTGAGGTTCTTGCGTGGATTCGTTAGATGCTTTGAATATCTAGCGGAACTAACTTTGTCGTTTATTTTCTGAATTTTGGAATTTAATTAATAATACAAGATTTTTGTAAACACTTGTGAGTTCTGTTTTTTCTTAAAATTGTGATTTAAACTGGCACCACAATATTATTGCATCATTTTATCGTATATTTTTGGCTACTTACAAATGAGGAAGAGCAATCAAAAATCTCCTCGATAACAAGGCTTAATATAACTACATTACATCTCTAATGTTACGATTTCTAAAATATTATCGATGCAGGTTACTTCCCTTAAGATGAAAATGCAAAGGCACTTTGGAAGAGAGTCCCACCTTATACTAATTGCCACTATCTCTACCCTTCCAATATTAATACTAGCACTGTACCATTAATAGGTTTGCTAATCAAAAAATTTAACCTGTTTTTGCACCTTTTTTTTTGCAGTGACTTGGAGAGAATGAGAGATGGACTTGGAGCCCGTGTTCCTGTGTTTCTACAAAGCATTTCTCTTGTGATTTGCGGCCAAATAGTGGCCTACCTCAAATCGTGGCGGTTGTCACTCGTACTCCTGCCAGGATTGCCAGCCGTAGGAGCCTGCATTGCCTTTGTCACTTTTGTAAGATTTAAACTTTGAATATAATACTAAGTTTATATTTATGAGAATGTAACTTTGATGTTATCTTTGAAATTATTTTTATATTCCTAACTGGCAGAGAAGTGAAACAGAACGTAACATAATATATAATGTTATGAAATCTCATTCTTTAAACAAACTAAGGTTTTAGTATAATATGAAAAAGTTTCCACATAAATAACGTGGTCGTACTTGTACAATATTACTCAGATTCCTTCTAAATGTAGACAAACCTAAAGAGCACTTAGAATTGAAATTGGGTCAGGTAAAATCTAAAAAGAAGGTGTTTTGTTTTTATTTTAAATAAAAATATTTGTTCATTTAATTTCGTATTTTTCTTACTGGTAGGGCGCTTGACTTTAGTGCTGAAGATTGTAGCTTGGAGTCTTGTCAAGAAGTACCCAGTTTTCCAAACGCCAGATGAACCCTGCGCTCTCGGTCCCTTAGAAAGTACCTAAAGCTTATTGCCCCATGCATGTTCGACTTCGATACTCATGGTTTCCTTCTGTAATCGACAAAGTGAGGGAAAATTAGGTCTCCTTATGTAGAATCAACCGGGTAATTGTTCTATTCATACCTTTATGGAATAGTAAATAATGACTCTATAAATCCTCTTAAAAGCTCAATCGTAATAAACTGTGAATTGTTGTCTAGATGGGGTCAAAGTCAGCGCAGAGAGAGCAGCTGCGGTACGGAGTGGCGGGAGGCATTGCATCTGAAGCCATGGCTGGGATCAGAACTGTCTCAGCTTATGGGGCAGAAGAACGTGAGGTACAAAGGTAACTGATTTAAATAATTCAAGTAATTTGTATTTTTTTTATACTAAGGTGACCTTGTATTTACAAGTTTCGTATTGTTCTAATAACGGGAAATGTCTTCATTGAAAACTGGTACCCATTTTAGTTTTAAGTGAGCCACCTTATTCTGCTGACCCTAAATCGAAAGTACATTTTGTAATCCTACGGAATGCAAATCATTTTATAATTATTGATCAAACGAACACGAAAATCTCGCTTTCACATGATAGTCATATGTACTGCTTGACAAACTGATAATAATTCAATAGTTGTGAGCCTCTGCCTGGAACTGTTAATTACAAACAGCACATAAATGCAGGGGAATATTCGTTAGTCCGAAATTTTGGATAGGGTCCTTCAATAAGTACCTAACATCACAGGATGGTAACTGTCTTATACACAGTATTACGAGGAACGTGTACAAGATTTTTCTGTTTCCCACACGAAAAATAACAAATCACAAAGTCATAAGAAATTGGTGATTATAAGCGGCTAACACACTAACCAATGGTCAACTCTGGCCTATAAGAATGATCGAATTAACCTATTTTTTTATTCCCATCTTTGAGGGATGTTACAAGGTCATTAATATGTCCTTTTTATGTGTCATTATTTTGTTCGTTAGCACTTGCAGGTTTATTATTAACCAAATTGAACATTATACTATTTTTGACAATCCTTGTCAACAAGTTTCCTTCCGGTTGACTGTGTTTAAGAATTTATTTTCCCTGTATTCAAAGACCCCGTTATGGTTGATAGCATCTTGGATTGATGAACTTCTGCCCCTTTTAGTATATAATGTTCAACTCCTTTTTATAATGTAAAAAACATGAAATATGTAATATATAAATATACTTCTGCTTTAATCTTAATTATATTTATGTATATAAATATTGCTAAAATTATCGACCGTGAAGTAGGAACAAAATAGCATTTTGACTCCGCCAGTTCTCCAGGCATAAATTAAACTATCATTGCTAAAGTTTCAGTTTTTATTTAAAACCTTTTTCATAGGCATAAGTGTAACATTTTGAAACAGAAAAACTAAGTATTACACTAGAGTTTTTTGCACAAAGCAAACACTTTGCAGATTTCAGCAGCGTAACTGAAAACGTTACATATATATACAAAACTAAAGTTTATCGGGACTTGGTCAGTTCTTCAAGTTCAAATTAAACTCTTATTGCCAACGTTTCGATCTTTATTTAAAACCTTTTTCATAGGTAGAAGTATAAATTTTGAAACACAGAAACTAAGTACGAGGTGTATAAATAAAGTAGTGAGACTGGCAACGTCGCTTTCGATCTGGCAACGCTGGAGACGCGTGGCCTTGAGTAGCGTCAGGTGCACGTGTGATGCGCCTCCAGTATGAATCTGAACTCGCCACAGTCATTTGTTTGTCCGTAGCGTTGGTTTTCGTGAAATGGTTTTTTCTTGAGCGTTTTAAAAATGAGTGACCTCAAAGTTGAGCAGCGGTGTGCAATCAAATTTTGCTTCAGACTTGGACATAATGCAACCGAAACTTTTGAAAAACTTCAGGAGGCCTATGGAGAACGTGTTTTATCAAGGGCACAGGTTTTTCGGTGGTTTAAGGAATTTTCAGAAGGAAGAGAGCCGATTGAAGATGAACCACGAAGCGGAAGGCCTTCAAGTGCAAACACCGATGAAAATGTCAACAGAGTACGGAACCTTGTGCGTTCAGATCGACGCTTAATCAGCACTTCTACCGTGAGGTCCTTGAAAGACTTCGAAAAAGAGTCCTTCGTGTGCGGCCAAACATCAAAGACAAGTGGGTGTTGCATCACGACAACGCGCCCTGTCACACTGCCATCTCAATAAACGAGTTTTTGGCCAGTAAAAACATTCCTGTTGCTCCTCAGCCTCCTTATTCACCAGACTTGAGTCCTTGTGACTTTTTCCTCTTCCCGAGATTGAAAAATCACCTCAAGGGAACTCATTTCGGGACACTACAAAACATACAAACTGCTGTAACCGACCAGCTGAAGGCCATTCCAGAATCCGAGTTCCAGCAATGCTACAATGATTGGAAGGACCGTCTCCAGCGCTGTGTGGCTTCCGAAGGGAACTATTTTGAAGGTGACAATATCACATTGTAATTATATTTGAATAGAAAATTTAAAAAAAAAATCAGTCTCACTACTTTATTTACACACCTCGTATTACATTACAAGTTATTTTACAAAGAAAAATAGTATGTGGAATTTAACAACAACTGTAGTCTGAATTAACACGTGACACTGAACTGTATAGAAACCTATATTTATTATCCCAAATTATAATGAGAGTTTAAATAAAAAATAATAAATGAGAGTTTAATTTGAACCTGTAGAACTGACCGAGTCCCGATAAACTTTAGTTTTGTTTCTATTCCACGGATATCCTACACTCTTGAAACTATTGAATCCCTACCCCTACAGATTGATTCGAGGTGATCAGTGTGAACTGGACTACCACTCGATTGTGTAAAGGTTGGCTGAATTAGTAAATGGCTGAGCCTTTATAGGCTTAGTCTACACCCAAATGCTCATTACCTGTGATTCGGAACCACGATGTGGATATGGTTGCTCCCACTCATTCGTGCCCTTTGTTTTGTGTTGACCTAGTGATGGTTATGATTCCCATCCAAAGGTTGGGTAGTTTTGGTGAGGAGTGGTTTCGTCTAGTATTTATTCGTAACTGTGTGGGAGGCTGCTACACGTTCTCCTTCTGTTGCCGTGATGAACAAGTCATATCCAGATCGTGCTGACTTTACCAGAAGGTATGCATCATATTTAGGGATTATTTTAGATAACTCGTACTCAGCCTCTCAGAGTCCCCTATGGATTCAGGATAACTGTGACATTATACACGATTAGGAGCTCGACTCATAGGTAGCTTGAAAGCTGTGCACACTGTAGTGAATTAGTCGAAGCTCTTTACTTATATTTATAATTTACCATACACGTAACTAAATTGAATGGGAAATAATTAAGTTGGTTTTTTTTTGTATTTCAGATATGGCAAGGCGTTGGACGAAGGTCGTAAGCAGACACTGAGCAAGCACTACACTTTGGCTGTGGTCACAGGCTTACTGTCATCCATAGCCTACTGCCTGTACTGCCTTGGTCTGTGGTATGGCTACACACTATTTCACCAAGATGCCATCTCTCCCGGTGTCATTCTAACGGTTAGTGATAGCTATTGACATATCTTTATGCATGATCAGATGTTGGTACCTTATGTTCGCTTAAGCTCCACCGTTCTCTAATGGGTACCCTCAGCAATACTTCATGATCAATGACTTTGCAATGTAATTATTCTGAAGAATAGCAAAGTGATGGGTTTCATTATATATATATATTTATATATACGAGTTCAAAATTCAAGAAGAGTAACACACAGAGTAAGGAAACACACTTACAGACTCAAATTTTCGGGTAATCCGTCTTCAGGTGAAAAGAGAAAGGGAGACCAAGCACGTTGCAGACGCAATGGCAAGTCTTCTTGAATTTTGAACTCGTATTGTGTCCAATTTGGATCGTGTTTCGTTTAATTAAGTGAAATATATATATATATAAAGATTTCACATAAACACGTGAAATAACAATCAATGATCAAACCACAATATGAAATCAGAAAACAAGACTAAGATCTTTCAACCGTAACAAGCGGTCTTCGTCAGATGGGTTTTTGACTCTGACGAAGACCGCTTGTTACTGCTGAAAGATCTTAGTCTTGTTTCCAATTTCATATTGCGGTTTGATCATATATATATACTAAAAATAAACTGTGACACATAGAAAGAAACAAATCATAGACTCGGTATTGAAAAGTGTTTGTCTTATGTTTCTTTCTATGTGTCACAGTTTATTTTAAGTGTATCTGTCCTGCCGGAAAGTTTTTCGTTTATCAGGTATATATATTAAACAATTATTCCATAATTTACTTTTTTTTCATAATGTGATTGTGTAATTAGAAAGACGTTTGATGGAAATCTACTTTTCAGGTGCTGTTCTGTATACTACAATCAACACTTGTGGTAGGAACTAATCTAGTGGCTATAATTGATGTTAGTGTCGCCATTACGCTCTCTATGAGCGTGTTCAAAGTCATCAAGAGAGTCCCTGTGATCGACCCTTATGCTGAGAACGGTATCTACCTGACAGAGCTCAGAGGGCAAGTTGAGTTCCATGAAGTCAGCTTCAGTTATCCCAACCGCCAGGAAATGCCTGTACGAGCAAGTATTATTGCCTGTCACAACTAGAGTATAAATGTTATCGCAATAAACTATAATATACAATTATTCAGTAAACAATATAAAACAGTGCAAATAATGAAGTGAAAAAGAATTTTAAATGAAGTAATAAAAAATCCACCCTAGAGTAGAATTCCTAGAAATCAATTAACTTTTGATTTGTAAATTCAAATTAGACTGCCTTTTCGTATATTGAAATATATATAAATATATTCTCCAACCGTCTCTGTACCAGTGCGCTTGGTTTCCCTTCTTTATCTCTCCTGAAGACGGTTCAACCAAAAATTAGAGACTGTAAGTTTGTGTTTTTAATTTCATTATGTACATTGAAATATATATAAATATATAAATGAAGGATAAGAAAAGGAACCTAAATTTTAGATTTTAATGTACTTTACAGGTTTCAGTAAAATATTAAAAATAAAAAGGAATATATAATAATAAATATTATTAATAAAAAGATTGTGTTGCAGGTTCTGAGAGGAGTGAACGTGACGATAGAACCAGGAGAAGTACTGGCTCTTGTAGGGACTAGTGGCTGCGGCAAGAGCACTTTCGTTAATTTGCTTATCAGGTTCTATGATCCTACATCTGGCAAGGTACTATGGACATTTCATAAGTGCAATCAACCTTCATTATAGATTCGACTTATTTACATCATATCGAAAGATGGAAGAATATGCTGTATTTTTGTTTGACGCAGAGTGACTAAATGTTTTTTAATTAGTGTCCACACAATGATTTTATACTTTTGAGCTATTCAAGGGGTGAGAGTGGGTTTATTTTTTATACAAAAACTATTAACTAACCAAGGGTGACCCATTCTATCGGGAGATACCAACGTAAATGGTGTTCCAATGCTATAACGGCCCTTTATTATTCCATACCAGCTTAGGATCTGCTTTTCAACAGAAACAACTAGCATCTTTTTATTTAATTGCAATATATTTTTTTGCGTTAAATCATATTTTGTTAAAAAGTTATATTGATTTGTATGTTGAGTGTGGCTTTCTCCCTGTTTCCCAAGCCTCTCAATATAATAGTAGTTTGGTTCTTCAATATGAACGCTACAATTGTCTAACTTGCCCTATCGTTAATCGTGTTCTTTCATTCACTCCTTTCCTTAATAACAATACCTAACCTCATCTTTATAAGACACCAAGCAAAGCTTTCTTAGGAGTAGTCACAGTCTTCAGTTGGTGATCCCAGTGACCTTGCTACTGCCAACTCCCTCTCCCCCCTCAATTTGATGATTATTTCCAAGAGGAAACTCTTAAGGAGATCCGAAATTCTAACTCTGATGGCTCTTTGAGAGGTTCTGTTTTTGTCTCCTTAGAAGTAAATCTGGCCCTGGATTCTACCAAAATCGTTAATTATTCTTTTTATTTTCTGTTAACTATAATTATTGTTTGTTTTACTTATTAATTTGTTTTTCATTTATCTTTATTTATTTTATATTTTTTTTACTTTTGAATTATTTATTTATCATTATCTTGACTCCCTAGAGGGAGAAAAGGGTTATTAACTGAATGACTCCTCTGTTGATTCACCTGGATGATATCACATATTCTCTCTCTTTCTCTCTCGCTTTCGTCTTTTACTCTTCCAGTTTTTATTGTCTGTATATATCAAATTTGTGTTTATATATATATAAAAGCATTTATGTATATCATTAGTTGTGCACACACAAATGAAGTTTTATTCATCGCGTTTCGAACACTTTGTGTTCATCATCAGGAAGACATTATAATACAAATTATATCTAATCAGTTACAAAATTAGAGTGAAATAATAAAATTCAATTAAGAGAATTCTGTTATTTAATTAATTAATGTATGTATTAATTTATTAATACATATTAATGTATGTATATATAAGCAATTAAATAAAACGATTCCTGGAACCAAGTAAACTAACTTCACAGAAATATGACGCATAAAAGAAATCACAAGAACTCACTATTATATTTCGACTGCCTCGTCATCAGGTAGAAAGATGTCAGTCGCTCACATTCGGAATTAGGTCTTAGTTGTATATTTAAATATAATATTTAAAGGTGTGTTCTCTAATCGCTATTCGGTCAATTTTCTAGGATAAAAAATCAAACTCCCGTTGCCGACGTTTCGGTTTTATTTAAAACCTTTTTCATAGGCAGAAGTAAGAATTTTTTAATTAAAAAAAAAGAAATTTACATTATTTAAAGGAACAACATTGTTAACCGGACAAAACCTTCAACTAGACTGTATTTAAAGCATATATAATATTTATATGTATGTAATTATCCTAAATATATAAAAGTGGCTTTTGCTGATAAAGAAAATAAAATTTGAGGTGCTGATTGATGGAGTGAACTTGAAGGACGTGAACCTTGGCCAGTTGCGCCGACAGGTGGGCATTGTGTCTCAGGAGCCTGTTTTGTTTGACAACACGATTGGTGAGAACATTCGCTATGGTCTTGACACAGCCACTGAGGAGGATATCACATGTGCAGCAAGGATTGCTAATGCACATAATTTCATTTCAGACATGCCCCAAGTAAGCTGAATTACTTTTTCATTTACTCTATTACAGGGATTTTACCTTTAAAACTCTCTAAAAATATAATTCTTCTTATAAGTAGTGGTCGAATTGTTTAACTTGAACAAGTCCATGTTAGAGAGTGATGATAGAATATTAAAACTTCAGTTTCCCAAATTGCTAATTTATTTTTTTTCTTTTTAGTTAAATATTACAGTAAAATTGGTGCCATACAACTTACAGACAAACTACATTGACCCAATTTACCTTAAAACATATATTTGATGAATATTTAATAAAATTAATTATATATTTTGCTAAGTATTATTATTGGTGTGATATGTTTAAAAGTACTCTTGAAACCCTGGAGTTTACAACATGGACGACTGGAGTATTTTTTTTATAATCCTAAAAAAAGGAATTAAAAACTTATTGTAATACTGTAACACTAATCCTAATATTGTAAAACAGCCATTCCTCAGTTGTGGTTAAGAACCGGCTGGTTAAGGGGCCAGAACCGGCTGCAATAAGTGAAAAACAGGGAAGTAGAGTCACTCTCTAATTGTTAACATACGTACAATTTTTGTTTATGTATAATATCTGTTTGTGTATATGAAACCATATAAGTGCATACCTTTTCATTAGAAAATTAAAGATTAGTTTCAAACATGTAAATAAAATATTTGTACAAAAACAATATACATAATGTGTAAATAATGTAAATATGATAAGTGTGTGTGTAATATACATAGATGTAACTAGAGTGTACGTTCTGTAAATACGTTTTTAGAACTTTTATTCTTATAACAACTTTTTTTATAACAAAGAACTTAACTCAATCACCCTACGACAATAGCTTCTCACTGCTTGATATTTAACGATGTCGATAAAATACGTGGAAGTGCCAATGAAAGACGTGGATTTTGAATTCTGTGGGCACTTTTGTTTTGCCTTCTGTTAACGTATGGGCTACTTTGGCGCCATAATTCCTCAATTTAGAATTTTTGATGAATATTTTTGAACATTCGCGATTTACTGAGGCCGCGAAGTAATGAGGGATGACTGTATTAGTATTGTAATATTATATTGTAATATTGTAGTACTAATGTTTTATTACAATATTAGTATTATTGCATTATAATATACGAATGAAAACTCTAAAGACGTTTTATTCTTTCTTTTTCTCTTGAGATGTTGATTTATTAATTTAATATTTACTTGTATATTCTGAAACCTTTAGAGAGAAAAAAGATGTTCTGAAATCCTTTAGAGAACGTTGTTAACGTATAAATTGTATCAGTTAGACCATTGATACTCTTCCATGTGGATGCTTTTTTTTATTTACTTTAATTAAGTTGTTCTCACAGGGCATATTATTTTAAATTATACTTTGATATTTAATTGTTCTTTACCTGTACAGTCAGTTATATATATATATATATATATATATATATATATATATATATATATATATATATATATATATTTTGAATCGTACTAGGTAATTAAAAGCAAAGTATCAACATAAACAGTGTTATTAATAAATTGTGTTTTTGAATGTTAATTTGGTGTTCGAACAATGCCAATTTCATTCGAAACGAGTTATTTGTTAATGAAACTGTTTGTGTTTGTTTGTTTCATCAGTAACTACCACATAGTGACACGCTGTCGAACTAAAGAATTAATAATTATAGTCGAGTCGTGGCGGTTATTCGTATAAATTATTCGTCATGAGTAGAACTCCAGTATGACCCACTTTTCAGTTTAATTTAATCATTATTTACTCTTTTGATTATTCATTGATTGAAATATTAATCGATGGAATGGAAATTAAAAAGACTATATAAAATTCAAAACTTCGCTCCATTTATTTCTTCTACAAATCCGGCCCGCAGAAGTCCTATGAATGCTATAGTGTATGGTGTGAATAATTCCATCTAATGCAGAGTAGGTGCTGATGAAACGTGAGAGATGTACAACAAAACTTCTACTACTAGTAACAAAATCTGGCAAGACTATATCTGATTTTTTTTTTTAAATAAAGTAATTCTAATGATTTAAGAAATGGGGCTGATTGTACTAGTAATTGTAACAATGCTTGTACCTTTTATCGTAGAACTAAAAACTGTTTTTGGTAGAGTTTAATAATAAAGAAATAATATTTTCAAATAAGAGTCTTGGTATTCCTGGTGAAACCCTTAAGAAAGAATTGAATGGTATTAGTATAGGCACTTTGTCAAACAATATTCCCATAGATCTGTTTGTCAAGCTCTCTAGTCAGTTTCTGGAACTGCTAGTTAAGACGTGTACGATATTGCGCGGATATATTCGTTAGTCGTTGGTCGTTGGTAGTCAGTTTTAAAATTTCAAAATCTGTCATACTTAATTGAAAACAAAATTAACAAAAAATAATTGAAAAATAAAAGAAAATAATTCATTAATAACAAAAAGTAGAGAAATAAATTATTTTAATAAAGTATTAAAAGTAACAAAACTGTCGTTCTTGGCTAAGAACGATTTATGTGAAAGATTTTCCCATAAGGTCAATTGTTACTTTCTCTGATATACTACATAAAAAGATATCAAATTAAGTTTAGTTCTTATCACCTGTTTGCTCAAGCAGGTTTACCTAAGGAAGAACACTAGTGTTCGAACACAATGTTTGTTAATAAAACTGTATGTAGAAACTTGAATTATATTTGTCTGGCATGAATACTGCATGTATTCCATTTATTTGATTTTTCATGATGGTGGATTTCAAAAATTACGTCTCCACACAAAAAAATGTGGATTTTTTTTGTGTGGAGAAGTAATTTTTGAAATTCCCCGTCGTGACTAAATACCACACAATAACAGATTACAGAAGTAATGAATTATATGCTTTTCTCTAATTATTTTTAAGGGCTATGATACAGTAGTGGGAGAGGAAGGTTGTCAGTTATCTGGTGGTCAAAAGCAGCGCATAGCAATCGCCCGAGCTCTGGTGAAGAACCCTAAAGTATTAATATTGGACGAAGCCACTTCTGCTCTTGATTCTGAGAGTGAAAGTCTTGTGCAAAAGGCTTTGGACAACGCTATGCGAGGACGAACAACCATCATTATTGCCCATCGTCTGAGCACTATTAGGAAGGCAGACACCATCTGTGTCATGAAGGTGAACGCAAAAACATATTCTCCATCCTCTGACACTTGTTTTGTAAAACTCAACCATATTCAATATTCCTGATCTCCTTTCCGATAGAACTTATTATGACATTCTATTCATATAACTTTTAGAAATCAGAAAAAAAAACATGAAAACAAGTAGTCATTGTCAGAGCACAACTGATACTCTATAATGGAGTTTATTACAAATTTTGGCAATCTCTTTTGTCAAAATTATTTTTTTTAATATTCTGTATCGTTTAGGGATTAAACGACTTAATACGATAAACGACTTAAAGAATCAACAAGTATTCCTTAGTTTAATATCCATATATCGTTTTAGTATACATAATATATATTTTTTTAAAAAAAAGTTTGCCAGAGAGAAGCCTAGCCCGGCCGAATTTCAGGCCGGGTGAGGCACCTACTCGGGTTCGGGTTTAAGATTTTACCTCTACTCTATATCAGCTATCGGCTGGTACATAGCAGCTCTAAACATTTTTATCAGTATCAATTGGACTGTGACGAAGACAACTTGTTTTGGTTGTACCTGGGATACAAATACCACACAAGTACGAATTGCACAACTAATAAGTTGTTTTGGTAGAAAAATCTTAGTCCTTTTTCTAATTTCTTATTGTGGTTTAGACGTTGATAAATTATTAAATAATTTAATTGATTGTCCTTTCCTTATTCAAACTACATATCCACATTGCATCATATATTTCAAAAACGCTTAAATTATTCTGTGTTTTATATCGTAAAAATAATTATTTGCTTCATTCCCTACTATCTCGTATTGTGGTATAGTATAATGGTCTGTATAACAGTTTATGTTTCTTTACTTACGACATAAAATTTGAAAAAGTAATATAATATCTAGTGTAGTTATCTATCATTACGTTAGAGTTAGTTCAACTCCCACTGACTCAATCTTGTTTGGTAAGAATTATCATTTTCACTTCTATTATATGTAAATTGTGTCTACTTGTTTAGTATTTATTAATTATTGTAACCATGATAAATAAAAGACCATATTTTATAAAAGTATTTAGATCCGTATGTAAATAAATAAATATTGCTTACTTCAACTTGCACAAGAAAAAGATTCACTGTTCTTCTCTAAGTATACTAGTATACACTTGCCCATACCAGATGATTTGAAACTTAATCAAGTTCCTTACTCTTAAAAAACACAGATTGGGGGGTGCAGGTTCATAAAATTTTATGTACGTTCTGGTATATAATTTACACATAACAGATGTTTGGTTAAACATGACTATTTTGGTTACAACCAACAGCTAGAAAGATAAGTTTTCTCCTTCATCTTTCAGTCGTATTAGACAATAATTGAAGATTCAAAAATATGTCACAAATTCTTGTTGATTCTTCAACTTGTTTAGATCGTGTTACCTTGAAAAGTCGATGTTCAAAATCTCTAAAGTACTTTCAATATTCTTGTCAATGGCAACATTTTTAAGTACATTTTCATATACAATTACTCAGATATAAAATATAAAAGGTCAGATGTTACAAGGTGAATCCTCTCAGAAAGAAGCTTGTAGTATACTCGTATAATTATTTCTTCATTTATTAATGAATTGCAGTCTCAGTTTTATATAATTATTAAATGTCGTACTTAAATAAATAATTCTACTAAAACAAAATTTTTTTTTTATTTATTCAGCTGAGATGAACGAAATGTTTACTATTGAAGTAATATATTAATTTAGTAGTTCTAAGTTTGATCTTTTTTAGGATGGCATGATTGCAGAAAAAGGCAAACATGATGATCTCTTAGAGAAGAAAGGTCTTTACTTTAATTTACTGATGGCCCAGAACAAGTCTGAGGAAACAACTTCGGATGAAATACCCATGGATAGTCTTGAAAAGTGAGGTGACAAACTTGGATTTAAATTAATTCTAATTCAAAGTTTGGTGGATATGAGACATTAACGTCTCTGAAGAATGTTGAAGACTCCCAAAGTTCTGCTCCCTTCTCTACTCCTCCTAGATAATGGTTGACTGAAGTACTGCTATAGCCCTTCCTAGTTCCTAGTTCCCTCTCCAGTTCATAAAGTAAGGTTTCTTTGAAGTAGAAACAGAAACAAACTAAAAAAAAAAAAAACCCCCGGTTTGAAAGATTTGAGATACGACCAGTATCTCAGAACAGAGCATAGAAGGTGAAAAACCTTGCAAGACATCAACATTTAACTCTAAAGGCTTAAAAGAATGTAGTTACCTTTGTTTTATTTGAAATTCATTTTAAACGAAAACTTAAAATAGATAGCGTTAGCATTTACTATTAAAATAAATGTCGTTTTTATAATTGTTCTTTTAATTGAAATTGTAAATTTACCAGAGGAATTTATTACAATAAATATGCATTACAAAAAAAATATGTAATAAAATTTTTACATAGCATTGTAAAAATGCTATGATATCTCAGTTTGGTTTGAAATATAGAGTCAGCAATGTAGTTGTTCTTTTACATCTGTTCTGTCATCTTTTAGTATATTTAAAAAAATAAAGACTAATGTTCAGTAAAAACTACTTATATATTTTCACAACTTGGGTTTTGAAGTAAATTAGTGAATTATTTCATAAAAAGTTCATCATTGGCTCACCAAAAATAAAAATCATCTGGTTTATTGAAAACGGATGGGTATTTGGGAAGAAGGTTGCTAGACAAGTTCTTTATAATCATCCCGTTTTTTCTCACCAGGTTGATTGGCTTTGTGTATTGTCCTGAAAACACTCTTCCACTTACACGGTAGTGTAAAGTACTTGCGTACTCATTTTCTTCTCTTAGTTCTTTTAAATTTTTGAACTGAGGTAGCACTAGAAAGCGCTGAAGAACTTTTATTTTTTTTTTTAACTGCATCGTTTTGGAGACACGAGTGCTTCTATTTAGAGTGATCCGTCCATTATTGTGGTTAATGGGGACCAGAACCGACTGGGAAAAGTGAAAAACCACGAAGTGGTGTCACTCCCTTCATTTTTAGCAGTGCGCTCCTTTCAGTCTTGGGACTACCAGTGTTTCATTAGGCTTTAAATGCTTCTAACCCGAGACCAGGTCTCACCTAAGTGAGTAAAGTTTTCATGTCCACCTGCCAACCGATGGACCTTACCTAATTGTAAGAGTCGAGGTCTAGCTCCCTCTTGTTGCTCCGGAGGTAACCTCCCATGAATATACTGCTTCTCTCACAGCGGCTAACATCCTAACTGAGGAACCACAGCCTGTTTTGACTTTATATGTGTTCCCAAGCCTTTCGGCCATATAACCACCAAAAATCAAATCAGGCCGACTAGTTTAACGTGCTGCCCTTTAGCCACTTTAGATTACTCCAAAGTGTCCGAGGGGACCACGCGGAGGCAGGCCCGCACGATACTAGGACAGAAGAAGTCTTTCAAAGCACTCATGGCTTTTGTTAACAATCCAAAGAGGAACCATAGTCACCGCGAGTCCAGCACCAACGGCAGGGAACAGAGAAACCCGAAGAAATTCTACATGAGCTTCCCCATTCCCGTGGTCCCAACAATATTTTAAGAGTTCTCAGATAGAACTACGGACATAGGTCCTACTGAGTCTGCTTTGGTTATAGGTAAGGTTAGTGACCGCAAAACTTTCCATCTGCTAACCAGTCAATTCAATCAGCGTAAACTGTTGCCTGCTCTCGCGAGTAGCGAAAAAGGTCGGTAAGGATGCCGATAGATAAAGCAAATTGAAATCAGGAGTTTGCCTACCCACAGAAAGAGACCCTACTGTACATACTGCACATTTATTCTCTCTCGTATGATAAGTGTTTGTCATATGAGGGCGAGTCGAGATTTTGAGAGGTGCGGTCTCTCTCTCCCTTCTGCTACCGCAGGGGCAACTTTCGCGCCATATTTCTCAACTATGAATATTTTTTCTAAATTTTTAATTTTTGATGAATATTTTTAAAAAATTGCGCGATGTACTGGAGACATGTGAAAGTTGAGCGGCGAAGGAAAGAGGAATCACTGTATTTATATATATTTTATGTAGTATATTTCATGTTTAATTATATATATTCTTAAGAAGACCAAGAATCAATAATTTATTTTTTAATTTAAGTGATAATTTTGAAAGAAACTCATTGTTTTGAAGAAAGTAAAATAATTAACCATTAACTGAGTGTAAAATGTCTTATCATATACCTAAACTTATTGGGAAACTATAAATAGAAAACTAATGAACTCCCTTCATCCAAAGACATTTAGTTATTAACTAATATTGGTTATGGAGGATTGAGAGACAATGTGGGACTGAAGCGAACCTAAGCAGCACTAAGTCTCCGAGAATATATCATAAACCTCTCAATCAATAATGTGTAGTTACACTCCTTAGTTATCTACAAAGCATTGCTTTGAGTCATTTTGGCGAATATTTTCAATCATGAATCAATTTTCATTCAACTTACTTCTATGTATGTTCTCTCTATTTATGACTGACTTCTTGAAATAATTGCACTGCTTTTATACATTGGTCTATTGACATGCATGAAATCTCTCTATATATTATGAAACTCCATTACTTAAACAAGAGAGTAAGCTTTATGGTTGCACTAATATCTGTTGGATGTACTGGTATTCTTAGTTCTATAATTACAACTTTATAGCTAGATTTGTTTTTCAGGTCTAAGAAGCACGCCTTTGTCCTTTCTCATCGTAGAATCAGCTCTATAAAACATCATCACATTCGTAAATCTCGACACTCTATCAGGGTCAGTACTTTTACCTCCAAAGTACCTAATTTTTATCAAAATAAAAACATAATTGATGTAATAAATATTGGTATCAGCGAGAGAGGTCAACCCATGGTTCATCAACAATATTTTTTTCGCTCACCTAACCATTTTTATACGAAACCAGTTAAAGCCAAAAGCATCATAAGACCATAGCAAGCACAAAACATACTTTGATAGAGTTCTTTCGAACCATAACTTCCCATGCATCTCATCAGTAACTCTTTAAATATCAATAATCCTTTCCAGACTTATTACTAAGTGTACACAAAACTCAATGGTAACTTAGTTAACTTAAACGGTATTTCGTTCCAAGATTACTATTTGTTATAAGTACAATTATAATTATTGTAATTAATTGTAGTCGAAACAGTCCGATTACAAGAAAAGAACACCTAGAAAAACACTCAACTCACTTCAATATTATTTCGACCTCGTCGTCATCAGGAGAAAGGGAAGAAGAAGTTGATGAGTTCTGCTCGGTTTGTGGAGCTGCTGTTTGCCTGTTTGCTGTTTGTGAATCTTCTATTCCTTCTCCTGATGACGACGAGGTCGAAATATTGAAGAGAGTTGTATGTTCTTTCTATTTGTTCTTTTCTTGTAATCATAGTAATTAATTAATACTTTCATATATTCCACTACCACACTGTGCATGTAAAATAATATAAAAATAAAATTCAATTCAATTAGATAATAATATCTTAACTATATTTGCTTTAAAAATGTTTCATTAATTTGCTAACCCTTTTTTCTCTTTCATGTTGAGTTATATTTGTAACAATGTAAACAATGCCATAGAAGAAAGAACTATACTGTATACTGGTTAGCAGAAGGTTATTTCGTCAAAGTTATTTTAACCGTGTTCATATCGTGTAAATGTAATTGACTTGGTTTTATGTCCTTTCGAATCATTTAATAGATAGGTTATGCCTAGAATTAGTAATTTCACGTCAATTAAACTAGCAAAATGGACAATTTAAATTACTTAACATACACTAGGTCATACTAGTTAAAAATGAAATAAAACCTTTTCAAAGCAAATTTAATATTGGGTTAGGTTAGGTTGCAATGGTAGTTCCACAAAAGAACACACATAGGTCGGACATTAGTTGTAGATGTCTGACCGGGTTCGTACGTCTACAGCAACGATTCACGTGATATGACCTATTTGTATAGGTTAGGTTGCGAATGTAGTCCCACAAGGGATACACACAGGCCGGACATTGGCACTTTGTGATACCACACAATGAGGATTGATTCTACATTAGGAGTCCTAAAATTTACCTAACTCATGTGTATTTAGAGTAAGAATCTTTAACGAGTACATAACATCATACAGGCTCGGGATCGACAGCTTACCGTCTTCTTTGAGGGACTACATGCTCAGATTTATTCAGCTCCAACGTGAATAAATCAAGGACGAGAGCGGGTATTGAACCCCGGACCTACCAGTTAAGAAGCGAACACGTTATCACTGAGTTAACCTGGCACCTTCCCATTCCTATAATATGGGTGTTACTAGCTATACGCATGTATTTTACTACTGTTTATTTTACACAATAACTGTTCTGTTCAGAATCACTATTTATCTGAATTTTTCTTTTGTATGTTTAAATTAGTCAGTGAATTCAGTCTTTCTTAAAACCCAACTACCCTTAAAACTAATCTATCCTTTTGAAACCTTTGATTCATCCTTAATTGTCTTATTTGTTTATTAATGTAATAATATTACTATTACAGACGGATAATAAGAAGGAGAAAGTGAATTACTTGAGTTTGTTGAAGATACGCTCAGTACCTTGTAGTCTTCTCCTTATGACGTTTGTTGGAGCTATCTTCAGTGGCTGTTGTGTACCAATGTTTGCTGTATTCTACAGCTTCATAGTACAGGTAAAGTTTTAATCTCATGTAATAATAGTTATCTCATTTGTTATCAAACTCCTCCTTCTTAATAAAAATATAAATTGTAAAACGACATGAACAAGGCTACTTGGAATTGCTTCATTAATATATTATTTAAGAATATATAAATTAATTAACCACAGTGATTTTGTGCTTATCACAGCTTAATATTTTAGCAATAGAGTTGAATATTTTATTTTTAGTTCTTTTATATTTTTTGTTTAATGTCTACCTTTATCGAACCTTAACGCCTTTCGGAATGTCCCTATACTTGCTTCAAATACTTTACCAACCTCTTTTGCTGCAAGAGCTCGAACCGACCATATAATATAGTAACGCAGAAATACCTATTTCGTTTCTACTTGATTGTTACATATACCAGAATGTGTTCTTTTTGAAAAGAGGAACGATTTATAGCATATCTTCCTATTGTATATAACTCATTCTTATGAAGATCTTCCTAAGTACTGAAGTTCTCCTTAAAAAGAAATTTTGGCATACAATGGCAAATATTACATCCATTGTCCTCCAAAAATATCATGGAATATCATGAATACAATACAATGGACATCGGACTACGGTTTTGTTGAAGCTGGATGCTTCCTTTAAGAAAGAACGCTATACTATGGTTCTTGATTTTTTTCTTTGAAAAATGCTTAGGGTATATATTATATACCGTGAATGTACAATCACAGATGATTTATGAGCATCGGTATAGGCTGAAAAGGCCCTATTACGTAGCTTACTCGATTAATATCATTTTTACTTTATATTAATTTAATTCGTTATTGATTTTAACCCGTAAAAGTTTATATTTCCAAAGTTGTTCCTTTATTGTACCCCTGCAGTTGTATCTTTGTACAACCATGAGATTGTGGATTCCTTTACTTGTTACCTTGTCAATTACTTTTTTTTCTTTTTTTTTATTTCTCCAAAGAAGTACCCCTACTTGGAGTTTATGGCAATTTTTTCACTTGTTCCATTTTTTATTATTACATGCGTTGACAAATTTTTTGAAATGTTTAAAAATAACAAATTATTGTGTATTAATAGAATTAATAGCAAAGTAAATTATAATATGTAGGAAAATATATATTAATTAACAAATTCAAAGAGAGAAAAGAAAATGTAAGGACCACTTATTAGTGTTACGAATTCACGCATATGCTTGTAATATGCAATTATGAATTTGACATTTGTCCAAAATCTACACCTTTTAAAAATTGATTGAAACAATGAAAAGAATAGAATTTTTGTTTTGGTGGCAAGTTACA
Source organism: Hermatobates lingyangjiaoensis (assembly GCA_026182355.1). Taxonomy (NCBI): domain Eukaryota; kingdom Metazoa; phylum Arthropoda; class Insecta; order Hemiptera; family Hermatobatidae; genus Hermatobates; species Hermatobates lingyangjiaoensis. Next base: position 331,587 of record JAPFBL010000011.1, on the reverse strand, counting down.
ATAACCAATTACCCTTGTGAAACCTAATGAAGATTGTTTTATTTGTAGGTGTTTATGGAACACAGAGCAGAGCTAAAAGAAATGTTTAACTTTTGGATTTACATAATTTTGGGGATATCAGCTGTTTCAACTGTATCAAATTTCATGTCGGTGAGTAAAAAGAAAAAAAAAATTAAAATTTAGCTTATTTTTGAAAAAGTGATTTCTCTGTTACTTTCCCAAATAACAATTTTGATTCAAAAAAAAAAAAATAATAACGTTTAATTATTACTAAAAGCTTCTGGGAAGGTAAAAAATTCATTATTTTGTAACTTTTTTCAATGACTTTCTGAATGTTACCTTATACCAGAAGCAGCTAATGCGAGTAATGAAAGGTGGAGTTTTGTATAGTGGTTTTTGGTTTTTAATTTTTAAAAGAACTATACTTTTGGGAATGTGTTTTAATCCGTCCAGTAGAAAGAATAGTGTCTGTTTATTCAAAGTATTGCTTTGTTTTAAACTTCCTTGCAATAATTAAAAAGTGAGTTCATGAAGATGGAGTTTTTAGAAACAATTGCTAATAGTTAAAATAATGGTCCTAATTTACAATATATATAATGATTTAATCACTATAAAAACATTTGCTGTTTCGTCTATCACCTTATAGTTGCGAATTTCATTTCATATAATTGTCTATTATTGTACAAATCCATCTTAGCTTATAAACTTATCTGCAAGAAGATGCAGTACTTACAAAGCCGGTAGTGCGTTGTACACAACGATTCATGAAGAATGACAGATTTGTATCATGATATGATGTGTACCAACAATAGTGCTATGTTTTGATTAATGCCTTTCAAATTTTCATCTGGGGTTCGAAATGGTCCATTACTTGGTCATCCACATTAGTTTGGAACAAATTCCTGTTTCAGCTGTTTGATATAATTTTGAAACCAAATAATGAATAATGATATCAGCAAAGTAGAGATACTTTATGATCTTTTTAATGAAGAAAAGTGCAATAAATAAATAACTTAAATGTTTGACAGTAATGTAAAACAGTCTCTACATATCTCTCTCAAAATAACAAGTTCTATTGTTATAACAGTAGAAACTGTTGGATTCAATGTACGCAGGGCTTTTTATAAACTTTTATAAAATTTTAAAAATAGCCATCCAAGTGCTAACCACACCAATGTTGCTTAACTTAGGTGAACTACTATGAACTGGTGTTTTCAACATTTCTAACACTGTTGAATTTATAAGAAAAATAAAGCATCTTAGATTTCAATTAACAATAATTAATTCAATTCTGGTGAATTGCCTTTTTTTCGCCTCATCAGCTTCCGAAGTGGCCAGGTGACGTAAGAGAATTTGTGGGATAAATGTTTGTTTTGCTCTTAACTATTTAAGATGTTTAAAAGTTGCATCGTATTTTTATTTACATATTTAGAAGTTATAGCTGTATCGACTATTTATTTATTTTTTTGAAATGATTGATTTTAAGTTGCTTTAACAGTTTTAGTTGAGATAATGTTTAATTTAATTATTCTTTATTTAATTGGTGAAATTAGAAGCCAATCATTTAAAAAAAATGTTATTAATTATGATTTAAAAAAGAACTAATCTTTAAACGTGTATACCACATTGGAGATTTAAACGCATGATTGATTTCCAAATTATCCCCTTAGAATCATATGGTAATGGTATATTGAATAACTCATTAGTTGTGCAATCCGTAATTGTGCGGTATTTACTCATACTGGGGTAAATGGAAAATACAAAGTCTCCACACACAACAAAGTTTTTATTTTTTTATATACAAACTTCTCGTTTTAAACACTTCCTTTTCATCATCAGGTAAATGATTACCTTTTGTGGAGACTTTGTATTATCCATTTACCCTAGTAAAAGGTAATTGAATGTGTTTTCTTTTGTTTTTTTAATTCCATCTCTATCAGTTTATTAATGTTGCATAAACTTGTGTGATTTTTGTTTCTGAATGTTTTTTTTTATATTAATGACGAATCTTTCAATGGTATTAAAACAAGGCCTACTTGCTTAACCTTTGGTAAAAAAAAATTAAAGCAAATTTTAAAAAAAAAGTCATAACTTTTCTATTCATTTTTAAATAATAGTGTAATGTTATTTGGTATGTTGTAAAGCTGGTGGGAACTAGTCTGAGCACAGAGCGCATGATTCAGCTGGTTCGTTTGGAGACTTTTAGAAATATTTTATCTCAACAAGTCGCCTGGTTTGACTCCGAAGAGTACTCCACTCTCAGATTGACTAACTCTCTCTCCAGAGATCCTCCTCAAATCAAGGCAGTCAGTAACTTTCTTCTTTAAATATTCTTTTACATTTTTAATTATTGATGTGTAGAAAAATATCTCATTTTTTTTATTACTTGAAAGTAATTGTTAATACTTCTAAGTGATATAAATTGGATACATACACCAAAAGGTGCTCTCTTCGAAAAGAGGAACTAAGATGTTTAGCATATCATCCTAAATCTAATATATATTTGAGGATATCTTCATGTATGGGTGGATGACCTGTACATACACCTATACTAAACGCATAATATATATATATATATATATATATATATATGAACGTATAAGCCACAAGGAAAAAGTAAAATACACAGAGAAATATGTTCTAAGGCCTTTCAATTATATGTCATCAGAGAGCAACTAAATGTTGATAACAACAGAGGTTACAGGTTTGTTATAAAAACAAAATATGGGGAGACACTACAAAACACATGTTAAAATATAGACATATAAAATACAAGCTAAAAAAAAAGATAAAACAACAAAGAAAAACAAAACAAAAATTGTTTCCTTTTTGTTAAATTGTATGTTTTGTTTTTCTTTGTTGTTTTATCTTTTTTTTTAGCTTGTATTTTATATGTTTATATTTTAACATGTGTTTTGTAGTGTCTCCCCATATTTTGTTTTTGTAACAAACCTGTAACCTCTGTTGTTATCAATATTTGGTTGCTCTCTGATGACATATAATTGAAAGGCCTTAGAGCATATTTCTCTGTGTTTTTTACTTTTTTCTTGTGGCTTATACGTTCATTAATTTTCATCACGTGTTTATTGTGATTATTTAGTATATGTATATATATATATATAAAAAGATTTCACATAAACACGTGAAACAACAATCAATGATCAAACCACAATAAGAAATGGGAAAACAAGACTAAGATCTTTCAACCGTCGTCAAAATCGTCAGAGTCAAAAACCCAACCCCTCAGTTGGGTTTTTGACTCTGACGAAGACCGCTTGTTACGGTTGGAAGATCTAGTCTTGTTTTCCCATTTATATATATATATATATATATATATATATATATATATATATATATATATTACTTGTGGTTTATGAAATGAAGGTTTATGATTTCACAGAACTATTCTATAGTAAGTTCAGATTTTATATCTGAATTTATTTATTGTAAATTATATCTTAAAAATTGGGTATTTTTACGCAAAACAGTCGTATTTTTTTTAAACAGTCGTATTCATCATACGAAATTAATTCGTTCCTTAAGTGGTTTCATAAGATGAGCATTTTGTAAGATGAATCGCTAATTACATGTAAATAGCCTAATGCGTTCCATGTCCCCAATACCAACCCCAAACTACACTTGAAAAATTAAAATAACCAATATATGTAACAACCAATATAATGTTATATATATTATAATTGTAATAAGCATAGAAATAAGTTATAAAATTAAATAGTAATAATATCTAAAGTCATTTACCTCTTGATTTGAGTGACAGGGTAAGTGAACGGGAGGGTATAGTGACGGGGAGACAAACATTTCCTAACTTCAAAATGTACTCGTATGTACTGTATGAACACACATGCACAACTTACTTTAAACTATAATTAAAATTATGAGGTAAATAGAAAATTCATTTTATAACTTTTATCACTTTTTTAACTTTTTAGAACTTTTATTCATAATTTTTTTTTTAAGTTCAGAACTTTTTTGTTTTATATTTATTTTCATTTGATTTTTCACTTGTTTTCACTACCATCGTCTTAGATAAGTTCCCACTTGTCTGAGGGAATGCCTGGATCATGCTGGAGATTGGCCAATGTGATAATAATTAGAGAAAGTTACTTTCAAACAAGATGAAACGAAGCTGTCTATGTTACGAAAAATCCCGAGATCTTGGGAAAATGACAAGAAAAAAATACCCTATATTTTATTCTTTAAATCGCTTTCCTGTGAAGAGATTTTGAACTGAGGAAACGAAAACTCACTTTGTTAATTTAGTTTTTTGCTTGATGAAGCAAAGTGCGTTAAGATGAACATTTTTTTTCCAGAAAGTTCGTTCGCAAGATGTAAATTTCTTATGAAGAGGTACCACTTTATATTAAAACTAGTTGATGATGTGTCTTTTTCTGCTTTTATTATTTCTTTAAGTTTATTGTTTAATTTATATGTCTTTTTTGTAATCCTCGATGACTTTTCACTTACTTGATTGAATCCTGCAGGTTGCTGGCCCTCGCTTCGGCAGTCTCATGTCCGGCTGTGTTAATCTTCTAGCATCCCTAGGCGTGGCCTTCTACTCCTGCTGGAGGCTAGCCTTTCTCGCCTGTCTCACTTTCCCAATTGTCGTCTTCTCCACTATCAAACAAAGCAGCTGTCGTTACATCAACTTCTGCAAGGCTGCTCCAAAGCTAAAAGCTGCCTCTAAGGTACACAGGCAGAATCATTATACTGTTTTTATGAGTGATTCTAACCTTATATGTGCCAAAACTGGAGCTACTTTAACCACATTGTTTAAGAGCTTTTATTGTTACTTAAAATACAAAAACTTTGGTCTGATACATCACATGCTTTCATTTATCTAATTATAAAAGACCACGGATCTTTCAGTTGCGTCAGTTGTATCACGGTAGTGCTGTTTATACTTTTGATACCTATTATTTTCAAACTAAAGTTTTTTGTCTCTCAGGTTAATCAATTTTGAACTGTTTTATATATATATATATTATATATCACTCAAAATTCGAAAAAAACGATCCAAACAGGACGCAAATCAGCTCATATATATATATAAACTAGAATTTAAAAAGAACACATAGAAAAGAAATCACTGAACTCACTACTATATTTCGATGTCCTCGTCTTCAGGAAAAGATGTGAATCGCTCCAAAGGCTGATAACGACTGATATATATGTATATATATATACCATGATAAACGAAAAACGGTCCGGCAGGACAAATAACAATTAAAATAAGCAGTGACACATAAACAGAAACACAACAAAGACTCACTTTTCAATATTTCGACCGTAATGGCGGTCGAAATATTGAAAAGTGAGTCTTTGTTGTGTTTCTGTTTATGTGTCACTGCTTATTTTAATTGTGTATATATATATATATATATATATATATATATATGTTAGTCCCTTTTTAACAGAATGATTGAATTCAAAAAAAGAAAAATATTTTCAAAATTAAATCACATTATTAGATATGAACAATATACGTACAAATTAGTTATAAAATATTTAACTTATAAAAGAATTTAATTACCGTGATAAAACGTGAGTATTTAGTAGTTTATAAAATATTAACTATTAAATAATAATTACAGATTCATGATCACTGACAGGTACAATAAGTACTCTCTTGAATTAGTAATAATACTAACCTCAGTGGAACTAACCCATTAACTATATTTTACTCTCTTGAAGTTGCACAGCGCTGCCATATTTACATATGTATAACTTAATTAATATTATATTCCATAAAAAGATTGTTCTGTTCTATTTAATATTATATTTTGTTCAGTATAACTATATAATTTGCTTGACATGTTTGTTCAGCTAGCAACTGAGTGTATTCACAATATAAAGACGGTGCAACAGCTAGGTCTGCAGGACATTCTCGTAGTACAGTATGAAGAAGTACTTGAGGAAGGCAGTAAGTAAGTGAACTAAGTAACTACTAAATCTGTGTTTGATATTATTAATTATATTTTCATTGTTGTTGTGTAATAATGGTAATCAATTCATCAGTAGTCCGGAAGTAGTTTATTTTCAGTGTTTCTTGTAATACGCAACTCGTTACATCTCTTTCTGACTTGACATTTCATGAATTCCTTTTATCGAAGCTAAGTAGTGAAACTACTCTGGATGTCATTGCATAAATATGACTAGATTGCATAACAAGATTTCACAAAAACACGTTAAATAGCAATCAATGAGTCCGGTAGTATTTATAAAATTCGGTGAAAAAAGGCACGTGTGAAACAACACCAATACAACATAAGTAGATAGGAAAAATGTAGCGCCTTATTCTTGCATAGAAACAATGAAAATCATCATATCTCTTGGACCGGAGCTAAATTTATTACCTATGAAAATCATTGTTGTTAAGAAATACTATCGAATCCTCTCTGGTTAAATTAATAGATCAAATATTATAAACATTAGTAACGGGCTTTTCAAACGAGGGCAATAGCCTCATCGAAGAGGGTTGACAGCTAACGGATAGTTTTTTTTACTTTTTCTTAGTGTAGTCCTTTGTTTCCCCAAACATCCCGCTCTGGACTACTGTCCTTTTCTGTACTTTAACTTTTTTAAAATACCACTCTTTCCGCCCACTCCTTTGAACCCCTCACCTTGATGTTTCTGCATCTGGCGTTTCAGTTGGGTTTTTGTCTCTGACGAATACCGCTTGTTGTGGTTAAAAGATCTTTTTTCCCATTTCATATTGTGGTTTGATCATAGATTGCATATGTATGCATATGTATTGTCTTTATCAGAAGAATAAAACCTACATCTTTTTTTTTTTTAAATTAATTCCATTAATTTAAAGGAAAATCTAATTTTAATGTTCCAAACACTATCTAATTATGATATTATTTGGTTTTCACTAACGTTTTCGGTTATAAAACACTACTGCAAAATTAAAATGTGATTTCTTTTTATAGTTCAAAGATGGGTTTTTTGAGGATTTTGGTCTAAAAAAAATTACACTTCTGTTTATACGCCGACGTTTCGGTCAAAAATTGTTTGGCATTTTCAAGGTTTGTTTTTGAGGAAGAAACGATCCATGCCTCTATCTATTACGGAAACTATCTACCAGCTGATACCTAGAGGCATGGACCGTAAATAGTTTCTTCCTCAAAAACAAGCCTTGAAAATGCCTAAAAATTTTTGGCGAAACGTCGGCGTATAAACAGGAGTGTAATTTCTTTAGACCAAAATTCTCAAGAAACCCATCTTTGAACTTTTAAATCCGTGGTCGAGAAGCTATATCAATATTTCTTTTTATAAAAAATGGAATCTATTCTTCATTTTACGGTAGGATGTCAAAATTGTTAAAATTATTTGTACATTCCTTGTGATCCTTAAATAGTTCAAGTATGTTGTACAAATTTAAATGATGTAACAAAAAAAAATATATATTCCCTTATTATATTTAAAACTTCTTGTTCTAAAACACGTCATTTATGCTTATCAGGTCAACAAAGAAGCAAGCCATCCTGTATGGGCTGATTTATGCCATTTCCAGTAGCATTCTCTATTTAATGTATGCTGTTTCCTACCAATATGGAGCTAGTTTGATTACTTCTGGCAAGAGCTCTCTAGTCGACATTTTCAGGTATTCTATCTAATTTATTCTTGTGATAAATATTTAAAATGTAGATTAACATATATTCTTTAATATATTGTTTTTAATCCGTACACACCCAGACCTAACACAAATTTTTGATGTATTCTTATATATTCGTTGTGTATTGGAATGAAATCAGTTGATAACCTAACCTTTTAATATAACCAGAGCAATATCGTTCCCTCAATTATGAGAATTGAATAACCTTCCTACCTTTGAATTTACCTTTGTTTATCAACATGTTTCAATGTTTTTTTTTTATAAAACTGTCTTTTCCATCCAAAAAGAAGTTATTTACTTACCTTCTTTGTAAGTAATATATATTATAATAAATTGTTTAAATTTTTTGAATATAATCGTTCACAATGGTTGAGATTAGAGTTTCCAGGCAGAGTTTTAGAATTTCCTAAATATCTCTAAATTAAGACGAAAATGTCATGAAACAAAATAAATAAATGAGTAACGCATAAATATACTTACCATCATAGAATGAATTCTATTATCTTCAAAATCAAGATCTCTATAAGAAATTCAGTTAGTACTCTTTAGCAAAATGTCTGTTTCTTAATGATATATCTTCAATGATTTAATAACAATTTATAACATGATTTAATGTGTTTCTTTTTTGTAACGTTTACTTGTAAAGAAATTATCTCGTCCTCTGTTCATTAATAATAATACCATTTTATGTTTTTTTTTTGCTTAGAATGCCTATTCTGTGTTACAGGTTAGTGTTTGCAGTCGCGTTTACAACTCCTCTTATCGGACTTGCTTGCAACTACACGCAAGACTTTGTCAAAGGAAAACAAGCAGTGGCATTTCTTTATAAGATCAGAAATGCTTCTTCTTCTCTTAATGTATTCACTGACCGTGGGCTTCAGCCAGTAAGTTGGTGTCTTTCTCTCCGTTTTAACATTTTGCCTTTGTTGTTGTTCTGTAGGCATAAAATCTGGTTCATTTGTTAATTGTACCCGTTACCGTGTTGATTCATCAAGAATCCAAAAATTTTCCTGTATACATCTTTAATAGGTATTTTACATTGTACAGAGACTCGAAGTCTAGTACTTTCAGCTCCCACATGAAAAGTGTAAAGCAGGGCGGGCTTCTCAAACATTGCACCGAGGAAGACATTCCTCAGGTGTACTGCAAGGAAAAAGAAGATTATATTTGAATATTTAAGAAGTTTGAGTGAATTTCATAATTTTTTGCTATCCCAGATATGTGGCTTCCATATCAGAGGAAAGTATTCATCAGTTGACATTTTAGACTATCACGGGGAAAGCGATAGTCATATTACAATTTTCCACATCTTATCTCTGTGAACAAGGTTATTCTATGTTAAATAGCAGTAAATGTGAAAGTAGATCAAGTATGAAATGCATTGTTGATGAAAAGTTTAGAGTGTGTTTATTACATGTAAGACATAATAATAAAAATTGCCAAGTCTGATCAAGCGCATGTTTCTCATTAGGATATTTAGAATGTAAAATATAATGTCAAAAAAGAAGAGTTATTTTAGGATAAGTCTGTATTATTTTCCCACTTTTGTTATTGTCATTAAAAACTAATATCACATTATAAATGGTATCATTTTCATCAGGCAGACCATAAACACCAAAACCCTTAGCAATCAAAGCAATCACAAAAGAAATATAAGAAAACAAATAATAAAAGAAAATTTGATTATAAAAACCTAAAATTATATTATTAATAAGTAGGAAATTTTGGGCACTATACAAAAGCAACAACCTCTTCTCAAGAGCAATGTATTGCCTCTAATGTAACACTACTTAAGTTTCATTGTTATTTTTTCCCATATTTAAATCGAAGTGCGCCCCAGAATTTTCCTTTAATTTATGAATGTGACCTGTGGTAAAAAAGATTAAAAGCCCTGGTCTAGAGTCACTACCAGCATTCTACCCACGAATGTTAAACGCTATTGTTCTCCACCTTACTCCCTTCCCTAAAGTTGTAGGTTCACACTGCTTGTTTTAAAGATAGGTAATCTGAGGTAGTAAAACAAACTAAAATAAGAAATAATGTATAATAATCTCCTGAATTAAGGTTAAAAAAGATTCTAGTAAATATTTCAATTTCAGTACTTATACTATATACTTATGTAATTAATGTAGGTCAGAATATATTCAAATCACTTGTATTATGGGCAAGGGAAATTTGAAATATTCATTGGACCCCATTAAAAGAGAAATATTATTGGTTACAGGTAATCACAGGGAGGCTGGAGTTCCGAGATGTTGATTTTTCTTACCCAACTAGGCGATCGGCTAGAGTCCTCAAGGGTTTGTCGTTAACGGTGGAGGCAGGAGAAAGAGTTGCTCTCGTCGGTAGATCTGGTTCAGGCAAGTCCACTATCGTGGCTTTGCTTGAGCGATTCTATGATCTCGATCGAGGGCAAATCGTAAGTAATCGTAATCATAAGTAAAAAGTGTGCGTGAAAATATAAAAATGTAAATATCAAAAATGGGATTAGAACTCTGAATATGATAGTACAGAAAAATGTTAATAACTATATATATAAAATTAATGAACTATTTACTATTATTTTATTGAAAGACCCAGAGCCTAATAGTCCCTAAAATACTGTGGTTATCACTGCTCTGTTGTATATGCATTAGGTGTAAGTTTCTTTAAAAATTTATTAAACGTTTCAGAAAATTTGTCCATATTCCTAGAAGTTCTTTAGAAGGGTTTTCCAAAGTTTTGGACCTGTTTTAAGTGAATCACAACTTCATTTTTGAAGAGCATAAAAGATCTCTAGACCGCAGAAGGCCCTGCAGTAGAATTGATCCGTTATCTACTTCCCTTTAAACCTATGTGACAAGATACCCATGTGAGGCTTAATTTATTTCCTTTGGCTAGATCTATATAGATTTCTTGTATTCTCAAGAATATAAGTTTCTTTAAACAGTCTGACATGTCTGTCTGATAAAATGTAAATGTTTGATCCAAACCTTGGAAAAACTTTTAACTTCAAAATGATTGATGCCTATCATGTCAGACTTTATTTTCCCACAGTAGCCGCAGTATGACTTTATGTAATTAGAAAAAGACATCTTGCTCACACTGTATATTTTAAATAACTTAAAGTAGCATCGTAAGAACTTTACTTTTTTCAAGCTTTAAAAGAATTCAACGGACTAGTTTAGAAAGTAAAGTCGATGTATATATGATGTATTTTAAGTCATTTTGAAGACGAAAGTTTCTGTTTCAGTTAATTGATGGGTGTGACATTAACAAAATACAAGCTTGGCATTTGAGACGAAGCATTGGACTCGTGACACAGGAGCCAGTACTGTTTGACACAACAATCAAGGAGAACATAACATATGGCGCAGTGGGCTTGGACCATGAACCAACGATGGAAGAAGTGGTGGAGGCAGCGAGAACGGCTAATATTCATGACTTCATCATGTCCTTGCCTCAGGTTAGCCTCAACCAGCTCGATGTTGCTTTAAATATGAGCGACCTTGATTTCTTTTTGTTTCGTCTAACTTAGAAAGAGTGTATGACTCATTTATATTCCAGTATGAATGTGGGTAGGTTGAGTCAAGGACGAATCCAAGTGACTGGTATATTTGTTTGACTAATTAATGAAAATGCAAACACGCAATTTCAACACCCATGAATATCAGTATCTTACATTTGATTTTACCTAATTCAGAGTTGTTATAGGCACAGAACAGATTATAAAGTTAAATAATCGTAAAGAAATTTCATTATGAAAGGAACTTCATTAAAAAAAATCTCTTTTATGATAATAAGGAAGTCACCCATCTCTGAGTTAATGGACATTTGAAATCCCTCTTTTCTTGCTATAATAATTTCAGAACTTTTTTCTGTGATAATATTTTTGAAAAAAGTAATTCAATTATATGGGTTTAGTAGAGGTTAGTTATTGCAAATGTATCAAAAATGTACTTCTAAGAGGAAGAATTTCAAAAATTCGTTTTTCCATCAAATTACCTTCAATTAATTCAGTTTTATTTTAATTTTCAGTAAAGCATTGCTGCGAATTATTTTACTCGTTTTAAGTTCGTTTATATTATTTTAAGTTCCTGAAATCGAAATTTCATAGTTAATCAATAACCGTTTCATAGCATTGTTGCCAACACTAATAAATAATACATCACATTTCAAGTATTCGATTAGATATATATTATTATATTTTCTTTATTATATATTATAGGTCTTTATTATATTTTATGATTTTTATTATTTTTTAAGAGCAAACATTTTTAGTACATTAAAATACGTAACAGTTATAAGCAATAAAATATAAAAAAATCGATTGTAAAATGATCAGATTAAAATAATTTAAGACAATTGACTTTAGAGAAAATCATTTCATATTAGAAATGTCATTCTCTATGGCTGTCTTTGAAACTTTTTCAATCGTGACGTCACCTAAGGTTTCAAAATCTCCAAAAAAAAAAACAAAGTGTAAATTTTTTGTTTGCCATTTGATTATAATTTGATATTCACCTGTCAGAGGGAGAGGTGGAAGTGCTCTTTCCCAACAAAGTTTAAGAAATCATGTTTTCAATTTTTTTTCCAAATAGTGAAATTCCAATAGTGAAATTCAAAACGTTAAGGGAAATAATACTAGTACTACAATATTAAAATTTAAAATAATATTAATTCTTCGAACGTCCATATTGTAGGCTTTCTCCTTTTTTTCCTTTTTTAAATTCTTTATTGAAACCTGTTCCACACAAAGTATTACATGTTGTACTATTAAGTATTATTAAGGCTTTTTCCTTTAATTCTATGCTGTTCTAGGGTTGGAAAGTTTGATTCGTTTGTTATTTGATTTCTATTTCACTATAGGAAGTTCATTACTCTATTAATAGTAATTGTTAATAATCATTCTTTTCTTATTCCATGCTTATAACCGTAATTTCTAGATAATTTTTTATCAATTAGTATAAATTATATTCGTTTTTATTTCATACTTTCATATTAACGAGAATTCCTAAATTCACCTGAAATGTAGCTTAGATTTGTAAGATTATCTCTACAATATATAAATGTAAAACACATATTGAGCAATTTTTGTGGTTCACAATTTATTGAGTGTAATGAGACATACAACGTTCAGGCACCTTATCAGTATTGTATTAGGACGTACTCTTACAAGAATGTGAGTGACCTTTAAAGTTCTTCGAATTTATCATATATATTAGACAGAAAATGTGCATTTCAGAGGCGCTTAGAGTTCCGGTAACAGGACCCAGTACCAATCTAGTACGAGAACTAAGAAATCTGTACTGTTCAGTTACAACTTCTTATATTTTGGATATAACTATTATCTTAGAAACAATTGTTAATTATACCAAGTATTATAAAAAATAACCATCCTCCGTAAGTTTTTCTTACAACTAGGCCTTTTTCGAACATTTCAGTCTCAATAGTTAACTCATTGTTATTTTGTACTGTTGAAGCGAAGCAACAATCCATCTTCTTGTTTCAATTGTTGCTTTCCTGTATAGACTAACCTAGTATGCTTTACCCTGTTCTATAAGACAGAGATTCCCAAGGTGGGTTCCTTAACTTGGAGTAATCCAGGGTTCCTTAACGGTCGGTCTGGGGTACTGCCAAAAACATTTAGATAAAACATTTTTCTAAAATTTCCACTTCCAGAGTGAGTACCAGTTCCAAGACCACTACCCAATCCATAGTCTTACTCAATGTTGAGGTTGGAGGTCTAACTCCTTCTAGGTGTTATGCAGGCACCCACCCGAAAAGATGTTACTTCTCACATAGTGACACATTACTAATAAATAAAAGACTATGCATGAAATTACGGTTTATAAGCGTGGAATTAGAAAAGAATGATTATTAACAATTGCTATTATTATGGTAAAGTGGCTCTCCATAGTAAAATAGTGATCAAGTAACAAACGAACCAAACTTTCCATCTCTAAAACAGCAATAAAGGCGAAAAGCCAGTAAATGTGGCCGTTGGAAACGATATTACTTCATTACAGTTTTTAATTTCACTAATGGAATAAGCTACGAACAAAAAAATGAATTGTTAAAAAATGAACAAAAAAACCTTACTCAGAAACAACACTTCCATATTGACAAAAGAATATCGAAATGCAATTAAGTACCAAACCCCAATTTTACACTTTCGCAACTTTTTTTCTTGAGATTTTGAAACCTTAGATGACGTAATGGTTCAAAAGTGTTCAAAGATTTGTTGTAGTCAACGAAATTTCTATTATGTAATAATTCTCAGATTTTCTCTCAAATCATTTGTTTTAAACTATTTTAATTTGAAATTTTTTTTTTATATTTTATCGCTTATAAATTTTACATATTTAGATGTCAAACCATCTAAAAATTATTCCATATAAAACTCTTGGAGACCGCTATTAATTATTCATTTTGTTTTATTAATAGTGTACAGAAAAAGAGTACTGCTCTGTTTTAGTTATTTAAGTTAATGTGTAGTAGTTCAGGTGGCGGTGAAAAGTACCAATACGTGGTTTTTATTCATTAAAACTATTTTTAAGGATATGCAGTTATGTGGATTTTTTTTTGAAATTTTGTTACTTAATTTGATCGAGAAAATTTGCTTAAATGTGAACGAACTTGTATTCTATTTAAATTAAATGTTATTTTGCCATTTCTGTAGCTCCAATGAATATACAGACAAACGGGTACTTGATTTTTATTCATTATTCAGGAAAATACTAAATACCGAACAAAATTAAACGATTTTGCATACTTTATTAAAACTTAAGTTAATTTGTTTATCTTACTCCCATTGGCAGTCGGTTGTAAAACGCCCGACAAATCAGGGTTGAGTGCTACCTTCCTGTAAGTGGTGACATCTCCACTCGACTGGTTCTAGACTTTATTCAATTTGAACTGTGGATATATTAATCTCATAAATAAATTGCAGTCGTAATAATGATTGGTTTTCCATATGATAAATTTACCACACTATTCTTTCAAGTGGAAAATTGGATTTAGAAATGGTTAATGAATACTACCTTTATATGCTAAATTGAAGATATGTAAACTGGATTTGTCATTTTGTAAGAATTAATGAATGATTGCTCTAGGGCTACGAGACGAGAGTTGGTAACAGAGGCACCAAGCTCTCTGGTGGTCAGAGACAGAGGATTGCAATTGCTAGAGCTCTTATAAGGAATCCCAGGATACTGTTGTTGGATGAAGCAACCTCTGCCCTCGACAACGAAAGTGAAAAGGTGCTATAAGAACATTGAATATTATTTTATACTAACAGTCCACACTAGTAGCCAGAGACTGGCCTCTGGACTAGTAGATCTGGCGGTCGATCCGTACTATGACTCTCCATTTGTTCTAACGGGAAGTGAAAAAAAATTCACCTCGGAGATGTTAAGCAGAAAAAATTATTGGAATGAAGTTGTATGAAATGAAATGTTTAATCAACTAAGTGTTCTTCAGTTTTCTCTCCAAATTCATTTTTTTATTTTAAAATATTTTTCTGAAAATGGTGCTATCAATTTTTATAAATTTCTTATCGCTTATAATTTTTCACATTTAGTTGTTCGTTAGTAGTTCACAAAGAGTTCCTCATCTTGTAATTAACGATATCGTTTTGTCCATTAATAGTGTACACTGGAAGTATGGCTTTTCAAAGTGATTTAATACTTTTTTAAAATT
Source organism: Hermatobates lingyangjiaoensis (assembly GCA_026182355.1). NCBI lineage: Eukaryota > Metazoa > Arthropoda > Insecta > Hemiptera > Hermatobatidae > Hermatobates > Hermatobates lingyangjiaoensis. Next base: position 316,268 of record JAPFBL010000011.1, on the reverse strand, counting down.
ACATATGAACTATTCTTTTTTTTTGATATTTTAAAACACCAAAATTGTCCGGAAAATATTCGTATCAAATTTTTTCTTCTTGACCTTTGCTAGGGTATATGGATTCTTTCATCCAAATGTTTGCCTTCTTTAGTACATTACATGGATAACATTATGAGAATTTGCCCTCTACCTTGAGGAATGAGATGTTCACAGTTACTGAAGTAAGATTCTGTCCCAGTTTTTCTCTCCATTATTACTTAATAATATCTACCTTCAATAATATTTGTTGATTGTTTACCAATAATTGATGATTATGAACTTTGTTTTGACAGTTGATCATGTTGATTTAGGTGGTCCAAGAAGCTCTTGACAGAGCCAGTGAAGGTAGAACGACGCTTGTGATAGCCCACCGGCTGTCTACCATTCAAAATGCAGACTCCATTGCGGTTGTCCACAACGGTCGAATTGTTGAGAAGGGTACTCACTCACAGTTACTTCGAGTCGAGGGCTACTACTACAAGATGATTAAGAACCAGCAATAACCTAAACATAATAGCTTTATTTGGATTGCTGCTGGCATCCTAGAATCCAGATTATTTATTTTAATGGAGTCACGATAACAACAGGTCCATCTTAGTTCTACTTTCTCTTTAGGAGAAATACATTTCTTTTTTATTAAGACATAAATCATAATCAAATGTGATCTAATTACAATGTTTACTCTACTAATCTCCTGAAGATGGCTTCATAGGGGACTCAGAAAGGAACATGAGTTTTATCTTTTTATTTTCTGAGTCTTAATTTCCCTCTCTTTATTCTCTGCATGAATCCCAAAAAATTGAGAGTTTTAGTGCATTTTTCAGTTATGTGTAAACTTATAATTTATTTCTGACTTTTTTGGTTCTAAACGTGTTTGTCACCATTCAAGTATATATATATATTGAACACCGCATGCGATTGGTTGACTATACTAGCCAGCCCAACCAGTCACCCGGCCTCTCATGGCTACTCAGCCGATTGGTCATCACCATTCATAGGGGCATCGAATTCGCTTACATCGATTACTAATTTGTAGGAGCTATCAAAGTTTCTGCAGCTAGGTATAACATTCATATCACTTAGCTGCAGAAACTTTGATATCTCCTACAAATTAGTAATCGATGTAAGCGAATTCGATGCCCCTTTGAATGGTGATGACCAATCGGCTGAGTAGCCATGAGAGGCCGGGTGACTGGTTGGGCTGGCTAGTATAGTCAACCAATCGCATGCGGTGTTTAATGCTTCTTCTATCAATGTCTCCGAAGAAATCAAGAAGAACATCTCCATGCAAATATATATATATATATAACCATGATAAACGAAAAACGGTCCGGTAGGACAAATAACACTTAAAATAAACAGTGACACATAGACTGAAACATAACAAAAGACTCACTTTTCAATATTTCGACCGCCATTACGGTCGAAATATTGAAAAGTGAGTCTTTTGTTATGTTTCAGTCTATGTGTCACTGTTTATTATAAGTATATATTATATATATATATATTTGATTAAATTAGAAAAAAAAGCACAAAAAGAAAACCATGCTCACTCACTGTTCAATGCCTTGATCTTGGATGTGACAGGAGAATTTTTATATATTAAAAAGTTATTGTACTTAAAGTTTTCTCTTCGATTTGCTTTATGTTTTTAAGTGTCCTTTGGTCTTTTTTTTTCATTGTTATATATGAATCAATGTGAGGAAGAAATGCAGAAATAGATCCAATACCTTCCTACATGTAACGGTCGTCGTCAAATTGTTAACTTCTAACTCTCATAATGACTGTACTTGGTGGAAAGGTGGTGGTCTTATTTCTGAATTCCTTACTACGATTTATAGGTTGTTACAGTATATTTATTCTGTTCAAAGCATAGATACCGTTAATAATTTAAAGATTTAAACTTTTTACGTTTTCTGAAACAAGGTTACAACTTTTTATAATATTTAATTCTCCATTGTCATTTATTATTCATTTGTAGCGCATATCATTAAAAAAATACTAATAAAATAAACCTTTTATTATTTTAAAAGACAATTTCCTGAAATTCGGCTGAATGTAGAAAGAAACTATGTAAAGATTCTCTTAAATTTGATTTATCTCTTTTTAGCGATCGACAACCTTCAGTACTTTAGCTTTAATCTAGACGAAATGTTTTCACCGATGATGTTGTATCTCGTAACTACTCTCATATTTATAGCCTTCCATAGTGAGATTCGACGTATCAGCTCGTACTACTTCTGATAAGTCTTGAATTCCAACCAAACTATAAGTTTTATTAATTCTATTGAGCAGGACATTATTATAATATTGAAAAATGATTCCTTTACAATCTCTTCTTTTATAAATTTGTAAAAACTATAAAATAATTATCTAAGTTGCTTGTAAAGGTTAGCTGTTGTTTATTTATTAGAAATGTTGGCCCACCAGAGATTTTTAAATTTCAAAATTATTTTCAAATAATATCGAATTTTTTTACAACAAATGTCACATTATGTTATAATCTTACGATTAAAGTCAATTAACTAAATATTAATACGAAACGTTTACGTCTGCTGTGGTTCTTGCAACCCTTTTATGAGGTTATTGTCCTGTGTTTTCAGATTTTGCTTGAAAGTATTATTTCAAAGTTGATGATAACTTCAGAATAGATTGTTTTGTAAATAAAGATGCATTATGCTGATTAAGAATATTTTTTCCCACTTATAGAAAAAGTGATATTCAGTTTGCATAATTGTTTCTTGTTTAATAATTAAATTAATTGTAAAAATGGGTCATATCAAATTCTTACCATTTTTAAATGCTGATTCTTTTTTATGTCTTAGGATCGCTAGAGTGTAATTTTATGGTTAAAGAAAAACCTATAGGTGATATGATTTATTCTGCAATAAAAAACCGATTAGGCCTACTACAAGAAAAAGCCATGAAAGTATAAAAATGGGTAAACCATAATAAAATCCCTTTTTAAACTCAGCGTCAATTTTGTTATGGATTGTCAGATTGGTATGGTATGGAAATACAGATCGATTGAAAAGTAACATTCCTGTCACAGGTATGACCAAGTAATCGTTTGTCCCTTCTAGGAAGTTAGTATACAGTTCAGCTACTTGGAAATAATTTTCAGTATTAATGACAAATAAGAGTGTCAATGAACTAAAAACATAGACCAACAATATCTGACATCAATGCCTATTTTAATGCCAGCAAAATTGAATATGTGTACTATTACAAATTATATTATTATTTAAATTATACAGAGAAGGAATATAAGCAAATCAATCATACTGCAAATACATTATATTAGTATGATTTATTTTTATATGAACATAAACATTTATAATTAATTTTTTATATTTCTTATGTCTGAGGATCAAATATAACTGCTTTTTTCACTATATATATATATTCCTATTTCAACAATACTTGTATATATGGATTTAAATATTATTAAAATAACTGCTTAAAAGATATTTTGAGAAATTGATCTGTAAGCTAAATGGACAGCATAAGTGAGTATTATTTTAAAATAGAATCTCATATATTACATAGAAAGCAAATGTACAGGTGCACTTGGTATATAGATTTCATTTTGTATATATTTTTCTGTATATAAAATCTCTTATATTTGTTTGTTTTATTAAGTTCCCTCCACTTAGTATAGGCATTGATTTCTAAAAACTAGCTGACTAAAATTAGCTGGCTTTTTTGAAACGGAGCAGATACTGGAAAATCAAATTTGGTAGCATGCATTGGTAAGGTCCTTCGAGTGTATGTAAATTTGAATTACAATTCAATTTAGAATAAATAGTAAAGATATGAGGTGCAATATTGCTTATTGAAAATAGCAGATCCCAAAAGAAGATTATGGTAGCTGTCTCAAATCCCACACATAAATTATGTACTGTGAATACTACTGTTGTGGCTGGTATCACAACTGGGGTTGCTTGAGGGTAGCTGCTGCTTGGTTGGAGAGTTGGCCTGTGATGACAGAGATGCTTGAACGATGGTGGAGAGAGTGGGCGCTTGGAGGTTGGGAAGTGAATGCTTGATGTCTTGCTTGCTTGGGGGTAGTAAATAGAATGCTTGAGGTGTTGACTGCTTGCTGGTTGAGAAGGGAGTGGATGCTTGAGGTGGTGTTTGCTTGCTGGTTGAGAAGGGAATGGATGGGCGAAGGGTCCGAGACTAGCCAGGTAACATTGGGCAAAGTTAGAAGGGCAGGTACTGCTAAGCCGCCCTAAGCCGGTAAGTAACGCTAGGCAGCCTTAAGAGAGCAGGTATACTAAGTTAAAATCTGAACATTCCGCCACCCGTTGAAGGAGAAATGTCCTTCAACGAATTACCGGTTTAAAGACATATAGTTAGACAAAGATCAACATTAATTAAGAATATATACATTGAGTAAGAATAACTTAAACTAGACATAAAGATTTACAATTTTGAATATATACAGCGACACAAAGATCCACATTGAGTAAGAATACATATAACATAATATACACATAAAGGTTTACAAGTTTGAATACATATGTTTATAAAAAGTAACATTAAATTCAGTAACAAGCATATGATTTATAAAATTAATTAGATACTAAACACAGATTATTCAGAGACTGAAGGTTCTTCAATAGGAAAAGGACATAGTTTTATGAGGTTACGTCGAGTCTCGGACCCTGATGATGTCTTGACTGTAGCTACTCTATTGATTCCATCTTTTCCTGGATGCAGAGTTACTATGCGTGCTACAGGCCAAAGTAGAGGGGGCATGTTGTCTTCTTTAAGCAGAACAAGAGTACCAGGCCTGACAGAATGACAGTTACGATGCCATTTGGTTCTTTGTTGCAAACCACTGAGGTAGTCTCTAGACCAGCGTGCCCAAAACTGATTTTGAACCTGTTGGGTTAGATGCCAACGAGAGCGAAGACTACAGGTGTCATTTTCAACTTGCAGTCCTGGTATATAGCTAGAGGCACCACCTGTCAAGAAATGGGCTGGAGTGAGGACGGAGTAGTCAGTAGGATGGGTGGACATGGGAGTTAGAGGACGGGAATTCAGTTGGGATTCTATTTCAGCTAGAACAGTGGATAATTCTTCAAATGTAAAATGCATCAAACTTTTGATAGAAGGACTTGGTTAGGGCTTCATTAAGCTCTTCACTGCGTTTGCTATGTACAGGAGGAGTGACTGTAATTGCTAATAAATTGATGGCTTGTCAGGAGTATATTTTCCAGCTATTATCCAACCAAGCTTCGTATTTTGAAAGACAAGAAGATTATTTGATAAATTAAACTTCTCTGGCTTTAGAATGTCAAAAAATATTTCACTACCAAGGATCAGGTCTATATTATGAGGCTTAAAGAAATACGGGTCTGCTAGATCTAAATCTGGAGCAATATTCCAAGCTAAGTGGTCGATTTTAGTTTGAGGTAATTTATCAGCAAGTTTTGGAAGAATTAGGAAGTCAGTCGTTGTGGTAAAATCAGACACTCTAGATTGGAGACGTGTATGAATTTTATTTTTTATGGTTGAGTGAAATTGATTAATACCACAAATAGAGGTATTAATAGGTAAAAATGGACAACCAAGAGCTCTAGAAAACGATTCTGTAATAAAGTTACTTTGAGCTCCACAATCGAGCAAGGCTGTGGCTTTAATTAATTTTCCAGAAGAATTGGCCACTAACACCTGAGCTGTGGCTAAGAGAGTGTTGCAAGTACTGCGTTGGGCAGACAATGCAACAGAGCTAATACTGCTTGGAATTTGGTCTTTGTGTAGATGGCACAAAGTATGATGCTTTTGAGAACATATCTTACATACTCCAGGGTTTAAACATTCTTTTGTCTTGTGATTGTTATTAAAACAGTTTAGGCATAACCCCTTTTCATTTACTTGTACTATGCGTTCTTCTGGGGACAATGACTTGAATTTTGGACACTCATATACCTTATGAACTTCGTGGCAAATGTGACATCTGTAATATTCACTATTTCTTACAGGATGAGCAACTGGAAGATATTCAGAATTACTGGACAGACGCAGCATCTTGTCTGGATTACTAAAGTTTCTTTTACTTTGCTTACTGTGGGACTGAACAGCACTATAATTACAAAATGAATTTTTCATGGAAGACTTATTAACAAAATTAGGAAATTTGTTCGAAGAATATATAATTCCTTTACTCTGGTCGAAAGACTTGATGGTCGATAAAGTTGCTTCCAAAGTATTTATTTCTTTTAAAAGATGCCCTTCAAAATCAAAAATTGACGGACATTGAGAACTATTTGAAAGAGCACTTTCCAACGTGTAAGGAGGTTGACATCTAACTTGGAAGCTAATAAAGGCACTAACACATAACTGGAAGAAATCACGTCCTCTCCCAACGCTTCTAGAGAACGAATATTTTTATAGAACTCATTTGCTAGCCCTTTAAGTGATTGAAGACAATTGGGTTTAACCTTTGCTAAATTAAACAACGACGAAACATGAGAGTTAACAATTAATCTCTTATTATCAAATCTGTTGATTAATAGTTCCCAAGCAATCCTATAATTTGTTTGCGTAATTTGAATATTGGCAACTAGATCAGCGGCTTGGCCTTTCAAACAAGATTTCAAGTACTGCAGTTTCTGAACATCATCCAAAGAGGGATTGTTGTGAATTAAACTTAGAAAATTATCTTTGAAGGAATACCAATTGTTCAAATCACCACTAAACTCGTTGATACTAATTTTTGGCAATCTAACTTGAACTTGAGAAGGAGATGAGAAGGAGGAAGAAGACGACAGAGACGGTGAACCTGTTTTGATCTCACGTTCCAAAAAACCCATTACTTTGAAATACCTTCTTTCAAAGTCGACTATCTCTCTATCATCATCACAAGGATTCTTTGTACAGCTTTCAAGATCAACTAAGCACTTCCTAAATTCTTTTAGCGTTGGTTCTAATTGTCTTAGCCTGCAAGAAAGCTCAAAATGATCTTGGTCACGACTATAATTCTGAACAAAGGTTTCAGCTCTAGTCAAAATAGACATAAATGACGATTTGGAAACATTTAACTTTTCTAACATATTATCTCTAGGCATTTTGACTGAATGTATATTAATGAAATTAATTATTCAATTATAATTATAATTGGAAAATTAAATGAATATAACGAAAATATATATTAGATAAATAAATATACAAGGCAAAAATAAAGGGAAGATTTTGATGAGTTAGCTTGTTATATAAAGTATATAATCAGTTGTAGACAGAATTCAAATTGCTTCTTAAGTTGGTTAATTATAGCTTGTCGAAAGAATAAGTACTTAATTATGGGCTTGATACAAATACACAATAAATCCACTGACTAGGAAATAAAGGTAAAAGGGAATAAGGTAATAAAGGTTGCAGGCGTACCTTGAGTCTGCTTGAATATCTTGAATTAAGATTATATCGGGGCCGGAGGACCAAAATGTTGTGGCTGGTATCACAACTGGGGTTGCTTGAGGGTAGCTGCTGCTTGGTTGGAGAGTTGGCCTGTGATGACAGAGATGCTTGAACGATGGTGGAGAGAGTGGGCGCTTGGAGGTTGGGAAGTGAATGCTTGATGTCTTGCTTGCTTGGGGGTAGTAAATAGAATGCTTGAGGTGTTGACTGCTTGCTGGTTGAGAAGGGAGTGGATGCTTGAGGTGGTGTTTGCTTGCTGGTTGAGAAGGGAATGGATGGGCGAAGGGTCCGAGACTAGCCAGGTAACATTGGGCAAAGTTAGAAGGGCAGGTACTGCTAAGCCGCCCTAAGCCGGTAAGTAACGCTAGGCAGCCTTAAGAGAGCAGGTATACTAAGTTAAAATCTGAACAACTACAATTAGCTAAACTTTTTAACTTTTATTTCCAATGAAAAAATATTAACTTACGATGTATTGATTTATAATTTGTTTGATAGGTCATTTTTTTTAACAAATTTGTTGTTAGTGGATTATTCTAGCTGTTTTCAAACCCGGAAAAAAGTGCCATTTTTTTAGACATGTATCGCATGTCAGCCTACATTATGAAATAAAATAGATGAAGTAAACGGAGTCCAATGAGGCTCCTTTGGAACGGAGCTGCTACCTGAAAATCAAACGATTGTAAGTGGGGCTCATTTAGATTCGGCACGCATTTAATCCCGAGAGCACTAAACATCTAAGTAGTAACCTAACTCATTGTTGCTTAACTTCTTAACTGATATAGCAAGAACCGATGGATTCGTCTTGTCTATGGCCATTGGGTCATCTCACATGGTGAATTCGTTCTTCAAAAATTTTGTGTAAATTATTATATTCATGCATTTTCGAATTCATAATTCATATTGATAATGTATACAAATTTAAGAAGGTTGAAAAAACCTTAGGAACAATAATAATTATTTTTTTTTTAATATGAATATATTTTGTAATAAAAAGGCATTAATGTAACAAGGTTCTATATATAGCACGATATATAAAATATAAATATCAAACTTGTTTATTCTGTTTAGTATTTACTTATTAGTCTTGCCTCTTTCATTTTTTTAGTAGAATATACAAACTGGTTTACTAATATCTCCTGTTTATAATTTGCTCAGTTTCGGAGTTCTTTCCTATTTTATTTTACAGAGGTATTGTTGGACATGTTTAATGAAATCTGTGATAAAAGATCATGAAGTTGTCTAGGTTAGGATCGTAAACAGACACTAATAGTTCAACATGAGTTAAGACATACAAATGAGGAATGACGAACACTCGTAGTTTCAAATTTATTAATTAACGTTGGGATTTGACTCTGATGAAGATCGCTTGTTACGGTTGAAAGATCTTAGTCTTTTTTCCCATTTCATATTGAGGTTTGATCACTGATTTTGTCACGTGTTATGTGAAATATTGTTATATATATATATATATATATAGCTCAATAATAAAAAGAAAAAACCATAGGCATAGAAGACACTATATTTCGACAAGCGAAGTTAACAAGTAGAAGTATTCTTCTTTAGCAGCAGCCGCTGAATAATATATATATATATATAACAAAATTTCATCCTTCCTATACTTTACACCCTTTAAAATACCACTCTTTCCTCCCACTCCTCTCCACCTCTTACCATGATATTTGTGCATCTAGTGTTTCAGTTGGGTTTTGACTCTGACGAAGACTGCTTGTTACGGTTGATAGATCTTAGTCCTTATTTCCCATTTCATTTTGTGGTTTTATTATATATATGCTTTTGTGTTCTCTCTGCTCTACTTCCTTTCCTGAGGACGGCCGTTATAAAGGTCAAATATTGAATGTCAGTCCGTGTTTGTTTAAGTTTTGAAAGTATATATATTTAGTACTTAAAATGAGGGTTCCTCCTAATTTTTGTAGCTTGAGTTGTTAACACAATTCAATGGTCCTAGAAAGCCATGTCCAACCCAGATCACCTAACTTAAAAAGAAAAAACATCAGACTGAGGTAGGATAATGTTTACGAATCAAATAGGTTCGCAGGTAATAAATATTTGAGAGAGCTTATCCAGCATTATTTAACTTAGTTAAAATAATGTGAAATTCCGGCCTTATAACTCTTCAAGACTCGTAAACATTTAATTACACTATAGGTATTGAGACGGCCAGCTCTCATTTTTAGACATGTTAATTAAGTAGAAGAATTTACTGGTAGGTATAAGCGCTCTACCATTTCAGCCTATGTTAAAAGAGCCCTGTCACAGTGTGGTAATTTTAAAGTGTACATAAAAAAATGTAGGCGAATACACAAGTGTTGAACAATAATGGTTTCTCGAATACGGAAGTACCCAAGGGTATTAAGCATGAGTTAGAGTAATTACATGGGAAGAGTGATAATGGCAATAAACCAAATAAAATAATTAATTTCTACTACCAGAGCTATATGAACATGGAGAACACTACGGATAAGAAGTCACTCATGTAAATCAACGACTAAAAATTGCCAAATTAGCCTCGTAATATATTACAAAAATAAGAAAGCAGATCTGTTGTCAATAGAAGTGGACAGATACTTCTCCAAAAATTATAAAGATAATTGAAAAACTTCATTTTGTTTTAGTAATAAAGGGAACCACAATATGACAGCAATATACATAGACGAAGATAACAACTACTTAAGTTATTTATGGCTGATTCCAAGAAGCTTCATTAGGAGAACCGATAAATGAATAAATTTCAAAACCGAGTATATAGATGTACTATTTTCTACGCATAATACATTAAATTGAAGAATAATTAAGAGGGGTATTAAAGAGAGAAATGGGAAATATATTTCTTATTTCCTTTAAAGCTCTTTTGAAGATCCAGGTTCTTTTTTCGGGTTCAGTAAGCATAGGAGAAGAAGTGAAGCTATAGTCAATCGTGGATTAGTTTTACAAGCATTATTATTGTCATCATCTTAATTAGTCTCATCAATAGAAAATTACTTCAGCATTGTTTCATTTCATGCTATTGCAGAATTTGAATACTATGGAAGATTTGAAACCTGCGCTTCGACAAGTGTAGTCTTAGCTAGTTTTCTTACAAGCACAGGACTGAGATTGAAATGTGCTGGATCTCTTGTCGTTCATTATACCCCACTTGTCGTAAGTTACATTGTATGTATTAACTTAGTTATGAAGTACAAATTGAAACTACATTAAAATAAATACCGGAAACCTTTCCAAAATAAAATTTTTAATCCTATTTTTCTAATAAATTTTTTTAATGACCGGAAAGCCTGTATAGTTTCTTTTGAATTTAATATGATAGTTACTTCTATTAAAGTATCGTCGTATTTTGCTATCGACTTTCCTGATGGAATTAAAACATATATGTATATTGAGACTTATGAAAAATGTTGGAAACCATAAAAGGAACAAAGAACTGTAAATCATTTTGTTATAACCATAATTTATTTTAATGAAAAAAATATACATATTTAATCACGTCTTTCGAGAAACTACGTTTTCCATATTGAATTAATTTTAATATAATTCTCATTATGCGAATTATTAAATGTTCAGTATATACGTTTATTGAATTTGAATGGACATGAAATGAACCAAAAGGATATCATTCCAGTAAAATATTTGGCGCTCGATTTCAAGATTATAAAGGCATTGGATCTGAAATTGTCTACAGTTAGGACCATGACGTCATGAAGTGTAGTATCTATGAGTGCCGCCATACTAAGGGAGATAAATGTTTAAAAATCCATTTCCATCGTTTAATTTATTTGGTCTAGTGCGAAATTTTAGTGATATTGTGATTAGATAGCTCCTTTTAGGAGTATATTTTTTATTTTTAGATATGGAAGGCAATAATATTCAATTCAATGTCTAAAGAATTATATGTGACCTGTTTTGTTACCTTTCCGCCTCTAAACAATATTTACTCCGTTGGCAATGCAAGGTAAAATTAATTTGAACCGTAGTAAGCTGTGAATTATATGTTGCAGACATTATATAAAGGAAATGTTGTTGATAGTGTGAAACAAATTTATTTTGTAAATTACAGGCAACGGAGATATTCAGTGGTGTTTTTCTCAAGTCAAAGGGACATTGGAGGACGATGTTTCTGAAGGTTCGTGAATTACGAAAGTTTTTACTAATATATTCAATGACAGTTACCAGGTTATGGAATACGTTCTGTGAAATCAATAGGCATTCATCTGAGAGATGAATATACTTCTTGCTGACGTAAATTATCTCATCCATTTCATAATTGTACATCTCATTTCGGTTAAATAATGTGCATAATACATTTTTAATTAAAATGCTCCAAGATGATTTCACTCTGTTCATATTCAGTTCGTTCTTATCTTATCAGAATTGAGGTATTTAGTGAGCAATTACATTTTAATTATGGGTGAAATTACCGACTACTTAAAAAATTTGTTCAAAATACTTACTTACTAATATATTACGAATTAAATAATGTCCCCCATCTTTTTTTAATCGAAGTATTTGAAGATTGGAATATTGCCAGTGTATATTTTATAACACATTTATTGTCAAGGTTTAAAGCAGGTTAATGTACCTTAAGTCTTAACAAGTTATCGCATTTTATTTAGGGATGTGTGTTTTATGTTATTTTAATAAGGTTGATTCAAACTTCCATGTAACATTCCTTCTAACGTTTAGCAAAAAAAAAAATTAATTATTTACATTATTGTGAAAAATGTTTCCCTTGTATGGGAAATGAGTGTTTCATTTACTATTTGACAGCTGTATATATGACTGTACTCTTAGTTTCATTGAAGATTTTTTAATTAGTAATTTAAAATATTAGGTTTATAGTAATTGGTTTAGTTAATGTTGAATTCTTGGGGCTTTCAGCTGATATTATATCCTGCGTGGAGTTTAATCACGATGGGGACCTGCTTGCAACTGGTGACAAAGGGGGAAGAGTTGTGATATTTCAGCGTGATCCTGTTGTAAGTTTTAGTTGTGGTATTTTATATGTTGAACTACTTTTGCTTGAATGATCAAGTTTTGAATTGTTCTAATTCTCTATTTAATTTATTACTGTTTTTTTTTATTTCAACTTTGTTTTGTTATTTTCAGAGTAAAAATTGTCAACCTAGGAGAGGTGAATATAATGTTTATTCAACTTTCCAAAGTCATGAACCTGAATTCGATTATTTAAAAAGTTTAGAAATTGAAGAAAAAATTAATAAAATTAGATGGTTAAGGAGAAAAAATCAGTCGCATTTTCTTTTATCAACGAATGGTTAGTGTCTTTTGGATTTCGCTAAAGTAAATTACAAACTGTTTTTTACTAATTGATTGTGCTATATTTTTTTACTTTTAGATAAGACAATAAAGTTATGGAAAGTTTCGGAGCGAGACAAGAAGGTGGAGGGTTACAATACAAAGGAAGAGAATGGTCAGATGAGGGATCCTGCTTGTGTTACAGCTCTCAGGGTAAATATCTTTGATAAGAACCTGCTTTATTAATATTTGAAGTAGTTAATAGGTTCTAATCACTTCTAAAGGCTAGGATGTACTTTAGAAGCCCCAGCGTTTACAGAGACAGGTTATATCTTTACACAGGTTATAAGGGTTTCACTACTCTTTCTTAAATGACAACTCATTACAGTAATGTTTCTTTCAATATTAGTTTGATAAGATAAGAAGCAATTAGTTCTTGCTATGTTCGTGGTTTGGGAGAACACCAAAAACTTCTTTGAGTCTAATAAATAGACATTATTTACCTGAAATTATCAGTTACAACAACATCCATCCATGTTTCCTTTTGAAATTATTAAAACAAATTAGTTTTATAAACATTCCGGCCATTGTTGATTTGTCAACTCTGGGGCTCCTAAACTCCTTCTGTTCCCTTCTAAAAATCGCAGAGTTCATTCAAGTGCTCTTTGCTTTTATTTATAATTATTGTTCCAATTTGATTGTTGCACAACAATTTTGGTACCTTCGTTCTCGAGCATAATTCGTTCCAGAATTTTGGTCTACAATCGATTAGGTTGAAAACCTAGAATAGTTTTCCCATAAGACATACCTACATAATGGGAAATACGATAATCTATTGGTCAGATCATATACAGGTGCTATTTATTTAATGGTTTAGGTTTCTCTATATAAACTACTAAGAGTGCATCGTTAAATCTAAAGTAACTAGGAATACTGTTTGAATTTCGGGGGTATATTTTCTGGACATCTCTGTTTGAACTCCGATTTGTTCGAGTTCAAATATCGAGATTCCGCTGTATATTCCCTAGTTCATTTTATACTTTATTATCATTGCTTGATAGTAGGATTTGATTTAATAATTTAACTAAGCATTGTTCGTGTTTTCAATTTTGTAACGTTCTTACTACAATATATTTTAAATGTGGGGGTCTCACATGTAAGTGAAATTTGATTTGTTGCAGGTTAATTACAAAGTTTGAAAACTTGTTTCAGGTTCCCATAATTAAACCAATGGAGCTGATGGTTGAAGCTTCTCCAAGGCGAATATTCGCCAATGCCCACACTTACCACATCAATTCAATATCGGTCAATTCTGACCAAGAAACGTACCTGAGTGCTGACGACCTGAGAATTAATCTTTGGAATTTAGAAATTACCGACCAATCATTCAATATAGTAGATATTAAACCAACAAATATGGAGGAATTAACAGAAGTAATTACTGCTGCGGAGTTCCATCCAAGCCATTGCTATACATTCGCCTACAGCTCCAGTAAAGGAACGATCAAACTTTGCGACATGCGACAGAACGCACTCTGCGATCAACATTCAAAAAGTATTTATACAATCAAATATCACTGACATTTTAAAACACTTTTCCAATATTATAAACATTTTTTCTTATTTCCTAGTTTTGTCACCTATCCATTAAATACAACCATATTCGTTTCTGAGTTTATTTCGAGTTATACCAGAAGTTTGTAAGCCTGCTATGATTATTACAAAAGCATATTTTATCTATTTCAAAATTCTTTAAGACTGATACATGTATTCATGTTAATACCGTAACATTCTATTTTCTTCTTCGTGTTTTTTTTTAAATCACGTTAGTTGTTTTATGATTACTAAATATTAATTACTGAAGTTCAATAATCTACTGTGATACCATGTGAAGATGTGAACGAAGATAATTCTTAGATGTATTTAACTTTTACATTGGGTTTTTGAGGAAGATGGAAATTATTAAATACTTGTACCATAATATACTTGAACCATCTAAAGTAACTACACCATAATACTTTAACTACATAACTACACCATACTATATTAGGTATACTAGAATGTATAGGTAGGTGGTCATATGGCACAAAAGGGAATTTAGTTAAATTTGGTTAAGAAATACCTACTATAATGACTTTTTAGTCAGTAGTGCATATTTTTAATGCCTCATTCTTCTATCTTATAGTTCTTATCCATTAGTCGTTAGCTGTGAAGTTAGTAAACTACATACTTCGTAGAACCTTGTTCCAAATGGTTCATACCATATTTATAATAGTGTTAACAGAGTCTAATATGCTTATGGACACTACGAAGCACAGTATGATTGCAATATTTATTGTAAAGTAACGGAGTATCATAAAGAAAGTTCCCAGTTGGTGCGTCCACCGATAACATCACAGTAACTGGAACCACTATGAAGTATATTTATTACATATATCATCACGGGTTTTGTTATCAAACCCTTTCAAAAACAATGAAAAATTGAATGTCCCAAGTAATATCAGAAGCATACAATACTAAAATAACACTATTGAGGCCAAAATATTAAAAGAAAAAAAAAGATATCTTTTAACACTGTAACTTATTACGTTTTACTTCCTAAAATAGTAAACTAATTGCCTTAATGTAAAATAAAATTGTCTAAAGTAACATGGATACATTTCAGAGTTTTCTTTTTTTATTGTGTTTAGAGTAATATTACTGTTTTTCATCACCCATTATATGGTACGAAGATATTTCTTTGACAATTCTTTGTTTACTAGCATTCTATTATTTGGGCCACTATTCATTTACTGTTTTAAAATATACCGATTCAAATAATTTATTTTTGATTTACTTTACTGTAAGTTCTTTTATTACATGCCTTATTGTTCTTATTATTGTATGTTATAATTATATTTATTCAACTTTGACAAGGTCTCCAACTCGTACTTCGTAGTATGATTGTAATCAATTTCTCAGGATCTTTATTCAATGTGTAGATTTATACCAAAATCTTTGATTTGATCAATAATGGATTCTATTTAATTGCCAAATCCAGAAAAATTCCGTTATGAGGAAGAATATAATGCCAAGTAGTGTTCATATTACATAGTTTTATGGATCCTCGGTTTAATTTATATATTTTCTAAAATTTTTCTTACATTATTTTTGTTTTTTTTTTTAATTGTTCAATGTGATTTCTTGTCTCTGATTGTTATTCTTTTAGGCTGGTTACAAATCTTCCACAAATAATAGGCTTTATACATAGAAATTAAACACAGAATAATTGGTTTCAGTTCTGTGAATTTATATGCGAAAATGATATTTCATGATTTTGACTTAAACTTTAGAAGAAAAACAATT
Source organism: Hermatobates lingyangjiaoensis (assembly GCA_026182355.1). Lineage (NCBI taxonomy): Eukaryota > Metazoa > Arthropoda > Insecta > Hemiptera > Hermatobatidae > Hermatobates > Hermatobates lingyangjiaoensis. The sequence goes on along the minus strand of JAPFBL010000011.1, from coordinate 300,209 downwards.
TATTAGCCAGTCAAGTAGTGGTTTAGGGACAAAGTGGGTAACCTGTTTATTTGCATGCCTAGTCAATTTTCTCCATCGAGCTTCTTGATTGGTTTCCAATATATTCATTTCTAAATGTTTACACAATAATTAGAATTGGAACATCAAGAAGTTGTATTTGTTCTATCTATGAGTAAATTTTATTTTAACCGTATAATTGTATTTTAGTCTTTGAGGAACCAGAAGATCCAAATTCCCGTAGTTTCTTCTCAGAGATAATATCTTCTATATCCGATGTTAAGATCTCTAATTCTGGAAGGTATATGCTATCAAGGGATTATCTTTCAGTCAAAGTATGGGACCTTCATATGGAAAGCAAACCAATAGAATGCTATCAGGTGATTAATCCGGACAATATTTGCTTTAGAACAAATTTATTATCGCATGTTTTGTTTGTTTAATTTATTCCTCTGATGTATTTCGATGTACATTCCGTAAGTTAACATTTTTGAATAGTATTCATTATTCAAATTAAATTCTAGTTTCTTAAAACACACACATATATATATATATATATATATATATAAACTCAAAAATTGTTATTGACCTCTTCTATTCTATTCACTGTTTTGTTATTGAGGGCTAGGTCAAATAAAAGAAATAAACTCCTTTCTAGGCCGACGTTTCGATATATTTGTACATCATCTTCAGGGCAACAAATCTTGTCTTACTCTAATTTTAGCCCTGAAGATGATGTACAAATACATCGAAACGTCGGCCTAGAAAGGAGTTTATCTCTTTTATTTGACCTAGCCCTCAATAACAAATCAGTGTATATATATATATATATATATATATATATATATATATGTGTGTGTGTGTGTGTGTATATAAATATATATGATCAAACCACAATAAGAAATGGGAAAACAAGACTAAGATCTTTCAACCGTAACAAGCGGTCTTCGTCAGAGTCAAAAACCCAGTTGGGTTTTTGACTCTGACGAAGACCGCTTGTTACGGTTGAAAGATCTTAGTCTTGTTTTCCCATTTCTTATTGTGGTTTGATCATTGATTGTTGTTTCACGTGTTTATGTGAAATCTTTTTATAAATATATATATATATATGTGTGTGTGTGTGTGTGTGTGTGTGTATTGACTCTCACACGATGTGACATTACAGTGTAATATACTCTATACTTTAGTCGTAAGCTTAGCCTGATGATGGTCTACGGGACCGAAACATGTCGTTGTTATATTGAAAATAATATTTAGTTAGTTATTAAATAGTGTCAGAATGTGTATATATGAAAGGAAAAGTTTGGGCCACTTGATTTTTTTATTCCCCGAGCAACTGAGAAGGAGCCTGTAGGACATTAGAGAAACTCTCTTAAAAGGTAACCAAACATGAAATTGGCATAAAATTTTTAGAATCATGTTTGCAAGAAGGATTGCTGTCAACCTTCACTAATATATATATATATATCATGATTTGTTTATATATATATATATATAATACGTTTCACGATGAATCACAAACACAGAACTAAGGAACGAACAGACTTACTGTCTCTAATTTTCGATTGAACTGTCATCAGGAGAGTTCAACCGAAAATTAGAGACAGTAAGTCTGTTCCTTAGTGTGTTTGTGATTCATCGTGAAACGTTTGTTGTCCTTTTGGATCGGTTTCCTGTTTACAATATATATACAATTGAACAGTTGTCAGCAGTACATTTACAAATGTCACCTTTTGGGTGCTTGAAAATCCATCATTATACTAATACTAAAGTATAGAATTTAATACTAAAGTAAAGTATAGAATATACTAAACTTCATTATTTAACCGTTATTTATTAATAGTAATAATTAATGAGTAATTCTTATACTACTTTTGATACATCTAAGTTACTTAATTTGTTTCTACTTTCACAATTTTTTGTATTATTAACATTTTTTGAGTTGCTTGCCTTTGTGTCTTCAACGAGCAACTTTTCGAAATTTTATTTTATTTTTATTTTCACAGAAGTCGCGTGAGAATTGCCAAAATGTAATTACTAATATGGAAAGTTTTGGTTAATTTGATAAATTTTTCAATTTTGATAACATTCGTCAGAGAAGTCAAAACGTGTTTAGTAATACAATAGGTTTTAAGAATTTGATAAATTTTTCCATTTTATAGTATTCATCCATCCATCCATCCATTTAGGTAGTATGAGAATAGTGGAAAGGTGAAGAGTTATTCTGGAAATTTGCAAAATATTAAATTTTTGTTTATTTTCATAGAATATGTGTGAGAATAGTAGTAATGTTCACATTATTCTTTGGTTTCTCTTTCTCTTTTCTCCTGAAGACGGATTACCCCTTAAATTTGAGTTTGTGTGTTACTCTTCTTCGATTTTGAATTCGTAATTTTTTTATATTTATTTACAATGTCCCCATTTTAGGTTTTTATCTTCAGTAATATGAAACAGTCTTGTTTTTCAGAAAGTGTTGATCATTTGTTAATTGGTTAATTTTTTTGTTAATTGCATTAATTGTTAATTGTTAATTGCATTTTTACACATTTGATAGTATAAATTTGTATAAATGGATAATTTATTCATTATTATAAATCTTTGTGTGCATCGAATTGGTCAATATTTTTATATTTTAATATCATTTGACTTTATGTTAGCGCCAATGGTATTCATTTTGTTTTTTCCTTAATTTTTCTTCAGTACCAAGTATGCTATGTGTCAGACCACACCAAACTCTGATAATCATAAATCGTAAACTGAATATAATGACTGTTAGATAATTGCTATGAACTTGTTTATTATTATTTCTTATCTGGATCTGTGTTTTCTCACCTTCAATTTGTCTTTAGGTTCACGAATATCTTCGGAACAAACTGTGCTCTCTCTATGAGAATGACTGCATATTTGATAAGTTCGAATGTTGCTGGTCTGGGTCCGATTCGGCAATTATGACTGGTTCCTATAATAACTTCTTCCGTATGTTTGACCGAAGTTCTAAAAGGGATGTTACTCTGGAAGCATCAAAGGAAATAGCTAAACCTAAAACAATTCTCAAACCAAGAAAGGTATGTTTTTAGTAATTTATATAATTAAGTTAAAATTTTATTGAATTTAACACATGTAATCTTGAACCACAAGTTATTCTGTTTGACTAGCACGATCATATTGAGGGATTATGAAAGCAAATATAATTTAGCATGTTCATGTTTATTATTTTTAATTACTTTAATAAGTTCGGGTAAATCATAATAAACTTCATAAAAAAATAATTTAATAATCTCTTTGATTATTCAATAAAATTTTGTAACTAATTTTTTAACTGTGAGCTTTGGTGAAAATAACTTGAGTAAAATATTTTTTTTTTGCGCGAGGATTCCTTAATACACGTAATTTATTTTTCGGTTAACTCAGCAGTAAGACGTTTGAGGAAAGCTGTTCTATTTTGTATTAACCTTTCTCCTTCCTCCCTTTATTTACTGAAACATGAATTACATGAGTTCTTTTTTTTTTTTCATCTTGGAGTACATTTAAAATGTTAGACCTATATGATTTCTCTATTAAAATTCTACAATAATCCAATGAATTCGCTAAAATAAAACTTATGTACGAGTAGCTACATTATCAATGCATTGCGAATATTTTCGTAGACTGAATAAACTAATTTTATAATAATCGTCCTGCAAATTAAATACAAATAGGTCTTTTTTATCGTTTTCATTCAACGTCGTCCATAGAAAAACATGTAAAAAGGAATTTGATTCATTCAGTCCTAACTTTTTAAATATTTTAAGTAGTCCTATTTATTTTTGTTTAAAAAGAGGAACTTTTCCTGCAGCGTAGGTTATTGTCAAGTTTATCTACTTTCTCATTACTTCTGATTTTCCTGGATGAAAGTAATGCATTTATAACCCATGGGTGAACTTCTGACTCATTAACCTTTGATTTTTTTCTAATTAACTATTGGAATTGTGTAAGTCTAAATGTCATTGATAAGATTCTCACTTTGTTTTTATCAAGGAATGTGTCAGGAAAAACTTAACTTACTATGTTTTATCCAAGAAAATGTTTTTTTTGTTTTCTGTAATTTCGTTTGCATGCAGTCCTGTTTGTATTGAGTTTGTGTCTTGTTATATTTTAGTAGTCTTTAGAAGTGCGTGCACTCCTTCATATTTTGATAGTAAATGGAGCATCAAGGTTTTATTTTTCTTTGAATCAAGGAAACTATCAGGAAGAATGATACATGTTCCCACATATGATAGACTGACTACTTTTGATTTGATTGTCCGCCAATTCCTCTGATTTTATTCTTTATTCATTGTCATACTGGCTATCTTCCAAACATCAAAGAGAGATTTCAAAAACAAATCGTATATCACTTCTAAACTAGTTTATCATCAGTCGATGATCTAAATAACCTAATTGTTATCGGCCCAACTTTTTTTTTCCCCTGAGATATATTGGACTTTTTTTTTTCAAACTTGACTCAGCAGTTATAAATTTCCCGGTTTGCAGCCAAGCAGTGTTGTCTCCATTTTCAAATTTCTTTCCATGTTTGAACCTTTTTTCAATAAAGATATTTCCCTGCTCTTTATTAGTACTTACAGTAACTGTTGAAACTCTTCATAATATTTTATGCTGCAGAACTTCGAATTCCTTGTTCTTTTCATTTTTGATTACATTGTCAGCCAAATACTTCTTTTTTTAACTTTCTTTGTAACAAAACTTTTTGATTAAATAAGCCTACTGATAACAGTAGGTAATAACTATTAACATATTAATAGTATCCCCAATTTTGATACTATTAAAATTGGGGATACTATTTAATATCCCCAATTAAATAGTATCCCCAATTAAACTTAGGCTTTAGCAAGAGTCAGATGACATTCAATTTGAATTGGACTGGCTGTTTTACTTTCTCGCAAATTTCCATGGTAAAGTTTTTTTCTCGTAAAAAACTCGCATAATTCATGAATATCTAATTTAAAAAAGTGTTATACAAAAAGTGCCTTTTTGTCACATTTTTGTCCACTTGAGCTAAAACAGAGCCATACTCCTTTTCTGTACACTTCTAATAAAGCAAAGATCCATAATTATAGAATTTTAGATCGTGTCTATATCTAATAAACGATATCATTTAATCTCAAAATAGCCTTTTTAAATTATTTCAAAAAAAATAACTTTAGAGAAAATCTGAAAGCACTTAGTAACTTGCTAATTTTATTTTTTACAAATTCAATTTTTCTGTAACGTCATTTAAGTTTTCAAAATATTTAAAAATAAAACAAAATTGTCATTTGCCATTTGATTACGTTTTAACTTTCACCTATCAGTGACTTAAATATTCAACCAAGCATTTTATATTTTTTTTTTTATTTCAAGACGTGAGAATATTTTCTTAGATCGAACATATTTTCATTGGCGAATCAATAACTTTAAATAATAACTAATAGTAACAGTTAAAAATTTGTTTTTTCTAAATCCATACGTGTAACGATATAATCATTGATAACGTTCATTGATTGTCCGTTAGTATTAATCATATTCGTCTCTATTGATTTTTTAATATATTCGATTCTGATATTCGAGTCAAATATTCAGAAGATATTTAATTTTAACTTAAATCCAGTGGAATTTAGCTTAGATACACTCTGTGAATGCAGAAATGATCAAAAAGATGTATCAGTATTTTAATGCTTCAATTTGTAAAGCGCTTTTTTTTTATTAAGTCGGTTGAAACTGGCTATCTGTTCCATAATACATAAATTATTGCATTCTTCCCTTTTTAACTTTACAGTTTAGAATTCCTCAGATGAATTGGGGCTCCTAGAACCAAATTATTGAAATTATCTTTATTATTATTTTACCACGGTTCAATTTCTTATGTTTTGTTGATGCATCGGTCTTTTGTTTGTATAAATCTTTAATATTTTTAAAATTACTTGTTAAAATTAAAGTAATAGTAAAGACAAATTAATTATTAAACTTATTCTGATACTTAATTGGCTATTGTGATATAATGTGATAAGAAATGTGATTGAATTGGTTTAATTAAGACTTTATAATTTATTCACCAGAGATATCTCAAAGGTCATGTGTAATTGATTCAGCTGATGCCATATGAGATAAGAGAATTGCGAAAACTATTTCAAATGCACTACATTCCGTTCAGTGTTGTTCTGTAATTAAATAGCATGATATCTAATCATTAAGAGGTTACACAATAATTTATGCACTCATTTTTAGTCTTTTATATTCAAATATTATTCAAAATTACTCCTTGGATTTATACAGTGTATGTTCGATTGCTTTATGAAAAATACCATAAAATGAGTCTCATTTAATTGGTAACAAGATTAGGTTGTAATACTCAGTATGTAGTTTTGCAGTTGTGTTTATATATATGTGTTGTATGATGTATGTAATTTGTAGGTATATAGTATTTAGTAATTTTTTTTTAAGGTTAGGTCATTAAATTGAATATTCCTTTTTGCCAACGTTTCGATGTGTTTTTACACTATTCTTACATCCTTTACACCATAGATGGTGTAAAGATACATCATAATGTTGGCAAAAAGGAGTATTCAGTTTAATGACCGAGCCCTCAAAAAATTTGCTAAATACTGTGTTAAATGAAGAGGTCAAAAACATATCAAGAGTATGTTAATTTCTAACACTCAACAACAACAATATATATATATATATATATGATCAAACCACAATAAGAAATGGGAAAACAAGACTAAGATCTTTCAACCGTAACAAGCGGTCTTCGTCAGAGTCAACTCAGTTGGGTTTTTGACTCTGACGAAGTAAAAAAGAACTCTTAAAAAACACTGCTGAAACTCACTTAGATATTTTGAAGAATCGTCCTCTCCATCACACGAAGAAGAGGAGAGGTGATTCACTTGAAGAGTGAAACCTCAACAGTTATACCTTTTGTATCTCTTCCTTCTGAATACCTCACCAGATATCCGATTTCCCTTGTTTTAATTCGTATGTGACTGACGAAGACCAGTTTAGTTGTAACATCTTAGCCCCAATTTTTGAATTTCTTACTATCGTTTGGACGTTGACATTAGTATATGTACTAAATGTATATAACGATTTCAAAATTGAAGAAGAATAACACACAGAGCAAGAAACACTCTGTGATTTTATATGTTGCGTGTATCTATATGTCTGTATGTTAAATATATATAACATAGACTATTTCCTCAGGGTTGAATTTTGAAGAATATGGACCAATTAAATTGTTACTGGTTTATTGTCTTAATAAATACTGTTGAACCAGCTTTTCTCCAGTTCTACATAGGTAAAAAGATTTCACATAAACACATGAAACAACAATCAATGATCAAACCAAAATAAGAAATGGGAAAACAAGAGTAAGATCTTTCAACCGTAACAAGCGGTCTTCGTCAGAGTCAAAAACCCAACTGAAGAATCAACAGAAACCAAGAGTCAGTTGGGTTTTTGACTCTGACGAAGACCGCTTGTTACGGTTGAAAGATCTTAGTCTTGTTTTCCCATTTCTTATTGTGGTTTGATAATTGATTCTATATAGGTGGAAGCCTCACAGTCCCTTCTGTGATAACAGCTTTCCTGCCCAGAGACCCACTTCGTCTGATGACTTTGCCAAACTTTTGGTTGCTAGAAAGGTTCATTCTATTGTTGTATTTGCACTTAAACATTGTATTCGCATATTGCTTCTTCTGCATAATCATCTCTGTTTTCTCCCTAGTGGAGTACCCTCAGTCTCTACTTCGTTGTCTAGTTTGAAAGAAGGCTTTGAGAGTATAAAGTAAAATAAAATCAATATCCGTAGCAGACAATAGAAAAAACCAACACCCAACCACCAAAAAAAATCAGAAATAGAAAGGGAACAGGAGTTCACTACAAAGTGAGGCTCATGTTTTCTGCCAATATTCATATATTACAGAGGGACTGTGGAACCTCTATACCCATTGTCGGAATAACGGAGGCTTCGCTTGGCAGCGGGTAACTGGGTCTTTCTAAGAACTGCACTCATGTACCTACAAACTGTACTCTCCTATTGGTCACCATCATAACGAATCATATATATATAAAATTGAAGAAGAGTAACTTGTTACTTGCCGTTGTGTTTACAACGTGCTTGGGTGGGTCTCCCTTTCTACTCGTATTTTCTTCTGAAGACGGATTGTTCGAAAATTTGAGTTTGTAAGTTTGTTTCTTTACTCTGTGAGTTACTCTTCAACAATGTTGAACTCGTATTGTGTCCAATTGGATTGTCTTTTCATTTATGAAATATATATATATAAATTTCCCTCTTGTGGATAATGAAATGGTTTGAATCAACCAACCCAAGAGGTAGGGTGAGTAATGTAGTTACCCCACTCATGTGTCTTTTACTACGTGCTCCCTTATTTATGATCTTATATTTTGAATCTTTTAATCTTATTTGAGGGTAGTTCTAAAATAACAACTATTTTACAGGTGTGTAGCGGAGGTAAAAGAAAGAAAGATGAGATCTCAGTAGATTGTTTAGATTTCAATAAGAAGATTCTACACACAGCATGGCATCCAGTGGAGAACATTATAGCTGTCGCTGCCACTAACAATCTGTTTATATTCCAAGATAAGTTGTAGCAGGCCCTTGTGTCATGTCTAGTCCATCATACCATAGGGTGAACAAATTTGTATTTCTTATATTATTTGTATAATTATAATTTTTTTTTTATATGCTTAGGAGTTTTTAAAATTTTTACATTTAATCGATTTTCGGGCTGAAAAAGGAGCGAAAGTTTGGCTCATTTTTGACTTGTCACCCATTTAAGACGTTATTGTACCTTAACTTTGGTGTTTAATTGTGTCTGGTTTATTCAACACTACGATGAAGTAATTGTTTTTACTTTACTATAAGTAAAGTATAGTGATCGTGAAAAAATTCGATCTCGAGATTTTGACGGAATTACATGTTTTGAGGTCCCAGAAGTCGTTTTATGACGTTTTTACGATGATGTCTGTGTGTGGGTGGGTGTGTGTGTTAGCATTGCTTGTTACCACGCTATGGTCCAGAATCTTTGATGGATCAAGTTGATATTTTACACAAAAATGGGCCTCATAAAGACGAAGATCCCTATTGTTTGGGAAGAATTATGCATGATGGGAAAGTCACTTTTTTTGCCAAAACCCGTTTTTTTTTAAAACATTTATTTCTCCTAAACTGATAACCCTAGAGTTTTGAAATTTTGACATTATCTTTGAGGCTTCAAATGCAACAAACGAAAAATATATTCAGAATTTTAAAACAACAGGAAATATTTTTTTTTCAATAAAATGTAAAAATTTTGACTTATAATTCAATCTCAAACCTTGTGAGAGCGATACAAGACTGTTTGACGGACAAGAATGAAACTATGCCTATAAGTAGAACATTATATGGAGAATGAGTTGAGATATTTTTTTCTAAAATTACATTCCCTAAAGGGGCGTTACAGTACAATTTGTGTTTTCAGAAAATGTTTTTTGACGCTAAACGGCTCGTTAAAAAATAATGAAAATTTGACCAAAAATGGAACAAAAAATTAGCAATTCATAAAAAAAATCATGAAGTTTCAATTACGGGAAAGAGCAATAACGATATAAAAACTCTTTGTTTATCCTAGACTAAGAGATCACCTGCTATACTTGTCGAATTTTTTGTATTTTTTTACATTGTTTACATCGACTTAGAAATTTTTTGAGCGAATCCTCTGAGATAAAATTGATGTTTCTAATGGAAAAATGAAAATATATTATTGACTTATAAGAGATGTAAGAGGAATAATATTGTGCAGGTAAATGATAACACTCATTAAAAAAAAATTCGTATATATGTTATTTGACAAAGGGGAAGGAAAATGATCTTATTAAATACTAAGAAGCCATAAAATTCCCAGTATAATAATTCTGTTAAAAACCAAAAATGTAAAAGATAATTCAAAATTTAAATCTTTCGTTTAGAGATTAATAACTGTAATTATCGTACATCTTTAATTAACAAATCACCTTAAAACAACATTTTCTTCGCTGTTTAAGATGTTTTTCAGAGAAAAAAAGAGTATTTTCCTGTTTTAAATTTGAAAATTTTACTTTAATATTCAATGTAGAAGGATGTCAAGTAAACGATGTAAGAAATCTACTAACTATTTGAACAATAGCCATGTTCACTTGTAGGATAATATTTCGTTTCAAGAAATGTTCACATTGGTTTTTCAAAAATGTTATTACTGCTGTAGTTATACTAATGAAATTATTTGCAAATAATAAATTATTTGTGGTGTACAAAAATAAGCTTATAACTTGATATGTCCTTCAATCACTATCTGTACTACCTCACGAATGAAATGCTAATAATTATGTCCCATTTAGATATTTATGTTATGCTTAAATGAGACGTTAAGTTTTATATACTCAAGAAATTTGACATTAAGTTACTTATAGTAAAGTAGAGTGTAGGCCACTCCAGATTTTTTTTTTTCATTCATGCGTCCTGAAAAGCGTCCTAATCATGTCATGAATGACATTGCTTTACTGAAATAATAAATTAATTAAATATTGATTCATTTTGATTTTTACAGTAAAGACGCTAGTTTTTGGCTGTTTTGTTTTATATCCTGCTGTATATAGCTTAGCAATGTAGATTTTCTTGAACCTCAATGATTTTACGCTTCTAGAGTTAAAATAATTCTTTGTTTTGGTTGTGCATCGTTGAAAAGTATGTATTATAGAAAAAAGGATACGGTTGAACATTCCTATGAAAGGGATTATTTATGAAATTTCATTTAATAAATAAGTTACAAGTTGCTGTTATTTATCTGTTATGTTTATTTGGAAGGTTAGCCACTTGTTAGACCAGTGGCAACGTATTGGACTAGTAGAGATCCTACTGGTTCATTAACTTGGGAGGTAAATAAATCTGAGCACATCGTCCTTCGTAGAGGACCTTAAGCCGTCGGTCTCTAGCCTGTATGATGTCAGGTACTCGTTAAAGAACCCTACTCTAAATTTATCTAGTTTAAAGGTGTGCATTGCACACTTGCTCTGATTGTCGAGAAATGCTAAATAAAGTGTATAGAAGAAATACGGATAATACAATTTTTAGCTTAAAAACGAAGAAAGCAACACACAGAGAAAGAGACACACTTACAAACTCAAATTTTCGGATGATCCGTCTTCAGGAGAAAAGAGAATGGGCGACCAAGCACGCCGGAAACACAATGACAGGGTTTCCTTCCGTTGTATTTCCGGTGTGCTTGGTCGCCCATTTTCTTTTCTCCTGAAAAGGGATCATCCGAAAACTTGAGTTTGTTAAGTGTGTCTCTTTCTCTGTGTGTTGCTTTTCTTCGTTTTTGAGCTGATTTGTGTCCAGTTTGGATCATTTTTTTTGTAATTTTGAGCTATGAACTTCTTAATCATGCTATTGATTTCATCACTTGATGTAAAAAAAGGAAATGCATTTATTTCTCAACTGTTTTTTTTTTTATTTTTCAAAATAATATAATTAGCTACCAGGAAATACTAATTTTATCAGCAGTTTTACCTTTTTTTTATTTACTGGAATTTGTATCGACCAAAACTCATTTTTTTAATATTTGTTTGTTCTTAATCTTACACATTAGGGAGAGTGTTTAGCTTAGTGGTGACGTGCTCGTCGCGAGAGTTGTAGGTACGGGTTTCAGTACCAACTCTGCCCCTTGATTTATTCATGTAGAATTTGAATAAATTTGATCATGTCGTTCCTCTGAGAGGATGTAAAAACTGTTTGTCCCGAACCTGTACGATGTCAGGTACTAGTTGAAGACCCCCTATTCTAAATATATTTGAGTTAGACAAAAATATAGGACTGTCAATGTAAAATCAATCTTTATTGTGCAGTATCACAAAGGGCCAATGTTTGGCATAAGTGTGTTCCCTTGTGGGACTATTACTTCAACCTAACCTAACTTCATCTCACCCATTTGGATTGGATTGGAGTAGCTTAACTTTGTAAATACTTTTGATTCCAAACTTGTTTATTATATTATTTTATTGTCATGCCATTTTAATTATAAAAGTATTCTATTAATGGTGCAAACAATGAAATATATAATTGTTGTAACGCCTTGTTTACAGGATAGAGGGGTTGCTGTTCGGTCCATCCAGACCAATTCTGTCCCAAATTTCCTCAATTCCATCGCCTACCTTCCACTACTTCCTTTTTTGTACATTCTCTTGTAAAGTATTAATTCTTTAGAATTTAGAAAAAAACAAAATTCTTCATTAAATAACTGATTTTATAAATTATATACATAAATATATATATATATATAAATATTGTAAACAGATACTTTGTATAAAAAAATCAAGCATAGTGTCGAACTTTTTCATTAATTAGCAAATAGGTAAATTCGAGTTGCTAACGAAACAATAATCCTGCTAAAAGTGCCATCTGAGAGGAGTTAGAGCTTAATATTCAGAAGCACACTTAAGTCCGCACTATATTTTGTAAAAATAACAATCTTTTTTATTTATTTTGTATTGTTATTAAATAGTTTTTATCTTTTTAATCAAAGCGTACCAAAAACGCCAAACTCTTTATAGCCTGCTAAACATAATTCTGATTCAGGAAGTCTTTCTGCTTTCTTTTAAACGATAAAGTGTGGCCTTTTTGAAACAAAATTATTGAAAGAATCAAAAAAATTGTTGAATGTTTATTTAAAAAGAAAAAAAAAGTGGATTGAAACCATGAGCTGCAATTATTAAAAATTATTTCGAACAAATTTGTTCTACAACTACCTGACGATATTAAAAAAATTAATTTATTACCTGTTTATTTTATTTTTTTTTTTTCATAGAAATTTAGAAAATGTACCCTTTGTCTCCTCTTTAGAAAATACATTGTAGACGCATGAGAAATTAGGACACGATTTTGTTTTTATTTATGGTGACCCTGTTGTGTATATAATAAATATGAAATATAAATAAAGAGTTTACTTTTGATTGTACATGAGTGTTGGAAATATATTTTTTATAAGTTACTTGTTAGGTGAAATGAAAAAAAAAACTGTGTGATCCTAAAAAAAAGCACATAACGTTGAAATAATGTTGGACTTGTTTTTGTAAAGATTGGATATGTACGTAAGATTGAAAGACAATGGTATTTTCTATCTACAGTACACCTTAGAAGTGTACAGCTCAATGGTAATTAATAGTAACTAAATTGATTTTCAACCAATAGTATTTATTTTGTTAAAAATTATTTGTAAGTTTATTTAAATTATTTTATTATTAAATTAGTTATTAGTATAAAAAAATCGTAAGCGCTCCAAATCATTATAGGAAACATCCTCCTCCCAATGTGTCAATATGTTATTTTGTTTGTTTTTGTTACTGACTGTTGTTCTGCTCTTTTTTTTTTTAAGGTACAAAGTCAAATACAAAGAGTAATTTCATAATTTTTTTTTCTTGTATCCACCTGAATGTGCATGAATTATTGGATTGGGTGAAATTACAGGAAATGTGGAATGCATTATTTATTAGTGATATACTGGAACATTTGGAAAATGAAATGATCATAATGAAGTTTTTGTTTTCTTTTCTAGTAGCTTATTATATGGTTGTCGGGTTGGTGTTGGTTTAAAAAATTTTCCCACTCCGATTATGAAAAAAATCACTTTATCTACTTTTACTTGAAAACTATGAAAAATTCTGTGGTTTATAACATCTGAAAAAAAAAAACGATTTAGTAGCTATTATTAGGGTAAATAAAGGCAGTATCACAACACAGGTTATATATATAAGAGTTAGAAAATACAAGTATTATGTGCCTTAACCTGCTTTGTTTCTGTATATGTTTCATTCTTAGTAGAGAAGAATGACGAATTTCTTATTCATTCTGAGGTAAAATGGATAAAACAACAAAAATGGAATATCTTATTATGATCATATCACTATGAACGTCACTTTCATTAAGAATGTCTACTCTGACTCTACCTTCATTAAGAATGTCTACTCTGACTACCTTCATTAAGAATGTCTACTCTGACTCTACCTTCATTAAGAATGTCTACTCTGACTCTACCTTCATTAAGAATGTCTACTCTGACTCTACCATCATTAAGAATGTCTACTCTGACTCTACCTTCATTAAGAATGTCTACTCTGACTACCTTCATTAAGAATGTCTACTCTGACTCTACCTTCATTAAAAATGTCTACTCTGACTCTACCTTCATTAAGAATGTCTACTCTGACTACCTTCATTAAGAATGTCTACTCTGACTCTACCTTCATTAAGAATGCTTACTCTGACTCTACCTTCATTAAGAATGTCTACTCTGACTACCTTCATTAAGAATGTCTACTCTGACTCTACCTTCATTAAGAATGTCTACTCTGACTCTACCTTCATTAAGAATGTCTACTCTGACTACCTTCATTAAGAATGTCTACTCTGACTCTACCTTCATTAAGAATGTCTACTCTGACTCTACCTTCATTAAGAATGTCTACTCTGACTCTACCTTCATTAAGAATGTCTACTCTGACTCTACCTTCATTAAGAATGTCTACTCTGACTACCTTCATTAAGAATGTCTACTCTGACTCTACCTTCATTAAGAATGTCTACTCTGACTCTACCTTCATTAAGAATGTCTACTCTGACTACCTTCATTAAGAATGTCTACTCTGACTCTACCTTCATTAAGAATGTCTACTCTGACTCTACCTTCATTAAGAATGTCTACTCTGACTCTACCTTCATTAAGAATGTCTACTCTGACTACCTTCATTAAGAATGTCTACTCTGACTCTACCTTCATTAAGAATGTCTACTCTGACTCTACCTTCATTAAGAATGTCTACTCTGACTACCTTCATTAAGAATGTCTACTCTGACTCTACCTTCATTAAGAATGTCTACTCTGACTCTACCTTCATTAAGAATGTCTACTCTGACTCTACCTTCATTAAGAATGTCTACTCTGACTCTACCTTCATTAAGAATGTCTCCTCTGACTCTACCTTCATTAAGAATGTCTACTCTGATTACCTTCATTAAGAATGTCTACTCTGACTCTATCTTCATTAAGAATGTCTACTCTGACTACCTTCATTAAGAATGTCTACTCTGACTCTACCTTTATTAAGAATGTCTACTCTGACTCTACCTTCATTAAGAATGTCTACTCTGACTACCTTCATTAAGAATGTCTACTCTGACTCTACCTTTATTAAGAATGTCTACTCTGACTACCTTCATTAAGAATGTCTACTCTGACTCTACCTTCATTAAGAATGTCTACTCTGACTCTACCTTCATTAAGAATGTCTACTCTGACTCTACCTTCATTTAGAATGTCTACTCTGACTACCTTCATTAAGAATGTCTACTCTGACTCTACCTTCATTAAGAATGCTTACTCTGACTCTACCTTCATTAAGAATGTCTACTCTGACTACCTTCATTAAGAATGTCTACTCTGACTCTACCTTCATTAAGAATGTCTACTCTGACTCTACCTTCATTAAGAATGTCTACTCTGACTCTACCATCATTAAGAATGTCTACTCTGACTCTACCTTCATTAAGAATGTCTACTCTGACTACCTTCATTAAGAATGTCTACTCTGACTCTACCTTCATTAAAAATGTCTACTCTGACTCTACCTTCATTAAGAATGTCTACTCTGACTACCTTCATTAAGAATGTCTACTCTGACTCTACCTTCATTAAGAATGTCTACTCTGACTCTACCATCATTAAGAATGTCTACTCTGACTCTACCTTCATTAAGAATGTCTACTCTGACTACCTTCATTAAGAATGTCTACTCTGACTCTACCTTTATTAAGAATGTCTACTCTGACTCTACCTTCATTAAGAATGTCTACTCTGACTACCTTCATTAAGAATGTCTACTCTGACTCTACCTTTATTAAGAATGTCTACTCTGACTACCTTCATTAAGAATGTCTACTCTGACTCTACCTTCATTAAGAATGTCTACTCTGACTCTACCTTCATTAAGAATGTCTACTCTGACTCTACCTTCATTTAGAATGTCTACTCTGACTACCTTCATTAAGAATGTCTACTCTGACTCTACCTTCATTAAGAATGCTTACTCTGACTCTACCTTCATTAAGAATGTCTACTCTGACTACCTTCATTAAGAATGTCTACTCTGACTCTACCTTCATTAAGAATGTCTACTCTGACTCTACCTTCATTAAGAATGTCTACTCTGACTCTACCATCATTAAGAATGTCTACTCTGACTCTACCTTCATTAAGAATGTCTACTCTGACTACCTTCATTAAGAATGTCTACTCTGACTCTACCTTCATTAAAAATGTCTACTCTGACTCTACCTTCATTAAGAATTTCTACTCTGACTACCTTCATTAAGAATGTCTACTCTGACTCTACCTTCATTAAGAATGTCTACTCTGACTCTACCATCATTAAGAATGTCTACTCTGACTCTACCTTCATTAAGAATGTCTACTCTGACTACCTTCATTAAGAATGTCTACTCTGACTCTACCTTCATTAAAAATGTCTACTCTGACTCTACCTTCATTAAGAATGTCTACTCTGACTACCTTCTTTAAGAATGTCTACTCTGACTCTACCTTCATTAAGAATGCTTACTCTGACTCTACCTTCATTAAGAATGTCTACTCTGACTCTACCTTCATTAAGAATGTCTACTCTGACTCTACCTTCATTAAGAATGCTTACTCTGACTCTACCTTCATTAAGAATGTCTACTCTGACTCTACCTTCATTAAGAATGTCTACTCTGACTCTACCTTCATTAAGAAAGTCTACTCTGACTCTACCTTCATTATGGATTTTTATCCCTACTTTAATCTTTATTAAGATTTCCTCTTCAGGTCTTGTTTACTCTAAAATTTCCACTCTGACTCCAATTTTATTATGAATTTTGCCCTCAATTTTCATTAAGAATCCTTTCACCAACTCCTACTTCTTCTTCATAAATAATTTCGATTTCAATTCCGTTCTTATCGAGATGTTGATCCCGAATTTAATCTTTATTAAAAATTCTACCTTTATTTTTATTAACAATTTTCAAAACAGCCTTAATTTTGGGTAAAAAATTCCGCTTCTGGCTCAGCCTTCATTTATAAATTGAGTCCACTCTGAAGCTACTGTCCCACGACCCTGCTTATTACATATACTTATTGTATAAGAATGCAGTATTTCCCTATAAAACGAAGAATCATGATATGAACCGCAGTAAGTAATCAAACAATTAGACTTTCAGATCTTTGGATAGGTAAATCAAAAACTCGTCAAAAACGTACTGTATTGAATGTATCAACCAGTTCATCAATAAATCTTAAGTCCTGTAAGAAAGATCTTAGTTCCATTCTGAGTTTCTTGTTGTGGTTTGGACGTATATTTGTTAAAAAATATTTCTCAAGATTTTGATAACATTTAGGATTAACAAATATATATTGGTTTGTTGAAGCTGTACAAATAAATATTTGAAGATCATTTCAAAGATGTTTCATTGCTGAATATTTTTAAAAGAATATTTATTTTTTAAAAAAAAGTCCTATTTCTTTTTGCATGTTATAGCTCTCTGTATCTCAAATTTCATATGTAGCTATTTCTTTAAGTAAGTTTATTTAATATATTCCAGAGAGTTTTAAATATAAAATGAATCCTCGATGAACTAAAGCTCTCGTTTATATGACAATTTTAAAACCAAGATGTAGTATCCTATGTTTTTGATGGTCAGGAAAATTTGATTTTGTATGCTAACATTACAAAGAAAGAAGTTTTGTACCGTCGTCAAAATTATAGTATTTACTCTAATGAAAATGGTTACCATGCAAACATGTTTAGTAAAAAAATCTAAAAGTATAGGTTATTTTCTAAGAGTTTAGTTCAAAGTGAAATGTAAATACATACATCCGTCGGTCGAGTTCTTAAGATGGTTGTTGAGGCCCCTATATACAATGTCCAAGTTTTGGTTAGTAATGTTGGTTTTTTTGCATATAAATTGGTAGATGCAAGTTGGTACTTTTCTGAAGCATTTGTTTAACACAGGGGGCATGACACCAAGCTTTTTTTCACCAATTTCGCCCACCTTTGTACTCTTCTCTCGTCCATGGCCAAAAGCCATGGCCATTTCGAATACACCGGTTCACATTAGATCCCATAATTTTAGTATGTGAACGGTTGATTTCCAGTGATATTGCGTGGCTTTGGAGCCCCCGGTAATAATTTGGCTCGCTTATGAGTCATGAAAAACTGAAATCATGAATAAATCAGACTTTAGCCCCATGGAGTCCCGAATGGCAAAAAAAACCTTCTGTACTCTACTAACAGTATAATGTTATGGTCCTAGTAATTAACTAAATTAACGCTTATATTAAAGTGAGATGAGAATGTTTTATAAATAGATTTAGTCATATGGAGTGTTCTTGAAGTCTTGGCTAAATCTCGCATTGAATATCTAAAACTATTA
The DNA here is from genome assembly GCA_026182355.1 of Hermatobates lingyangjiaoensis. Classification (NCBI taxonomy): domain Eukaryota; kingdom Metazoa; phylum Arthropoda; class Insecta; order Hemiptera; family Hermatobatidae; genus Hermatobates; species Hermatobates lingyangjiaoensis. The sequence continues at coordinate 281,701 of JAPFBL010000011.1, read as the reverse complement.
AGGATATAAAACACCAATGATTGTATATCCTGAAAGCATTCAGTCTGAAGTCTTTTTGTATGGAATGGTCAAAGATGTGAGCACTGTTAGTCACGCGGCTCACATCAACTTGGTAGTCCAATTCTTGTCAAACGTCTTCCAGGATTGCGTTGTTGATAGTTGCAAAACTTCTGTGAGCCATCCGTTAATCAAAGTCTTTTAGGAGAGGGCACATAGATTAGTCTTTTCACAATCCCCCACAAAAAGAAATCGCAAAGTTGGAGGCCACGAAATGAGAATGCGATCATCTCGCCGATACTGGACAGTCATTCTGGTGCAGTGTTTTCTTCAAATACTGCCTAACCCTGAGGCACAGTGCAGTGATGCTCTACCCTTTCGGAAAATCAGGTTAGACTTTTTCCTTACTCAACTTATTCATTAACTAAATTATGATTAATAATTAAATTAATGATGTTGAGGTACTTGTCACCAGTGACTGTTGTTCGTCTAAAACAGAATGATCTGTTGACAGCTTGTAAGTTTTTAACATAAGGGGCCAGGTTAGCTCAGAGGTTAACCTACTCGCCTCTGGGCTGGTAGTACGGGGTTCGATCACCACCTGGCCCTCGATTTATTCACGCGGGAGGTGAATAAATCTGAGTGCGTCGTTCCTCGGGGAGGACGTTAAACCGTCGGTCCCGAGCCTGTACGATGTCAGTTACTCGTTAAAGATCTCTACTCTCGAAATGCACTTGAGTTAGTCAAAATTTAAGACTCCCAATGTAGAATCACTTATCGCTGGGGTGTCGGTTTAAACAATAAAAAATTATTGGCCACAAAACATGGCCATCTTCGGAGAATCTCACTGATGCTCAAGAATTGCATGTTCTCAGTATTCAGTTTTATGCTTGTTAACTTTACCATTTACATCAAAGGCCACCTCATCGCTAAATACAAGTAGGTCACTTCCCTGCATTATAGTGCAAAGACCCGTACAGCTGGTTTATTAGTATCCGGCAGATGTTGGACCGGTAGCTTGCAAGATGTCCTTTGCAGTAATCTTTTTAAGAAACGCCAAACAGTTGTAGAAAGCTAAGGTTCCCTATTAGCTCTTGTCTATTTACGGAGCCTCCGGCTCCTCTTGAAGGTACTCGTAGTTTGAACTCGATGAACGTATCATCTGCATTTGAGGGGTGTCCCGGTCTTTTAGCTGGGTACATGAGTTTACTATTCCATTTCAATAACGACTTCCTTTCTGATGTCTCTTTTCGGAGTTTTGTGGGAAATGCGCGTTGACAAAGTGTTCATGATTCAGTTTTTACAATTCCAAAAGTGCAAAACGCCTTTCCTTGTTGAGTGGACACTATTACTGGATCTGAAAAAAATACCATTATTACAAAAACTTAATGAATTTAGCTTTAAAATTATGCCAATTTCATTCTACTACCAGTTCTAGTTCAGCAGATATGCTTTTGGAATGTGTCCAAGACTGCTGTAACATCACTTATTTTAAATAACAAGTTAACAAAAAGGGTTTATAGCAATGACTCTTCAAATATTTTTAAAATTATACTTGTGAATACACAATATGTACATAATTATGCAAAAGACTATATGATAATAAAAAAAAACATTATTTTGTTGAAATTTATTAAAATTAATGGGTTAATGATAAAGGAAGCGAATTTGTATAGTGCAACGCTTAGTGATGTTGAAAGAAAGTGTTTCCATTACTTCCAGTTCACTATTATATTGGACAAAAGCGTATATGAATTGAATAGCTTAAGTGTTTTTCACAACACTTAACAATATGTGTTGTTAACAATACTCAATGTACCGTCAGTAGTGCCAAGAATTTCTTGAGAAGTGTACATTTCTTTAGTAGATTGGAAAACTGAACATCTGAATAACAAATCACCACGAGAATTTCATGCAAGCCTAATTTTTTCTAGATTATCTCAGGAAATTGAACCAACTCTGTGGTCGATCTCACTGACAGCCATTGAGGAGGCTATATACTTGTATATACCTGAGTTAAAGTACTACTTTCTGCTAGTTCGTTATAAATCTGCCCTTTTAAATTAAGTGTGAGACTTATTATGACTTAACTTACTTTACTTGTGAAGATATGAAAACTGCTGTTAAACTCATAACATACACATAGGCGGTGGCTGTTTGAAATTATGAATAGTGAATTTAAATTATTTCATTCATACAAAAAATAAACTGAACAGAAATAAATGAACATATAAACTCATGCATTCCATCATTACCACAGAGGTTAGTATTGTTAATATTAAACACATAATCTACCGTCTTACCTCATACATTACTGTCGTAGCTCTCGGACTGGTTTCGGGTGTCACCCATCTTCAACACGAACTGTTGTTCAACGAGTTCGTGTTGAAGATGGGTGACACCCGAAACCGTTCCGAGAGCTACGGGGTAAGACGGTAGATTATGCGTTTAATATTAAGAACATATAAACATTCTGGTTTTTTTAATCATTTGAAATTCGTTAGTGACTGACCAATTAGAATGAAATTCCCAATCTTAACATTTTGAAAGCTGGAACATCTTAGCCCTGTTTTGATAATTCAAGTCCTGTTTGATAGTCATTCTTTTGAGGGTAATTTTTTTATTTCACATGTTTTGGTAAAATCCCTTTATATTAATTTATTTAAAAATATTAAACTGGTATTGGTTCAATTGACAATTGACATTGATGCAATGAATATTTCAAACAACAGTTCGACTCATAAAAGTCTTGACACGGGAAAGGTATATTCAGGCTGACATATTGATTGATCATATATTTGAGATTCACATTTTTAAATTTTTACATATATATGTATTATGCCTGTAGATCCTATTATTTTTAGCATAATTTGTAATTGTCTTTTTCTATTCAAAAACATCAATTGGTTTCTAGTGATATTCTCATTTAGTTCATAATAAAATATTATTTATTTATTTTTTGATAATACTAGTATACATCATGGTTAAATACTACATTGTTTAGGTCTTTGTTATTAGGTGAACAACATATGTTATCTAATATTAATATTTTTTGGTTTAAGACCTGAAATGTTTCTTTTGTTTACTGTTTATTCCATTTGTAAAATGAAGACTGTATTTAAGGCAATTATTAAGTCACCAGTTAATATTAATTACATATTAAGTTAATTAGTCATTGTACTGATGTTCAAACATATTGGATTTCACGTTCAGTACTGTTAAATAGGTGAAAAGTTTGGCACACATTTTAATCATCGGTTAGCCGATCATCATCGGATTAATTTTACTATTAATGTTAATATTAAAAATTATTTTTTCTAAATTCATGCATATGACTATAAAATCATAAATAGCCTTTTATCTATTAAACACTTTTTCTTCTTCTTGGAGGTTGGTTAGTCTAGTTCGTTTAGTGAAACATTTATGAATGAAGGTCTGCTCCCATTATATATATATATATATATATATATATATATATATAATATATATATATACAATAAAATAAAAAACGAAGGAAACACACAGAAAGACACAGACATAACTCACATCGATATTTCGAAAATCGTCGTCATCATGATGACGACGATTGTCGAAATATCGATGTGAGTTATGTCTGTGTCTTTCTGTGTGTTTCCTTCGTTTTTTATTTTATTGTAAAAAAGTCCGCTGGACCGTTTCTTTTAATTGTATATATATATATATATATATATATATATATATATATGATTAAACCACAATAAGAAATGGGAAAACAAGACTAAGATCATCCGAAAATTTGAGTTTGTAAGTGTGCCTCTTTCTCTGTGTGTTGCTTTTCTTCGTTTGTGGACTGATTTGCGTCCAGTTTGGATCGTTTTTTCGAATTTTAAGTGGATATATATATATATATATATATATATATAGTTCAATATAAACAAAGAAACATAGAGAAATCAGAAGAACACACTTACAGTCTCTAATTTTCGGTTTGAACCGTCTTCAGGAGAGATAAGAGAGGGAAACCAAGCGCACTGGATCAGAGACGGTTGGAGACCAACAGTGTTGCCGCATGCGCGCCCGTTCACAGAAAATAAGGTAGACAGGAATCAATTTATAATTAATTTATAATTTATAAAATAAAATAAAATAATGGAATATGAAAACAATAATATATAAAAAAGAAAAAATTGAAAAAATAAGGGAAATTGATACAGAGAAATTGATACATAAACAAAAGTGCTGACTAAGCTATGATTCAATTCAATTTCTCTGTATCAATTTCCCTTATTTTTTCAATTTTTTCTTTTTTATATATTATTGTTTTCATATTCCATTATTTTATTTTATTTTATAAATTATAAATTAATTATAAATTGATTCCTGTCTACCTTATTTTCTGTGAACGGGCGCGCATGCGGCAACACTGTTGGTCTCCAACCGTCTCTGATCCAGTGCGCTTGGTTTCCCTCTCTTATCTCTCCTGAAGACGGTTCAAACCGAAAATTAGAGACTGTAAGTGTGTTCTTCTGATTTCTCTATGTTTCTTTGTTTATATTGAACTATATTTGTCCGTTTTGGATCGTATTTCCAACGAAAAAAAGTGTATATATATATATATATACATAGGGAATTCATCTGTGGGAAGATATAAATGCATAGGAGGAAAATAAATGAGAATTCATCTGGATGAATTCCGGGTTTAAATCATAAGACGTATACTCTCAAGAATTTTATAACATATGAATAGTGGGTCAAGAAAACAAATCATGATATATATATTACATTTACATTAGTGTTTGAATACCATATCTGATTGTATAGTTGATGGTCAAATGAAGTTTTTGTTGTATTCATTGGTGCAGTCCAGGCGAGGTTGATTGGAATCAGTGGTCTTTCAGAAATGGAAATTCACTAGAAATTGTTATTTCTGGTTCTAAAGAAAAGGCCTCCAGTGTGTCTCTTATGCAGAGTAACTTTTGTCGTCGTGACCATATGTTTGGAGAGCTTGCACTCCCTCAGAAGGTGAAAGAGTTGATATAAACATTAACTCTGCATTGAGATTGTCTTGGTTCATTCTTGATAATTGTCGTGGTTCTGTTTCTGTGTTCTGGTTTAGACCGTTTTCTGAACAACAAATCCTCTGTTGTCTTGCCTAGGGAAGTCAAAGACTCGGGATCCCACCTTATAACAAATATTGGCAATAGACTTCAGCTTCACCGTGTATTATCAGGACACGATCGGGAGAGAAAAATAATGAAGAGAAGTTATCGAGTGGAAACAAAGAACAGTTTTGTAAATGTTAATGTAGTAACTCACTGCACATTCAAACTTTCAATGAGTGGGTAAATAAAACTAATTACATAAGATACCAAAATACTTTTATTTACACCTAGTAGATTATTGCAAATCATGTACAGTTTGGGTAACAATATTTACAAACAAACTTCACTCGTGAAGGTAAAGAAATACAATATTCTCCATTATGTATAGAATAAAAACATTTGCCAGTGTTAAAAAGAATTTATATGCGTATATAAATTATAATTAAAAATGAGTTTATAATAAATTGAAGCAATGAATAATACATTAAAGGAAAAAAACTTTTGATATTAATTGATTATGCTTTCAGTTGGTTTAATTTGGTTACGCAAATTCTCAATCAATACATATACATAGTGTGTTTTAATGTAGCTTATGACCACAATTGGCATACAAATTTTACAAAAAGTTTATTTGGTTCAACTAAAGAAAATTATAAACAGGTCTTAGTCTATTAGATCTTTAATAACAATCTAAACTTTGTAGGACATGAAACAAAAATATAAGGATTGGAAAAAGGAAAGTATTAAAATCTCACTCGAAAACTTTTGCTTATTATTATTGATTTGTTTTTAATAATTCTTCAGTACATGTGAAAGATTTTAACGCAGTAATAAAGTAATTTTAATGAAGACAAAATGGTTATTATTCTTGTATAAGACCTAACCTGGAGTAGTCAGAAATCAATTAAATATTTTTTTAATACATTCAACGTAGTCTTTAATTAAACAATTAGATTCTAAGACACTTCAATGGGACGTGCTGGTGAAATAAATATTACAAAATATATAATTAATGAAATAGAAGAAAACAATTTTAAAAAAGAACGGTATTACAGTTAAGACATCCACATTGGTTTTTTAGATGGCATAATTGGAGAGTAAAGGTTAACCACTGGCAAATTTTACTGATAAAAAAAGTTCTAACTTTTTACAGTTATTTTATTTCTTCTTTGTTTAAGATAAATCTCAAATCATTGTACTTCATTTGTCGTAGACTACGATCATTGATAAACATTCTAGATTGGATGTATTTATTTTTTTTAAATTAAACTTTTTTAATATCTTTGGTTTCTTTTTCCTGTATAGTTTGAATATATATAAATTTGTAACTTCGTAATTCTTGTATTCCATCCCGCGAAATACATTTCTAAAGTTTTCTAAAAAGGAGTTCTTGATACTTTTCTTCTATAAGTAGTCCCAAATTAAATAAAGAGTTTTATCTTATCAGAAATAAAGAGAAAGAAGAGTAATTATTTTATACAAAAAATATTAGGTAATAAATAAAAAAAAATTGACATAGTAAACTAAAATTCAGACAAGATGTCACATTAACGTAAAAGAAACAGCAGCTAAAAAAATATCAAACATGTGAACATATGAATTGCCTTAAAATAATATTTCCCATCGTTTTGATATATTTTGGAGAAACCATGCTCGCTATTCTAAAATTTCTTTACTGGCTACATTAAAAGTAAATCTTATCGAGATAGCAGATTCTGCTACTTCATTGAATTTGAAAAATATAATATAATGTATGGGGGCAAATTTAGTTTAAAATTGATTAATGTCCATTCGAATGTTTAGAATGAAGTATTACATTATTATTTCATTACATTTAAATTGAAGCTTGAACTACAGTCTGTTATATAGCAAGAGTCAACTTGTTGGATTGAAATAATTTTGGGATAACATTCATATATTCAGTAACAACCTACTTGTAGTATGCGTTATGATCATCAGAAGCAAATAATCAGTAAAACAAGAATATATTCAAAGAGGTACTATACGTGTGTATAACATCGTAGCACTCAAGTGATGCTGGTATTATAACACTAGCAAGGAAGCTTAAGGTCTCACACTACAGTTATATAAATTCCATGTGTTTATTTTAAACAATTCATAATTTCGAGCATAATAATTTTAGAAGAAAATACGTTCAGAATGTATTGAGTTATTTAAATTTCCGTCCATTCAATGATTTTCAGAATTTGAATTTAAAAAACATAGATACAGCAGAATAAAAGAAATGTTTCTAGAGGAATAAATTTAAAGCCATTCAGGTACCTACTAATATAGCAATAGTCAAAGGTAATAATGTTGGGAAAAACATTGTTTTCACACATTTACAATAATTAACGGCCATATTACTATAATATTTAAGTCAATCTAAACAAGTAATTACCAAACTATTTATTGCTGTGATTATACTGTATATAATAATAACAAAGCTATAAGTTAACAAAAGATATTTATAAATAAAGAAATGTTGCCTATTTAGTATGAACTTGTTTGATTGGAAATATGAATTCGTAAATTTATTCACATGAAATCTAAATACCTAAGACACCACATGCTACAAAAGTATTAATTTTACAACAAATGTAGAAAATTATGTAGACAATTTACAGAGTAGGTAATCAGATGATCTCAGTGTAACATGCTTCATTACAATAGTTCGAGGTTGTAATTTTTTATTTAAAATTATTTAAAACTAGCTGCGGTAAAGCTCCGACATTTTTTAGTAAAGCAAAATGTAGAACATTCAATTAAAATGAACGTTTCTTTTGAAATTTAATTATGAACAGTTTTTATTATTTCTATAAGATATGTTATCATTGGTGGAGGACATCATCAGATTACATAATCTGAAGCATGTTTATTAACAGATGTTTTTAAGTAATTTTATAAATAACTGGGGTTTATATTTATTTTATATTAAACAAACACTTTTCTAAATGAATGCTTGTTTTCTGCTTTCAACTTGGAAAATGTCAGATGTTTTGTTAAACGACTTGCTTTGTGGAATACTGGCTTTTCATTTATGCTGAAGTTTGTCTTAGGTTGGTTTTCACTTTCTTCATTTCGTACACCAGCTGAAGAGATCCAAAAGGTTGAAGCAAAATAACAACCTATCATCTCTATTTAAAGCCCCAAAAACACAACTTTAGCTGTAAGGTTTTCAAATGTTTTTGTTGAACGGAGGGATATTGCATCCCATTTATATTCACTTTTTTTGTCAGAATGCATAATTTTAGTATCCAACTAGAACATGATAAACTAATACAACCAAATATGTGTTTCTGGTTTCTTTCAATTGAAATGGTATGTTGCTATTTTGTTCCGACATAAGCTGGTATGTGAAATGTGACAGTTGACGCGAACTCCGATAACGGTTTGACAAGGAGTCATTTTGAGAAAATGTCATTCTGGTAAAAGTCATTTATAATTAGTTGTAATTTAACTTTTTGATTTATTTGTGTCTAAGAATGACTATGGTATGATTTAACATTTAAAAAGCCATGGTAAAGTCTATTCGTTGAAGATTAAATCAAAATAACAATAGCACAAATATTTCATACGAACTCGTGTATAGTTCTGAATTTTAACCATATTATTTAACCCTAAATATTTGGTCATATTTTTCATAAATGCAAATGAACTTTGATCGGATTAAAACACTCCACACCATAAAATATGAAGGTAAAATATTGAAGAGTCCAGTATATTAAATAGGTTTCATAAAATAAATTTTTAAAGTGACAATTTGATTTTTTTAACTGTACAACTACTGAAATTTAATTATTTATAATATTTGTCAATTTTTTAATGTTTTTTTGAAGGGTATTTGAAGCATTAAATGTTTAATATTTATTATTTAATATATGTTTTTTATGGATCAATATTCATGTGTTCATAAAAATGTCACTTCTTTAGAGGTAAACTTAAAATTTGTTCATCATAAGCTATTAAATATTCAAAATATTTAGATGAAATATTGCACTTAAAATGTCTTCATGTCTAAATTAGAAATTTATTAAACAACAAACAATAACGGGAGCACATTTCAAATATACAGAGAATTTCAAAATATTATTTCATTTAACTTAAAAAATATAACAGATGATAAAATATAACAAAAACATTTATCAAATTTAATTTTATTTTTAAAATCATTATTTTAATGGACAAGTACATATTTTACCACAAAATATAATTGTAAAGTTTTTAAATTATGACATGTAAGATTTTCTAGCAAAATATTTAAACAATTCATTTATATCGTCTAAATAAGTAAATATTATATTGGCTGGATAACATATCTATAATTATTTTTTGTTATAAATATTTCCTTTGTATAATAATACCTGATGGAACGAACAAGTATATTTTATTAATGAAATTTACATACATATTTTATATATGGTATCCAAAAATAACCCAAATCCTCTTGACAAAATTAATATTTTACTCTACTCAGATAAATATGCAAGTAGCTAGTGGCCAAAAATGCAATGTATGATTAATATTTAGCTCGTAATTTGAAGAAGAGGATAAAGTTGTAACACAAATTGGCAAGCAGAGATTCTTTTAAAATAGAAGAAATTTCTTAAATTTAATAAAATAAACAATTATAATAATGAATACTTATTAATTAAACAGGATAAGCATTTGACTAAACTTTGATCAGTACTATATTAGTTTATCACAATTCAATTGTTTCTTTGGTTCAGACATAATTAGATAAGAAAATCTTCATGGGGAATTAAAATATGTTTACTTTACTAAAAAAATAATTAAATGATTTTATTCAAAATTAGTTCTTCTATTTCATAAAATTGATTATACGCAGTAATTAGTCTCAAGATGAAGTCGCAAGGTGAACAATTATATCAGAAAATGAAAAACAAACTTTGGAAGTACTTTAACAAGAATTGATGAAAAATCATAAATAACAATGTTTTTTTTTTATGTATTTGGAACTTTATTTATTAGAAATTTAATAATTGACAGAGATAAAATTTGTTTGTATTAAAAATTTCCTACCTTATATTTTACTAAAACACAAAGATTATGTAAAAGTTATTTACTCTTTAAAACCTAATTAATCACGGGATCTACTTTGAGTTTTCACTACTTTATAGTAATTTGAAGTTTAGAAAACAAAATGAGATTATTGATCCGATATGAATCGTATTTAGTGGCAGTTAAATCAATTTATAAAAACAATATATCCTTTTAAAATTAATTTATCTACGAATAGTCAATGACTTGTAACGAATACTCGTAATCTTTCATTATCTTCATTCAATGACATTCATTATCTTCCCTTTTTTTCTTTTTTTTTTTAAGTATACTAATACTTTTAGTTACAAAGTTGTTTCATTTTTAACTTGGTGAAAAAGATATGATAAATATTTTTACTAGAAAAATTGAGGTCACTTTAGCGAATAAATATGATAATAGCATAAAAGACAAAATTGGAAACAATTTATCGGTTTTAGAATACGTTTTATTTAGAACGTTCAGAAATTTTAAGTTTTATCAATATTAATTTTGAAAATAATGTTTTTTTTTTCAGCATTAAACTATGAGTTACCGTACATATAAACATCTCAAACTCCTTTCCTGTCAATCTGGAAACAGACAGCATGAACGATAATAGATTTAAAAATCATAAAATATATAGCGTTAGATATAATTTTTTTTTTAAAAATAAAAACCTACCTCGGTCAAAACTGTGTTTGATATAGAGGGAAAAAATGTTGAAAAATTACATAAATTTTACACTAAACAGAAAGAAAGTTAATTTTCTTTTAACCAATTCTTACTCTTACTTGTAGAAATCAAGAAGTTAGCAATTTGCAGTGTAAACTTTCTTTGCATAATGGCAAAAGTTTTGCCAGTGTTTTTGTCAAAACTGCAGTATTTAAAATTCTAAAAATATACTTTTTTAACACATAAGAAAATGAATTTTGACTTTTCATTTATACAAGTGCTTAATGTGAAAAAAAACTTTTTAACTTTTTTTTTTTTTTGAGTTATTGATGGATATTTATACAACTCAAATTTTGAAACAATATATATTAAGAATGCCACGGTGAACTAATCTTCACGTTGTCTGATTAAACCTTAGGTGATTATATAATTATTACTTCTTAAAATAAAAACTTCAACTTTCTTTATAGAGATCAGCTGACTTTAATTAGATGAATGATTTCAAACTATTTTTGTAATTTAATTGTTAAATATGTTAACTTATATTTCATTAGAACTCGTCTTGTTTTTGTTTTAAATAAATTTATTTATTTATAGTCAATGACAGGTAAATAAATCCTACTTCTTACTATCTCCTTGTAATTAAACATTTAGTAATTAATTTATATTTCTAAATGTACAGATTTTTTTCTTTTTTTCAGAAATTTCCTTGTTATATCCAATATTAGATATTGAAACATCAAAAAAAATATACCGAATATTTATTTGCTTTAATAATTTACAGATTATAACCGATTGGACTGAATCAGATTAAAGCATATACTACTTAAATATAAATTGAATGAACAATATAAAATTATAAATATAATTAATTAATCTTCCTTCTTAATTATCATTTCAGAGAAGATAACTTTGTAACAATACAAAAGAATACTGATATATAACTAAATAGTATAACAGTTAAAATCACAGCCTCATTTTTGAAACATAAATAATTCTTAAATATACATAACAAGTAAGGAATGTTAAAGCACATTATAACATTAGAATAAAAAATTAGTTCACTATTTTATAAAAAAAAAGATTCTTTATATTCATTTAAACAAAATTTACAACACTTAATTTGATTTGTTTAATTAAGCTTGTTTTTAAATAAATTTCTTTATTTATAGTCAATGACAGGTAAAGCTCATTCAAATCTTCCAATAGCACCCATCCTCTTTCTTTTTTCCTGGTGTCATAATTTCAGTAATAAAGATATACTCTTAATAGGATCAGCAAAATCCGATAATTCAACATATTGTTTTATTTAATTAATTCTATAAAATTGTAATTAAAGTAAAAATGTAAAACATTTTAAAAATTTAATTTCAAAATTTCAATTAATATATATATATATATATATGATTAAGAGAAATGAAAATGACAAGTTATATTTTAATTTAGCATATTTACAATTTTTTAAAATATTAATTTTTGAGGAACTATAAAATTAATAGTTTCATTGGGATCTGAGCAACAATGGCGAACAACAAATTTTCAGTGCCCCCTCTCCCATGGCAAATTTAATTTATCATTCCTAAAAAAAAAACAAGTTGTGTATCGTTTTATTTTTTTTCAAATTAATCGGAATTCTAAATGGTAGAAAAGATTCCCAAAAGGGAAAAATTATACTAAGTATCTTTGAAATAAACATGATTCTAAAAATTATGTTTTTAATTCATTTTAAATATAAAAAGATTTCACATAAACACGTGAAACAACAATCAATGATCAAACCACAATAAGAAATGGGAAAACAAGACTAAGATCTTTCAACCGTAACAAGCTGTCTTCGTCAGAGTCAAAAACCCAACTGATCTTAGTCTTGTTTTCCCATTTCTTATTGTGGTTTGATCATTCATTTTAAATATATGAAATTACTAGGTAGCTATAAAAATGATAAGTATTATTAAATAGTTACTGGTTTGAAATGCTTAATTTTTTTTTAGATTTTAATTGAACTTTAACTAGTTCACTTTGTAACTGTTACCTGATCAAAATGCAGATAAAGAATTATTAATATATTTTTAATCAGTTTGAATTAGGGACAATGTTAATAACATTTTTATAAATTTTCGGGAAGATCCATGCTGTATCATAGTTTCGCCATTGTTAGACAAGCATTTATTTTATTTTTCGTTTTTAGACAGAATTTTCAACATTTTTTATACTTGACTTTTTAAAGAGATGAGATAGGGCGCTGTTTGTTGAAGTAACTCAACAATGGACTCGTTTTGATTTTAGTGGTCCGTGGTGGGTTCTTTACTTTCAACTGAAAGTAGTTCTTCACTTCCTCCTACAGATGGTCACAACAGAACACATATTTTGCTTTTCCTTTTATGGGGCACAGGAGCAGGGGCTGGTGGTGTTTCTGTCCTTTCGTTTGGTTTAGAGTCCCTTTCATCTTCTTCACTTCTTTAATTTTTGAATCCCACAAAAAAAAACGAGATAAATATTACAATTACTTGTATATCTAAATTTGAGACAGATTATTAAAAAATTATCTTACGATTGTCTAGCTTTAATGAATAACATTAATTAAAAATACATAAATATATTTTATTTCATATTCTTTCGTTGCTTATGTAAATTCATATATATTGTTTCTTTAATGTTTCAAAATTCTGACCAATGATTTATTATGTAACTTAACTATTGTAAAGTTTAGAAAAAAGTGTATTTTTGTTTTTTGAACTAGCACAGTACAGGTTTTTTGTAAACTATTTTTTTTTTCATATAATGAGAGAAACTACAATTAAACTTGATCTTATAGGACTGACGTTCTGATGTCACGATGAATGTAGATGTAATATATTTTTTTAAAAAAAATTATCTAATTGTGAACGAGAAAAATTTAAATTAAAAAAATTCAAATTACCTAGAATGACTTCGACTAGAAGAATACATCGATCTCGTAAGTCTATTTTTCGTACTTCGTCCAAGTTTAGACCTCCTAAAACTTGCGAACCTGCCCACAGATCCATTTGTCTTCTTTACTTCCATCTAAAGAAAAATTGATAACCAATTGATATTTTGTATTATTTTAATGTTCCTGCACATATATATTAATCAATAATGTATCATTTGTTTGGGGTAGTAATGGAGTGATTAAGCGCCTCTAATAGCCTCTAACACTCAACTCCGACTTTCGGCCTTCACCAGGCTACCCTGTTAACCTGCTATATGTAGGGACAAACGAAAGAGGAGGAGAAGGTGATCAGGGCCTGGGTCTGACCACCTTCGTTTCATATTCTTCCTAATCCCCAAATCCCCTCCTTTTATCCCAGCCCCAATCTAAAGTGTTATGCGGTTTGTGCCGAAGGATGGATGATACAGGGGTTACTGTATTATGAACGGAGCCTCAAGGGTACCAGGCCTTACTCGTATGCGGTGCTCCGGAGCGGACAAAATACCACCGATACAGATACAGGGATTTTTTCTTGTATGATACTAAGAAGAAAGAAGTCCGGAGACCATCCTCTGGAAGCGCATAGGGTCCAAAGCGCTAACTAGTGGGAGCCAACCTCCCACAAGTAGACCTAAGAACCCGAAGAAGACCGTCCCGAAGAAGGAGAAAGGAAGTTACTTTATCCCGAAACGTAGGGAGCCTGAATGGACATTATCAATGATGGTTTGTGCAGATTCTGCAAAAAAGAGGAAGAAACACCGTTGCACCTGCTGACTGACTGTAAGGCAACTTTACTGCACAGAGGTAGGTGTTTCGAGACACACAACAAAACCATAGAAAAACTTTTACCGCTGGAACCAGCAAAAGTGCTGAGCTTCTTGGAGGCGTTGAAACTAACTGCTGGGGTACTTTAGTACAGAAGAGGGGAGGTACAATAGTTTGTTTTAAGACGCAGTGCTATAGTCACCCTCAAATAATAATAATAATAATAATCATCATCATCATTTGTTTACACTTGTCTATAATAACTTTATCATTTATAAGAAACTTGAAATCATTGTTCAATCGGGCATGTTGTGAAAATTATTATACTGAGGGCCTGAATCTTATCGACTTATCGACTGAATCTCATAGTGGACATCATTTTGCAACTAGATCAACTTCAGATTTTAAGTTCTTAATGACATTCATAAATGTGCTTAGAGAAGTATCCCTCACTTCCATAGTTTATGCATAATTTGTTTTAAATTTTATTCCAAGGCGATTGGTTCGAATACAGGTATAATGAGATCAAAGGTTTGTACTTCTTCTGAACAAAGTGTCTGTGTTCTTCATATGATATCAAATACTGATTAGATTCGTAGAAAAAAATTCTAATGGTGTTCTAATTATATTTTTAAATTCTCCCTGTAAAGATATTTAGTATTCTTTTCAAATGTAAGTACAGTTGGAATGAACTTTTTAAACCAAAGTAGACCCGGCTGTTATTTATATCCTTTATCTGCTTTCTTCTTGATTTATTTGTCAGTTTCATACCTGTGCGGTATGTAATGCAAAAATGCTCAAAACTGCTGGATATTTCTGTTGTTCAAAACACTTCCAAAATATTTACTAACTAATTTCCAGGGTCTAATTACTAAAATGAAAATCAAATTATTTACACTGTTTTCATTATTAATGAATGATCCGTCAGTATTTAAGACTGGAATCCTTTTGTTGGAAGCAGAAAGCATTAAATCCAGGTGATTATTCATATTTGTGGCCTTCTGTAAAATAACCCATGAAGGGCATTGTATCCAAACTATATATGAGCCGTTTATTTTGAAAGTGGCCTAATTCCATTTTCCAAAAAAATTTAGTTAGCTATTTAAATAATTACATTTTTACGTTATCTTTACCTTTTGCAGCAAATTGTACAAAATTTATTTAAAATTACTAAGAATTTTTATAACAAAAATTAGTTGATAAATAAAATGACAATATTTTTAAATTGTGTAAAACGCAAACCCTTAAATATCTCGATTTTAACATAAATGGAATTAGGCCACTTTCAAAATAAGCGGCTCATATATGTCAAAATATACATATTTGTGGGACTTCATCTTCTGTAGAGGTCTATTCGTTTTGTGAAATAAACACTAGATTAATTATTTTTCATATGAATGTCTAAGTGGGAGATGTTTATTCGTCTTTCAATCCTGGAGTTAGTACAGATAGATTGATCCTATTAACCAATTGCTTTTCAAATTATGATATTGATTACTACAAACATGATTTGTGACGTTATATTAGATATAAGTAAATATACTTTAGGGCTTTTAAGTTTCCATCGTAGCTAACCTTCTTGTCACAGTTCAGAGTGGTAACTGTGAACTCAATGTCTTTGGTCGGTAGATTGGTAAATTCCTCAACAGGCTTTTCAATGACGTCATGATCTATCCATGTTAGTCCCATCTCTACTTTTTCAGCCAAATCCTGCCAGTGATTACGGTTATCCAGTGTGCCTTCATATAGAGGTTTGATCCAAGGAAATGTATCGGACATTACCTGTAAAAGATAGTTGTTATATGAATAATTAAAAGGTAGGCTAGAAGGATTAAATGAAGGTTTTTCTCACAAATATTTTATTTAATTTATAAAAATGATGTGTAATTTGTTAACACAGATGTAACTGAGAGGGAAATTAAATAAAACTGAAAGTAAATTTCAGTAATCCTTTTTTTTTTTTAAAAAAAAGAAAATTCAATATGAAATATATTTTAAAGCCTCCTTCTTTTTATTTTCAAAACAAAATTACAATATAATTTATATTTTCTTTGCAATTTACCAAAATAATGACCCAAATCAAAGAGAAGAATATCGAAAACAAAAGAAAATTATAATAAAGCTTTAAAATAAATGTAAAAAATAAAATAAAATATTTCACTAACTTCTTTACAGTAATTGATATCCATTGGATTGCCATGCTATTTACAAACAGTTTTGAATCTCTTTTTCCGCCCAGAAATAAATGTTCTAATTTCACCAATACAGTATTCTTGATGTGATTTAATTGAGAAGCACTAAAGTAAGATTTAGTAGGACTATTGAAAAAAAAGAGGAATTAAATTGCATGAAAAAATAATGAAGTCATGGTTCCTTTGGTTTAAAAACTCTAGTTTTACTCTGAAAAATGAATAGGATTTGAAGAAAGTCGAGTGGGGGAAAAAATTATAAGTTATACGACTTAATAAATTTATTTATACGATTTAAAGTCTTTTAAAAGACTTTAATTAAGGTCTTATAAAAATAAAAATTTAATTTTTTTTTAATGCAAGTCCGAATAAAAAATGCAAGTTCATATTTTTTCAATCCATGTCAAAGTGTAAAATACAGATCAGCTGTACAAAACATTTGATGATATAGACTTTAAGGTTATTTAACTTTAGACAGACAGTAGGTCTACTAATATGATTCAGTGATTGGTCCCCAGGCAAAAAGCTTTGTATCTCTTGAGAGAACCTGTTTCAATAACAACTCATTCGATCGATTAGGTTTATTTAAAAAAAAAAAAACTAAGATGGGACGAATTGTCTACCATTGCTATATTTTGCTGTATGTAGGGGTTAATGATCTAAGTTTGTGCATCCTTCCTTTGGACCAAAGGTCTCCAAATTAGAACCCTGAATTAGAACCCAATATCAGCACATTGCTACTCAACAAGGACTTCCTTCTCATTAATGTCATCCATTTTACTAAAAGTTTTATATTAGCATATTTTTGTGTTATTCTGTAATATTAAACTGACAGTTAATCAATACATTCTTGCTACATTTTAAAAAATATGTCTTGCATGCATTATGACAAACATAATATAATAGTCCCAAAAAAAAACTGCCATAAATTCATAATTTTATTTCCATTGTACAGCCATTCAGAAAATTCATTATCTGTGTAAAACACAAATTGAAATGCTGTGATTGAATTCCTTTGCAGGTTATGTAATTTCTCGACCTTACCAATGTAGAAAAATAATAATTGTTATCATCAATGTGTAAATACATGTTCCCTTCAATAATGATTTTATAGGGGGTCGATAAAAGAAGTAAATATTTTGGGAAGAGGTCGTCGGGATGAAAGGATTTAGCTTTAGCCTCAGTTTTTTTAAAAATCAGAGTTGTGATTCAGGTAATATCCCAAAAATATTATAATAGATAAGGTTTGCTGTATAACCTGTTTGTTTACATTTTGACTTTAATTGGTAATGGCAGCCGCAGGTAGGTTATTCTTTATGAATAAGCAACTTATAATATTTCCACATCACTATACCAGTTACCAGTATAGTGAATTTCAGCATAAGAAGTTTGAACTCCAGTGCAGTCATCTGGAAATCAGTTTCGAACAGTTATGTCCCACTTTCCAGATACATTGGTGTGACTACAACCGAGTTTTCTAGGCACCTCACATGCATTGATCAATTGGAAATAACCAGGTACCAGAAATTGTATTATTGTTTTCAGATTGATATTAAAGACAATTATTGTAATTTTATATGAGTTTCTTATTAACTTTAACAAAGCTTTAGTTATTATCAATAGTTTACAATTAATTTTTCATATCTAATTGGTTTAACTTGCTTTAAGCGTTAAAGAAAGTTATGCTTTAAATAATAACTTATTAACTTTAAGTATGCATAATAGTATTACGAATAGTATTTGAACCATTAATTCTAATCTTAAAAGAATAGTTAAAGTTTTTTGTTTAAGTTTAATAATTGTAAGGCTTCCTTATTTATTCCTGATTGATTAATTCGTTTGTTTAAAATATTTAATTATTAGTAATTAGTATCCGGCCCTACTCCATATAGGCAAAATGATAAGTTATTATATATATCGATGATATGTAAATAGAAGACGTTTATGAATGTTTAAATCAGTAAAACTTATAAGGGAATATATACAGCATAAAACATTAATGAAGAAATATTCAAATCAAAATGTACATATATAAAAATTAATCACTGTATGTATTTGTGTGTATAAATATAGTTCATAACATAATAACTCTTAACATTACATAATGAAAAATGTAGGTAGCATTTAACATTTAGAACTCAATTGACACTTTTCAATACAATGCTTCTTCATAAACAAATAATATTTCATCAAAATATTATTATTCAAACTTTTAAGAGACAATTTTGTTTACTGATATAATTTTAATTAAATATTTAAAACTGTGTGAAGTCTTCAAATTGAAATTATTGAATGAAATGTGTAATGTGATATGGTTTAGCCTCTTCAACTAACTAGCTCCTAATTGAAACGATTTGTTTAAAATTCGTGTCATTATATTTAACAGATAGGACATATCACATTTAATGAGCTAAGACTTCTTTCAAAATTTCTTGATATATTGTTCAGCAAAAAAATATTCCTTTTATTATTTGTTTAATCTAATGTATGAACTACCAATTTTGTATTAGACAATGTGTGCAATTTATAATCAGTGTTAGATTATATCTTTTTTTGCGTAATCTATAATTTTAATTCTGTAATAATTTCGTTTATCTCAAAAAAAGTTGTGTAACGGAACTATAGGAAATTTAAATTGTTTCATGTAATTTATTATTAGAGTTGGAATAAAATTGTTTCCCGAGTAAAGCCGGGTAGATTAGCTAGTATTTTTATAAAATACATGGTTAGCAGTATATTACCTTGTAAAGAGGTAAGCAAATGACATCAATAAAACCAACTTGCATTTGGGGAAGTTCATCTTTTCTTTCTCTGTCCATCATTGCCTAGAAATTTAACTCAATATTAACTATTCTCATAGATTACTGATCAGGAAACTGTTTTTGTTTGCCATCATATATTACTTACCACTGGTTGCGTATTCAACTGCAGTTTCTCTAAATCACCTTGGTCGAAGAACTCATCGGCGACCATCTTAGCGACTTTGTGTTGTACTTCCCAAGGTTTGGCAATAGCTCCGACGTCACATGCAGTCATCATCATTCCGCAAAGTACTGAAAACAACTTCACCCTTGAAATATTATTACTTCCAACATGCGAAACATTAAGAAATAACATTATTAATAACAATAACATTAGGAATAATATTGAAGAAAGTATTATATTTCCACACAAACAAGTTTATTATGAAAAAGTAACAACGCGTTTCGAACACGATGTTCTTCTTCAGGTTAGTTTTTTATAATAAACTTTTTTATGTGGAGATATAATAATTTCCCCAATATGAGTAAATACCACACTACAACAGATTGCACAATTAATGATTTAGGAATAATGTTATGTTAAAACAATTTTTAATTCACATATTACCGCATTTTTTCATTACCTCAGAGGTTAGTATCATTAATATTAAAATTATAGTAATCCGTCTTACCTCGTACCCTGCTGCTGAAGTTCTTAGACCGGTTTCGGGCGTCACCCATCTTCAACAAGAACTAGTTGATCAGTTCTTGTTGAAGATGGGTGACGCCCGAAACCGGTCTAAGAACTTCAGCAGCAGGGTACGAGGTAAGACGGATTACTATAATTTTAATATTAATCACATATTACCATTACTTTAAAAGTAGTTTCAAAATACAGTAAGAAAAAATGTTAATATTATATAATGTATGTGATTATTAAAATACTGTTCATATTTAACAGACTGAATCAGATGATTCATTGGGTTCTTTTTTTATATATTTCTAAGAATTGCTTTTTAAAATGTTTTTGAATTGTGATTGAACATACTTAAAGAAGGTCTTCGTCATTGAAATGGTTGACTGTTACATCGATGTGAAACTGCAGTTGTTTGTGACAGCACAGTGTGCTAGATGGTGTTCCAGGGAAAAATATTATATAAAAGTAATTTCGGTTTTCCAACATTAGCATACTTAAATATGTTCTCATTGATTAAAGTTCATAGAAAAAGTATAAAAAAACCACAGAAACACACAAAATGAAACATTTTGAATATGTGAACTAATCAATAGAAACAAAATATTGTTAAGGTACTCCTTAAGGCCCTTATTTTTTTTTAAGTTGTTTTCAAACTCATATAGATGTAATAAACTTGTTCACGATCTTTTGGCAATCGCTTAATTATTATTCGATATTGTGTCAGGGAACCTGCAATTATGAGACAGTAAACGTCAAAAGTCGATGTCGATAAAATAGGCTTATCAGATTTATTAAAAAAATTAACTTAATCATAAAATATTCTTAAATTTCTCGTCTAAACTTAAGATATAATTTATTGAATTTATGACTTAAGGGATTTCTAACTGGTATAATGTCTTTTACCAATTACAGACACCTTCTATTATTTTTCTTTGAAAATTTTATATAATGACCAATTTATGTATATAAAAATAAATTTGATGTATACTTTGTTAAAAATTTAGTTAAATGTTATACAGAAGGACTTTTAAAGGACTTATAACACTATAGTTCATTTATATACATAAAACTAAAATTTATCGGGACTCGGTCAGTTCTTCAGGTTCAAATTAAACTCTCATTGCGGTTTTAAATAAAAACCGAAACGTTGGCAATGAGAGTTTAATTTGAACCTGAAGAACTGACCGAGTCCTGATAAATTTTAGTTTTGTTTCTATTTCACGGTCGATACTTTTATCATTATATATATATATATATATATACTTTTTCGTTGAAAATACGATCCGAAACAGACAAATATAGTTCAATGTAGAAAAAGAAACATAGAGAAATCAAAAGCACACACTTACAGTCTCTAATTTTTGGTTTGAACCGTCTTCAGGAGATAAACAAGCACACTTGAGTGCGCTTGTTTTCCCACTCTTATAACTCCTGAAGACTGTTCAAACCGAAAATTAGAGACTGTAAGTGTGTGCTTTTGATTTCTATGTTTTTTTTTCTACATTGAACTATATATATATATATACTTGTATATATAGTTCTCTCAAGTGGATATTGAGGGATTAGAAATACTTTTATTGTTTTCTTTAAAAAATTTAAAATAATTTAGTGTCTTTATACATATAGTTTTAACGTAACGAACATCGAGTTTACAGGAAATTTTAAAGAAGGTTTCTTGAGTGCGCTTGTTTTCCCACTCTTATAACTCCTGAAGACTGTTCAAACCAAAAATTAGAGACTGTAAGTGTGTGCTTTTGATTTCTATGTTTCTTTTTCTACATTGAACTATATATATATATATACTTGTATATATAGTTCTCTCAAGTGGATATTGAGGGATTAGAAATACTTCTATCGTTTTCCTTCAAAAATTTAAAATAATTTAGTGTCTTTATACATATAGTTTTAACATAACGAACATCGAGTTTACAGGAAATTTTAAAGAAGGTTTCTTGAGTGCGCTTGTTTTCCCACTCTTATAACTCCTGAAGACTGTTCAAACCAAAAATTAGAGACTGTAAGTGTGTGCTTTTGATTTCTATGTTTCTTTTTCAACATTGAACTATATATATATATATATATATATATACTTGTATATATAGTTCTCTCAAGTGGATATTGAGGGATTAGAAATACTTCTATCGTTTTCCTTCAAAAATTTAAAATAATTTAGTGTCTTTATACATATAGTTTTAACGTAACGAACATCGAGTTTACAGGAAATTGTAAAGAAGGTTTCTGATTACTAATAGGTATCCTTTCATGATACTGAGATATTCTGGACCTCTTGTACTATCTTGTTTGGATAATTTAAATAAGTTTTAATTTTTTATAACTCTCCTTTATGCATAAAAGGAAAACATGCACACGCACTCACTCACAAGACAACATAGAATTCTATATAAAAAGATGATAAATCTCTTGATAACCAACATTCTTTCTTTTCTTCACTTTGCCAATCAAATTCTCCATTTTCAATAAGTTCCATGAAGGCCTTTCGTTTTTTGAAATACATTGCAAGATCAGTTGAAAGAATTGAATTTTCCACGACTTTCATTACTAATTTAAAATCATCCGGAGACAAAGCCTGCAAAATATGAAACACAATTATTATATAGTATATAATATATAATTATATATTATTATAACATTATATAACATAATTATATAGTATATAATATAATATATAATCTTCTGCTGTAAAGAACAATAGGATGCATATGCTGATCTGATAATCTAAGATACTGATTCTATAATTTTTTGTCAGAAAATTTATGATGTTAAAAACCACGTTAGAAGATATTGTAAGGCAGCAGTTATTTCTAACCAAGAGTCATCAAAGATTGAAGTGGTATAAATTATTACTTCATTTATTTAAACACTAGCTTGAATTTCTCCCTTGTTATTCTCTTTATGTATAACAATAGCTTTCCTAAAACATTTTTTAGTTTCTATAACAAAATAAATGGTGTCACTGCTTTAGTTTTTATGCTTTTGGTTATTAACAGACTTTTTTTTTGAACAATAATGTACACAATTTCTAAATATTTATTACTTTATAAATATTAATGAAATTTAATGCTATTGAAACTAGAAAGTATGATGATAGGAATTAAATTATGAATAATTTGAGAAGAAGCAGTTGTCAGAAAAACTATCACTTAAATATTTAATGTGAGGAGTGAATAATGGAAAAAACAATAAAAATCCCTTTTTCGACTTCTTGATTACTAACAATAGTGATATAAGTGATATATATTATATATTATACATATATTATATATTAATAAAAGATTTCACATAAACACGTGAAATAACAATCAATGATCAAACCACAATAAGAAATGGGAAAACAAGACTAAGATCTTTCCACCATAGCAAGCGGTCTTCGCTTTGTTGGGTTTTTGACTCAGTTGGGTTTTTGACTGGTTCAAACTCAGTTGGGTTTTTGACTCTGACAAAGACCGCTTGTTACGGTTGAAAGATCTTAGTCTTGTTTTCCCATTTCTTTTTGTGGTTTGATCATTGAATATTATATATTATACACTTATATATTATACATGATATAAAAGTGAGACGAGGATCAGTTAGTTACAATGATGTAAAAGTCTATATGATAAGTGAATTAGAGTCGGTTGCTGACTTGAAATATGTTGTTGCCTTCGCTGTTAAGAATCATGACACACTGATCGAAATGATGGTGTTCCATAGTGCTCGTGGAGTAGAGGATAGCCAGTGGGGACTCTGTCTTCGTCTGGTAGGCGTTGTTGGTACCTCTGTGATCTAGGTCGTGGCAGAGACATGCCACTAATAACCCCAGGATCTATATCAAACACACAGTGCTTTAAATATACAGGGTCTCCCAAAAAAAATGTATACACACTTTAAATTATTGTTATATAGATGTTTATTGTAATTAATTTTGTTTTAACCATCTAAACAAAATTAGCATGTATCATTTTATTGTTTTGTCACCACCTGTCTCAAAATACGTAGGGTTTTCAAAAAATAGTGCACATCTTTTAGCAGCTGGTAACTCAATTGTTTGGTTTTGGTTTTAAAAATGTTTTAAGCGGAAAAATTACATTTCGGATTAACTCATTCTCTTACTGATGATGATCAAGACCGAAAAAGTGCTTGGAAAGGTGCTGAAGGTTCAAGTAAACAAGATTAGCCACATTGACGTTAACAAAATTGTTGAGTTAATCCTTTTGATGATAATCCAAGTTACTAGACGACATTTCAAGTTACTAGAATTGTGAGAATGGCAGGAAAAAAATGGAATATCTTATTTAATATATAAAGGTTCAAGAAAGTGCCTTGGCCATATTTATATTCTTTAAATCAGGCATTGGCAACCTGCGCAATAACATGTGCTTCTCTGCGGCCCTCGGAGATTATCTGGCATTCTACGAGTACGTTAATATTCAAAATTCCTTTGCTTTCTGCTTATAAACAAAATCCAATCGAGTCTTTTGGAAGAAAATTACAACAATTAGAAAGAGAGAGCTCAACAGAAACAATTTTTTTTGTTTATATGACGCTACTAATCTTGTGGGGATTGCGTTGTGATAATTGTTTCATTATCATTATGAAATAATGAGAAATGAATAATAATTTTCATTATATAAAAAGTTAAATAATTATTGATGTATTAATATATCACACAGTATGTATTTCTATACATATACATTATATGATCAAACCACAATAAGAAATGGGAAAACAAGACTAAGATCTTTCAACTGTAACAAGCGGTCTTCGTCAGAGTCAAAAACCCAACTGATGACTCTGACGAAGACCGCTTGTTACGGTTGAAAGATCTTAGTCTTGTTTTCCCATTTCTTATTGTGTTTTGATCGTTCATTGTTATTTATGTGAAATCTTTTTATATACATTATATATATAAGCTGTATCTATCCAAATACTACAGAAATTACGATGAGACCGGGGGTTACTTGGAAATTATGCAATGCAGCCCCCAGGTCACAAAAGGTTGCCTGCTTTAAATAATACAATCATTTCTCACACCAAGAATTATACATCTATCAAATACTACTGAAATCTGTTAAAAAGTTACAGCAGTGGGGGCATAAAAATATTAATGATAAATTCAAGGGACCTCCAATCTGATTATTGATTTCTTTATGGACTTATTTGATTATTTTTTGTAAAAAAAAATTCCAAGAACATAGAAAGTATAAACAAATTTTGATATCTTATAGGCATTCTTGATAAACTGAAAAAGAATAACAGTACTTTTTCTACTATTCTTTTAATTTTGAAGAGAATGAAAGGTGTTTAACTAAAAGAAATATTATACGAATCAGTTCTAAGATCTAATACTAACAACTAAGTTTTTGTTTAAAATTGATCTTTAAAAAGTGTTAGGTTAATTAGTTTTCTGTAACTTTCAAACAGTTTTTTTTTACAGAATATTGAGTTTTGTGAAAATGTAATTGGTTACAAACCTCAAGGTCTTTCATGAAGCGCTCCATCTTGCCTGTTTTGAGCATGGCGAACATGGTTTGAGCTACATTTAAAGCATGCCTCCAGTTGTGGTACTTCACTGGACGATAGTTCTTTTTCACGCTCAGTACAAATCGGCAGAGAACCTAAAGGGGTAAAAGAACATACATTTAGTATATTAAAGATGGTTGTAACTTTAAAATATCATTACTGCTTCGGATGATTGATAAAAAACTTCTTGATTCAAGTATAATATATATATATATATATATATATATATATATATAATATATATATAATATCAGTATTATACTGATAGAAATGACTTAGCAAGCAATTAAATAATCAATAATAACATATTTAGTATACATTAACTGTTTCATATTGTTAATAATTATGCTTAACTATTCTCTCTAACACCTTTGCTATCTACATATATATATCTATATCCATATATATATATATTGTAAATAGGAAAACGATCCAAAAGGACAACAAACGTTTCACGATGAATCACAAACACAGAACTAAGGAACAAACACACTTACTGTCTCTAATTTTCGGTTGAACCGTCATCAGGAGAGTTGAGAAAGGGACACCAAGCGCACTTGTGAAGCGACGGTTGGAGACCGTGCGCTTGGTGTCCCTTTCTCAACTCTCCTGATGACGGTTCAACCGAAAATTAGAGACAGTAAGTGTGTTTCTTAGTTCTGTGTTCGTGATTCATCATGAAACGTATATACCATATATATATATATATATATATATTGGTATAAATAGGCAGCAGATCTTCTTTTAAACAAGTATCATTAAAATTAACCGCAGTCTCGGCATTCACGATCTTAAGACTGAGAGATTCGATCCTACGAACTAACCTCCTGCTAACAGGGTTCAACTGGAAAAGGAGTTGGCCAAGTGACATGTTAAATTAAAATCGATGACTCATGCTTAGTCATTGCTATAAATAGATTAAAAGGATAGTACAGGTTAATGTAAAGAGAAGGTTAAAGGTCAATAATGAACAAGAAACAAGCGGTTAGAATAAAAGAGTTGAAAGTCCAAGAAATTCAAGAAAGGCCAAGTGACATGTTAAGTTAAACTCGATGACTCATGCTTAGTCATTGCTATAAATAGATTAAAATCGATGACTCATGCTTAGTCATTGCTAAAAATAGATTAAAAGGATAGTACAGGTTAATATAAAGAGAAGGTTAAAGGTCAACGGTATAACTGGACTAATAGAGAATAAATAGATTAAGAAAATTAATAATAATAATAATAATAATAATAATGTTAATAATAATTAATAATAATAATAATTAATATTAATAGTAAACTAGAAAAGATATATTAAATAACGAGTTGAAAGAGAGTAAGAATTAAAAGGGAAGGTATAGTTAGTTAGAAAAGAAAGAAAAGTTTATAGTTAGTTAGTTATAACGAAAAGAATAATAATAATAAATATAAGAAAAGTAAACGTATTGAGTGCGCAAGCTTTCGACATCACAGATGTCATCGACGGGCGAAGTTGTTCCTAGGAGATCCAGGACGCAAAAGGCATAGGGAAGGAAAAGCAGGCAAGTAGTGGGGGTAAGGGGAGTGGGGGTAAGGGGAGTGGGGGAGCCCAACTGGAGAACAGCTGCAGATCACAATATATATATATATATATATAATATATATAATATATATATATATATATATACCGAAGAAAAGGAAGGCTAGGAAGCTCATTTTAACTGATATTTATCCTCGTAACTTAAGATAAATGTTCTTTACTATAATAAACAGCTTTGTTTGTATACTAGCCCAATGATCAGAAATGCTTCGTGCCAGAGCCTATCGTTACTATTGTAATGAGAAGGATAACTTAATGAAATAATGCTTGTTATTGCGGTGTATTCAGGCAAAGAGCGTAGATATACGCAAGTCCTCACCATGCCGGAGTGTTTCTCTTGCTGATGGAGTGGAAAACTCTGTTTTCAAGGAGGTTTCTTTCTTTTGACTTTGGAGTTTTTGTTATCTTTTCTCTTGAGATTTGTTTTTTAGCCACTTTAATTTTGATGATATCACTTTTTATTATGATGAACCTTTCCGTCGTTTAGGCATAGTAATTATTTTTTGAGTTTGTAAATAATAAATATAAGCATACACGAATGTGTCCTCTTTCGTATGTTTATTTCTGTAGACAAACATCTTTGTTTATGTTTGATTCTATATACAAATATCTATATATTTGTATATAGAAATTTCACTATCTTATATCTTATATCTATTCTGACACTGAAAGCACAAACTAGTAATTCTTTTGTGATAATTATAGATAATTTTATATATACAATAAAAGAAACGGTTCAGCAGACTTTTTAAAATAAAATAAGTTCAAAACGAAGGAAACACACAGAAAGACACAGACGTAACTCACATCGATATTTCGACCATCGTAGTCATCAGGAGTGTGAAGAGCGAAGAGTCCCTCAGGAAGGCAGGGTGGCGAAGAGTCACCGCCCTGCCTTCCTGCGGGACTCTTCGCTCTTCACACCTCCTGATGACGACGATGGTCGAAATATCGATGTGAGTTATGTCTGTGTCTTTCTGTGTGTTTCCTTGGTTTTGAATTTGTTATATATATATATATAATATTTATATATATAATATTTAAACTATATATATAGTTTATTTAAATATATATATATATATATATAATATATATAGTTCAATATAAACAAAGAAACATAGAGAAATCAGAAGAACACACTTACAGTCTCTAATTTTCGGTTTGAACCGTCTTCAGGAGAGATAAGAGAGGGAAACCAAGCGCACTGGATCAGAGACGGTTGGAGACCAACAGTGTTGCCGCATGCGCGGCCGTTCACAGAAAATAAGGTAGACAGGAATCAATTTATAATTAATTTATAATTTATAAAATAAAATAAAATAATGGAATATGAAAACAATAAATATATAAAAAAGAAAAAATTGAAAAAATAAGGGAAATTGATACAGAGAAATTGATACATAAACAAAAGTGCTGACTAAGCTATGATAAAATAAAATAAAACTAAGAATACAAATAATAATAACAAATGAAATAATTTAATAAAAAATGTGAAAAGGCAAGGAACTTTTAGACATTATCGCTTTAGATTGAGGCCAGGTGCACTGCGCGCACTTAATAGCCAAATATGGGCTTCTTCGGAGGCTCGTAGTGTGAGATCTTTGCTGTCAGGCAAGAAGCCCATATTTGGCTATTAAGTGCGCGCAGTGCACCTGGCCTCAATCTAAAGCGATAATGTCTAAAAGTTCCTTGCCTTTTCACATTTTTTATTAAATTATTTCATTTGTTATTATTATTTGTATTCTTAGTTTTATTTTATTTTATCATAGCTTAGTCAGCACTTTTGTTTATGTATCAATTTCCCTTATTTTTTCAATTTTTTCTTTTTTATATATTTATTGTTTTCATATTCCATTATTTTATTTTATTTTATAAATTATAAATTAATTATAAATTGATTCCTGTCTACCTTATTTTCTGTGAACGGCCGCGCATGCGGCAACACTGTTGGTCTCCAACCGTCTCTGATCCAGTGCGCTTGGTTTCCCTCTCTTATCTCTCCTGAAGACGGTTCAAACCGAAAATTAGAGACTGTAAGTGTGTTCTTCTGATTTCTCTATGTTTCTTTGTTTATATTGAACTATATTTGTCCGTTTTGGATCGTATTTCCAACGAAAAAAAGTGTATATATATATATATATATATATATATATATATATATATATATGAGTTAGCTTAATACGACCAATACGACAGCATACATAACAGTGCTCACGACAATGCTGTTTATTTTCCATACAAATTGCTTTATACAATAATTTTGTATAATGATACATTTAAACAATGGAAGCATATTCGTAAAGGCGCATTTATTTTCTGGTATTTACTCATGATTAGAATGAGGGAAAGAAAAACCAAGTCTCCAAACTGAAGATTTTATTCAACGATGCATTTTGAACACTTAGTGTTCATCCTCAGGTTACATCTTCCTTAGTAAGGAAGTATGGAGTGGTCAAAGAGTCTTATGCAGACAATATCTTTATCATATATCATAGGAACACACATTCTTACTAAGGTAGAAGTAACCTAAGATGCACACTAATTGTTTGAAACACGTTGTTGTATAAAATTCGTTGTGCGGTGACTTGATAATTTTTGCCTCATAATAATCAATAATAAACAATGCATCATCGCTCACCTCTAAATTATGAATGTGCCATTAACAAATGAACCACACTTTGGTTCTGTCTGCAAACTAGAACAGTACTTAAAGTAAACGTGAGTAAGTAAGAACATAGGAAATAAAGGTTTAACCTATTACCTGGCTTGATTCTTAATGTCATATAACAACGAACCGTAATATAAACATAGTTGATCATTTCAATGGAACGTTAATGAAGAATGTGTATAACAAATATGAAAGTTGAATGAGAATAAATAACCATGTTTTTTTTCAAAGAAATATGTAAATTTACATTATATGGCTTAGATTTTTCTTTAAATTACCTCAAGAAATACTTTCTAATATCAACTTACATCGTAAGGAATGCAAAACTGTTGAATGAGGTTGCATTGCAGGAACATTCTTATCGTGGCCTTGCAGGTGTCATCGTCCGTCAATCCAAAGTCAATGAATTTAAAACTGCAACAGAAACAAACCAATGAATCGGTAATACAAATTTGCTATATCTATCCTGACACTGAAAAAACAAACTATATATTCTTTTGAGGTTATTATAGCTTATATATATATATATATATATATATATAGTTGATATATATATATATATATATATATATTCTATGTTTTGTTATTGAGGGCTAGGTCAAATAAAAGAAAATAAACTCCTTCCTAGGCCGACGTTTCGATGTATTTGTACATCATCTTCAGGGCTAAAATTAGAGTAAGAACTATAATACATTTACCAAAACAATCTACAACTCACATAGATTGTTTTGGTAAATGTATTATAGTTCTTACTCTAATTTTATCCCTGAAGATGATTTACAAATACATCGAAACGTCGGCCTAGGAAGGAGTTTATTTTCTTTTATTTGAACTAGCCCTCAATAACAAAACATAGAATAGAATAGAAGAGGTCAAGAACAATTTTTGGAGTTTATTATATACATATATATCAACGACGAAACCACAATAAGAAAAAGATAAAGATCTTTTAAGCAGAAAAAGTTAAGGTAAGAAGACCGCTTGTTACAGTTGAAAGATTCTGCTCTTTCTCTCATTTGTTATTGTGATTTTGACGTTGATTGTTATTTCACGTGTTTCTTGTGAAATCTTGTTTTATATATATATACAAAATATGAGTTTATCAGGACTCTTTCGGTTTTTCAGGTTCAAATTAAACTCTGATTGCTAACGTTTCGGTCTTTATTTAAAACCATTTTCATAGGCTTACAAAACAGAGGATATATAAGAAATAATACAATCATTCAAAAATCAAACATACATAAGTAAAGTGAAAATATATACAAATAAGAAAATACAATAGAAATATTAGGTTAGTGAGAGAACTTACAGAGGTATAGAACTTTGAAACCGAAAAACTATATTACATTAGAGATTATTTTAAAAAGAAAACAGTCTTTGGATTTCAGCATCAACTGTCTTCTCAGGAAGAAGGATCAAAGTTTATTCTAACTTTATATATATATATAAGTTAGTTTTGTGCAGTCCAGTTGGACTATATTTAACATTATATTATGTATAAACTTTTCTGTTACCTTCTTTTTTCTTGCTTTGTTTTCTCTCTGATGACATAAAGTGAAAGGGCTGAGGGCATTTATTTCTTTTGTTTTTCTTTTTCCTTGTGGGTTTGGACTTTATATTTTGTATACATATACTTTACGTATACTTTGTATATATATATATATTTGTAAAATTTGGAAGCAGTCCTTCTTTTAAGCATATTTCGTTGAACAGCTGACCGTATTTCGCTGATGTCATTTTCTTCACTAGTTTTTCAAGGTTTCTGAATACCTTCTTCTTTCCTTCATCCAAACGTTGGAGAATGTTAATTAAGTTATAACCGACATGTTTCGACTGGCTTCCAGTCATCTTCACTGTCAGTACCCCCACCCCACCATCCACCCCACCTCAGTCAGTTGCTCTTGCGAATCAGGCCGAAGAGCAGCTACTTCAAACTTCTACTATATAATGTGTTTTAATACCAACTCCAAAGACTAATAATTTTCCTCTTTGTTTAATTAATCACCCTGAAGATGACTGGAAGCCAGTCGAAACATGTCGGTTATAACTTAATTAACATTCTCCAACGTTTGGATGAAGGAAAGAAGAAGGTATTCAGAAACCTTGAAAAACTAGTGAAGAAAATGATATCAGCGAAATACGGTCAGCTGTTCAACGAAATATATATATATGATAAAAGCATCGACCGTTTGTGTATATATATCTATATATACTAAAACATGTCTAAAAAAATTATTTTTTTCTAATTTGCTATTTTAGAGAAAGAATTTATCAAATTGTGTTGTGAAATTATGGAATGCACTTGCATAAGTTATTTTAAATTAATTTTTAAAGAATACATCAAACAGCTGGTATGATGTATCTTGTACGACAGTTTTTCCCAAACTGTCTGATATAGTGTACCTACAATTTTCTTTTAATGTGTTATCCACTGAAAACAGATATTTGCTAATCCAGTTTAGATTTCTGAGACTCAATGAGTTCCAAGTTGAAATTATGTTTAACATTAACTTTGTTTGAGGTCGTTTCAAGGCTAGAGGTACACTTCCATTTAACGGTCACTCATGGCAGCTCTGCCATTTAGCACCAATAGTTAGAGAAGTGCTTGCTGAAAGAGTTGGATGTCAAATGATTCTAGGGTTCTCCAGAGTTCTTCTGTTGCCAGATGAGTGCATATATAGACAAAGAAGGTAGATGACCTAGTCAGTCACTTGAATGCTATACAGTTGGTCTTGAAGCAGCATGGTGCTTGGCTAGTCGGAAGACCTCACTTTGCATGGAGGTCTCCTGGCAGGTGCTTCCAGACTTATCCTGCCTCCTGACTGCTCCTTTCATCAATCTCCCAACTCTATACAGAGATGATAGTATTTATACTGCAGTAGTAGAGTTTGCCAGATTCTCTGCTCTTTCATTTTCTCACCTGCCATGTAACTGAGATCCACAGATAGACCTCTTTTCCAAGCACGACTACTTATTCCAGGAGCTATAATAAATTCGTTCAGACTGTTGAACGAACTCTGGTGTATATGTTCAGTTCTCTCAGCTTTAAATGCGGGGGTAACAGACACTTTTGACCGTTAAAAATTGGCACACTGCAGTGGTTCAGGTGCCTTAATTAATTAATTCACTACAAAAATATTTCTATATTATATTTTATACAAAAAATTTTACATGTTCAAAAGTTTTTTCCTATAATCAAAAAAAAAAAATATAAATAGGAAATCTACCTATAAAGGTTGTACATTTCGGCGGAAGGAATGCCATCAGTTATAAGTTTACCACTATCTTCCTGAGAAGCTGTAGCATGGTAAGACAAACACTCCAGGGCCACTTTCTGCTTCGCCATGAGTTTACCTGAATGCCAGCATACATTAGACATTTGTATGAAATATATGGAAATATGCAATGTCTTAGAATCTAATTGTATAATTTATATCAACAATGTATTTCATTTGGTATTAAGAATTTAAATGTGTAATAATTAAACCTATAAATTACATTTTTGTTTATTTTGACCAAATAGTCAAAAGTAACGGGCAAATCTCATTATATACCCAAATCCACTGCCCATTGAGTTTTTAAAGTTTTAGTCAAATATTTGTAAAAAAAAATTTTTTATTAGAATAATTTTTTTTTGAAATCAGGTCGACATTGTGTCATAGAGTAAATGTGAGTGCATTATTAAGCTCACTTCTAGATTAATTTTGTTTATTCTAGCATATAAGCAAGATTTTTATCACTGATAGAGCTGATTTTCTGGTTGCAATAAGGAAATATTACTTCATTGATTAGGAGAACATACTGTGAAAAAATTGAATATGTACAAATGTGCTTAGTGGCACTTTTGTTTAAGGGTTAATATAATGAGCTCTTTCTTCAGAGTATTTATTTGAAACTTTTTGTTTACTACCTTCATAATATCGCTTAAAGAAACCTTAAACCGCCCCTAATGGGGCCATGCAGCCCTACCACAGGCTGGATCGGCTTTATTTCCACAGGTTCATTGAACCAGGGGCTACAAAGACCACTGACCTTACCTGCTGCTGAACAGGTTCAGTAGGACTATTGGTCCGGATTTTGATCGGAAACTCTTAAAAGAAGTCGGTACTACGGCAGGCGGGAAACCCTGGATGGTTTTCTCTCCAGCCTGTCTCAGAGGTCGCATCGTAATGGTTGTTGGTTCTCACCCAAGATGGGTCGCTGTGTGAGAAGCAGTAACTTCTCAGGAGGTTGCCTGCTTAGCATGCCGGGGAGCTAGAGACCCCAAACCCTTATCAGTGGGAACGGGCCTTGAACTCTGAACTGAATGGACTGAACAACTGGTATTTGCTTTATAGACGCTTTAGCTTTTGATGGGATCTCAGAGTGGGGGCGATTTAGATAGACGCATATCTCAAGCCCTTTATGTTACGAATAGAGAGATCTTAAAGGCTCTCTAACCTTTTATTGACACGAGCCAGGTGGCGTTTAGCCAACAAGAGATTTTTTAATCTCTCATCAATCATTCTCTTTGTATAATAGAGCCCTGATGGGTCAAATTAACTATCATTTTAAACCCTGGTCCCCGGGGTAACGGATTTTGCCCTCTTCGGAGTGGGACGACCCAAATCCTAAGAGTCGTTTGGTTGTTCTAAAACTGTCAGAATTGGTAGGTGCTGGTCATTAAAAAGAAACCTTAAATTTTGTTAACTTCACTCAAGTAGAATAGTCTGGATTAAAACTAGATCACAAAAAATTTTGAAATTACTCCAGAATATGCTCTAAAAATAAGTAATTATACACTAATGGGATGAGTCAAAATAAATACTTACAAGCATTCTCATACATTTGTGTATTGTGTATTCCAAGACCACAAAAGATTGCGAAGGCTTCAAATATAGATATATCACTCTCGTTAAAAGCTTGGCCCGATTCCTAAAAAGAAAACTTGATACAATGATATATTATTAATATTAACAAAAGTTGATTTCCAATATGATTTATTAGTAACCTTTTAATTGTAATAAGGAAATAAAGATTGTCAACTATATATTTTTTTAAGATGCAAATTTTTTTGCTTTATAATAAATATTACAAATATCAACTGTCGAATAAAGATAAGAAAAAATGGCCTCTCTGCGTGGAGGTTTGAGGAATAATAACATTTTCAATATGAATCAATAAGAGTTATTAAGGAAAGTTACTTTCTATTAACGAGTTTGTTTATACTGTTTTAAATTGTACGACACCAGGGGTAGTTCCATAGTTTATGGTTCATTAGGATTCCAGTGGAGATCTTTTATGCCTCAGTTAAACTGTGTCGATAACTTTTTTTTACAACTATGATCATAAGGCATAAGGAGTTATACCAACGATGAATCACTTTATCGATTCTTTGAAAAATATGTTTCATTGTAAGCATATATATCTATATATGCTTAATAAAGCATATAACTGAACGCATTTATAAAGATTTTTATTTTCAATTTTGAAGAAATATAAATAATTTAATAGATTTTTGACAGGAAAAATTTTGATGAAATTTCTTATCCTTACATTTATTTATGTAATAGGAAACCGAATAACAAATGTATAATTAAGCCTCTAAATTTTGAAGTTGTTGACTTTTTTATGAGTACTCAGCAATAATACGCTGAAAGAAACTATAGTTTTCAATATTGCATAGCGCAATCCTCAGATTCCACAGGAGATCTCTAACTGCTCCCCAAGAACAATGGACATTAGCCATATGTTTGAGTTTTCATTCAAACCCTTATACATAATATTATACAATTACAAGATTTCATATAAACACGTGAAATAACAATCAATGATCAAACCACAATATGAAATGAGAAAAAAAAGACTAAGATTTTTCAACCGTAACAAGTTGAAGGTTGAAAGATCTTAGCCTTCTTTTCCCATTTCACATTGTGGTTTGATCATTGATAATATTATATAATTATACGCACAACTTATTCTGTAAACTGATCAAACAGTTATCTGTTCTCACTTTGAGCTTAAGTCTATTGCTGTAGTTTCAGTTTAGGTTTTTTTTGTATATGAACGAAAACCTCCTGATATGTAAACGAACAGTGTAAATTACAGTTATCATTAGAAATATATTTAACAAATAGTATTATTACTTGATATTTACTTTACAGAAAGAATTAATAAAAACAAAATAAAACCGATTTACATATAGTATATCTTTTCCCAAGTCTCCTAATATCACTGGTAGTGTAATTGAATGTGGATGTTGTTAACTTGCCCTAAAATCAATGCTGTTGCTTCCTCCACTTCTTTCTGTAACAGTCAAGCCTTCCCTACACTCCCGTGACTGTGACTGAATTATCAATTGGACTAATATCATCACAAGCATTTTATGTGGGCTTGACTTTTACAAAGCTGTGTTTACATATGAACAATAAGAGGTTCATTGTTTCATGAGTAAAGTATGCATAGCAAGTCATGAAAACATACCGAAAATTCTCATGTACTCAATTTTAATGACTGTTTCCATGCTCAGCTTGTTATGCAGGTCCCTCTTTCGAATGTTACTTTTGAGGCATATGAGGAAGCACATATTTGTCTCCTTAGAGGTGATGTAAATATCTTCAGTTAAAACAACAAAATCTCGGACACAACTGGTTTTAAAAGGACTATACAGGGTTATATATGTCCATAAAGTCCGTGTGCACTTTAAAAAATTTATAACTTTATTTATATTTGCGATAGAAATAATCAGTAAAAATTGTTATAAAGTTTCATGTATTTAGTTTTAATATAGTTATTGAATAATTTTTCACCACAAAATTCGTAACAATTTTTAGATAAGTAAAAAATATTTTCTTTTTTTTGTCAGAAGGGGTGGACAATTTCATTGGCCTCCACGTTCGCCAGATTTGACTCCATTAGATTTTTTTTTTATGGGGACATGTGAAAACAATTGTGTATGCAACCAAACCTAGTTCATTAGAAGATTTGAAAGCTAGAATAACTAATGTGATTTCAGGCATTACTATAAATCAATTGGCAAATGTTTTTCGTGAACTGCAAAATCGTATTACACTTTGTATTGCTAATGATGGAGGGCATGTGGAAACTTAAATAAAATTTCAATAAAATCTTAAAAAATATAGATTTACTTCTTTCAAATCCATTTTACAGATTATTTCTATCGCAAATATAAATGAAGTTATAAATTTTTTAAAGTGCACACGGACTTTATGGACACCCTGTATTTCTCAT
Organism: Hermatobates lingyangjiaoensis; assembly: GCA_026182355.1. Taxonomy (NCBI): domain Eukaryota; kingdom Metazoa; phylum Arthropoda; class Insecta; order Hemiptera; family Hermatobatidae; genus Hermatobates; species Hermatobates lingyangjiaoensis. The sequence continues at coordinate 244,584 of JAPFBL010000011.1, read as the reverse complement.
TGAGGTAACATCCCTCCGTTGCAACTCTGATAGCCTGTTTCTGAGGAGACTTTAGTCTTGGTTTGACTTCCACTTTTATTATTTACTCTAAAGTGTTTAAATCACAGTAAGAATGCGACCATGTGCATATTCATACTTAAGCATATCCACACACAAAAACACAACATTTTGCAAAACCGATTTTATTGAACTCCGGACACGTTAAAATGTGAATTACTGTTGAAAATTCATTACCAACATTTTGCCCAATATATTTTTGAACCCATGATCTGATACATATAGATTTGATATTCTTGGATCGAAATGTTTCAACCGTTTACATTTTATATAGAAAGTAAATACAGTAAAGTTCTTGACACCGAAATATCTTGTAGTACATTAAAACTTTTTTTTTCTTTTTTTGATTCCTTGGTGATTTCGTGTATTTTATAGGTCATATAATCTGTAATAATATGTTAAATAATACATGAAAGAGTGCATGTATGTATGAGTGAGTATATTTGTTTGTTTGTGTGAGGAGGAGAAAACAGAGTATATATAAATATATAAATACAAACATGAAACAGTCCGTTAGGAAAACATATTAAACGATTACAAGAAGAGAAAATGTAGTAACGACGCGCAACTCACTTCAATATTTTGACCTCGTCGTCATCAGGAGAAAGAAACGAAGAAGAAGAGTTCTGCTTGGCTGGCAAACAGCAACTCACTGCAAAGCAGACAGGTTGCTGTTGCCAGCCGAGCAGAACTCATATTTTTCTTCTTCTCCTGATGACATTGGAGTGAGTTATGTGTTCCTTCTACGTGTTCTTTTCTTTTAATCATTTGATATATATTTATGTGTTTAGCAAAGAGTCTCAACAAGACCACAGTTACAGGACTACAGCCCTAATCAAGAACAGACCGAGGGGCCTCCAAGTGCAGAAGCTGATATCACATGGGAATCGTTTATTTTCTGAGGGAGTGTGAGCCCTCCCAATATTTGTCTTGTTAATAGAGGTGACTTCATAGAATAGATACTCTAAGTACGTGGCTTTCATTAGAGCAGGAAACCTACTACTTCACACAAGAAAACAATGAAGTTTCCATATTCTATATAAACATATTCAGTTGTCATCTGATGTAAAACTAATGATTGAGATTAACATTCGTTGTCAGGTACTTGATAAGAGGATTACATACCTTGTTGATGAGCTGGGACACTCCTATGATCTCCTTCTGTCCGTTCACTATCGGCATGCACAGCATTCCCCGTACCATCAACCCTTCCTCCGCAGTCACTGATTGTTCTTCAAACAGTTTCGTTCCATCAAAAGCATTTATTATCTACAAATTAATAGTTAAGTAATTAAGTAGTATACAACAAAAACCAATGACACTCAATTTTTTGTAGCTTACTCAAAACAATAGTATGAAGATTTTAGCAAACCGTTTCTAATTTCAGAAGTTCTATTTAAAAAAAACAAACATATCGTTAGATTGCAAGGAAGGTGTGGCATGGCAGTTACCGTATATCTTTCTACGACTGATGGTTTGGATTTCAAATTTGGTAATTCTATTAAATTTTTTTTATTTTCTTTTTGTTTTTTCCTCCAAAGTAGTACCCCTACTTGAAGGGAGTTTATTGTAATATTTTCACATGCTCAATTTGTTATATTACATGTGTATCGTTTTACTATGTTATATGAAATCTATGGTTTTTTTTCATTGCGCATATTGAAAAAAAATCCATAGATTTCATATAACATAGTGTAACGATACACATGTATATGTACACATGTTATATTACACATGTAATATAACAAATTCAGCATGTGAAATTTTTTTTTTCAATATGCGCGATGAAAAAATCATCTCATATACCATCTCGCGACGTTAAGGCACTTGTCATAAAAGGTTTGAGTAAATAAACAAAGATTTCGGTTGGTTAGTATTATTACGTGGTCATATATATTTCAGTAAACAAATATACATCAAGATAAAATGCTTCTGTCTCAACTTTAGATGTTTAAGTGCTTTTTACCTTAAAAGATTATCATTTTTCACTTGATGCGCAGAGGGCACTGGGTTGTTATTTGGAAATCTTTCAAGTATTTGGAAGATACGTGTGAGAGTACAGTGTGGTAACTACTAATAGAGATCTGGAGAATGAATTCTTTTATCCAAATAATTCTGTTGACACAAAATGGTTTAGTTCTGGCCTGTAGTAGTTTTAAAATTATAGTTATCAGTTGGTAGAAAACAACATTATTAATCAAATCACTAAACAGATATTTAATGTGTAATAAGCGATGTTTTTTCCATTAGTGGCAAACTTTTCAGTACAAAGACTATAGTTAAAATCTATACTTCCAGACAAAATGTATAATTTTTGCAGAAAAGGAGTTTGCATAAAATTGCATAAACAAGTTTTTTAGCCTTTTATTTGCATAATAGATCTGCAAACTTGAGTCCCAGTTTGCCCACTCCTGTTTGTAATCAGATGCTTTATCAATCAGTGCTATACAATTTTAATAGTTATTATAATCTCAATTCTCTTTTGCTATTGTACAAAAAATCATAAAAACATAATAAGATATGATAAAAGAACCTATTTCTTTGTCCCAATTTTATTTACTCGTAGATAAGAAATCTTTAGATTTTTCCCAATAATTAAATATTATGTTTAAAATCAATCCTTTTTTTTTTTTTAAAAAAAGGGAATAGTTATGTATATTATTGTAGTAAGTAAATGCAAATATAAATTCTTTTTATTCAAAAATTAATTTATATTTCTCATTTATTTTGTCATAATTTTTAAAAAAGATTTAATTCTAATAAGTTATTAATTTTTACTTCATTGACTTAAATAAAATTAGATTAATGTGCCTAAAATTACCTTTCTGAAAATTCAAAATTACCCAAAAGCAATTTTCTTCAACATGAAGAACTATATATCTGTTTATTTTTAATAAGTTACATAGAATTGCGTAATCTACAGCACTTTTTGAACAATTTTGTTTGATCACTCTCTTATACTCGTCCAAGCATTACATATTCACAAAAAATATCAAAAACTGATTTGCTGAGAGATCTCATAACGTAAATAACGATAAAAATTTTTAAATATATTTTTTCCATGATCACTGGAATGTTTGTAGCGAAGTAGTAACATATATTCAAAAACCAGAATAATTTTTTACTCTATGAATTATTTTCTTCTGTAGCCTTGTTTTAAATAAAATGAAATATTTAACTTTTTTTAAATTAAGGAACTGATATTATATATTATATCTCTTAGAAATGAAACTTTTTGCTTTTAGTTTAATGAGAGACGTTTGAATTTGATAATTTGTTATAATAAATGCAGTCAATGATATTTTGCGCCGAACAAAAATTGGGTAACGAACTCAGCAATGTTGAAACTTCTGGAGCTATTATTGTATATTTCATTTTTCCTTTGTTACTCCAAATTAATATCTACTAAATAAAGAACATAACATTATATTAGAACATACTTGTCCTGAGGAGGCAACATAGCTGGCTATTTGAGCAAGTCTAGAATTTCCCAGGTCACTTGCAGACAACTTTGTCACAATTGCTTCGTCACATTTGGACCGAAGTTCAAAAACTGTAGTGAATTGACCCTGTAAAAATGAACAAACATATAAAATAAACCACAAACATTTGTAAATATACACATTATTTTAACAACCTTTATATCGATTAAACTTAATGCCTACAGTTTATTTACAAATAAGAACAACTCTACAATAAATTTTTATGTATGCATATTTATCACTACATCTTCAATTATTTATTACTAACAAACCATTCGATTTAATCTTTGAATCAATAGCTAAGCAGTAGATTGTTTGGACCTGCTAACTTTTATTTATATTCATTTGTTTATTTCAAAATAGTTTAAATTGTTTCATTGTTTTTTAAAAAAATGTTAAAATTTCCATTTTTTGAAAAATGTAAGACGTGAAGATGACTATAGAATAGTCGAAAGCTAGTAGATAATGGTCTTGTAAGTTATGTTATATTCTTTACATGTGATGTTAGTTTTCAATTTTATTAAAATTGTTGATATCTATTAAAGTGTTTCAAAAAAGTGTCTCAATGTCCTTTGGACAACTTATTTGGGAATAGAATATTACGAATACCACCTTATATTCGTAAGACTGTCAGGAGACTGGAACAGCTTAGTTTGAAAGTTGTTAATGCCGAAGCTGCGGTACATTTCAACAATATATATATATATATATATATATATATATATATATATATATATATATAGATGGTAAGTCGTCGCTCTACCTTCCTGCGGGACTCTTCGTCTCCTGATGATTTGATGGTCAAAATATAAAAGTGAGTATTCCTTTGTCTATCTGTGTGCTGCCTTCTTTTTAATTGGTTTATATGTATATATATACTTTAGCAAATAGGAATGTAACAGAGAAAGTCACTACAGAAACTCACTACAGAAACTCACTTCGATATTTCGACATCCGTCGTCATCAGGAAGAAGAGTACGAAGTACTGGCGTTGAGAAGCAAACCACAACTGATATATATATATATATATATATATATATATATATATATATCTGCCTTTTGATGACATCAAAGTAGCTCTATTGAAATTATTGCTATGAGATTCGAGACTATGACAATGGTATAAGAATATTTTAAAACAACTGTTTGACGAGTTTGTTCTTTTTCTGTTGATTCTTGACCCAAGGATGTTTTGTATGGTTGGCTTAAGAAGCTAAAAGTGCTATGTTAGAACTATTTTCAGATATGTTTGCCTTCGCTGATAACTAAATACGCTAAACATATTTAGTTTAGTTCATTAAAATTACTTGTTTCTGCTCATGAAACAGTGCTTTACAAATGGTTGTTTTGTGAGCGAGTGAGTGGTACTTGCAATGTTTATGGTTCAAACTCGTTGCAGTAAGTGCTCGGAGTAACTGCATAATCAAGTAATGGAAATGAGATTCTCCTGGTAAATGGTTTTTGATAAATATTTAAAACTAGATGAAATTTCAATGATTTTTAAAGACATTATTACTTACAACAGAAGGACGAAATTTTGAAAATATCTCGTCAACCGTCAAAAGAGAAGTCTGAAAAAAAAACATTTGAATTAATGTTAATAAAACTTCCCAAATCAGAAGTATATATTTTAATTGAGAGGTTCATTGTTGAAGTTTAAAGAAACGTAAGTTGAATTAAAATATAATATTTTGATCAAATTACTTTTGGTTATTTTAATAAAAAAGAAAAAAATAATTCTATTAGTGTTGAAAAAATATGAGGGATAAATTTTGTTGATAGATGACTTTCTAGAGACGAAAGGCAAGGCTGAAGGAATATCATTCGTTGAATGTTAATGGAATAAATGGAAGGGCTAAGCAGACTCGATTGACCTAGCTACTCCTCAGGGATACATATATCTAAACAAGTCTTCTAAACTACCCCAACATTTACTCTAGTCCACTTAAAATGTAATATTTGCAATTTATCACTTTTTAAATGTCTTTAGAGGTATAATATTCAGTAAATAAAGTAAAGCAATTGAGTGGGGGACATTTAAAGAGAATAACTTCACTGAAATTGCTTTTATGGAAAAACAACGGGTTTAAAACAGTCAGTATTTTGGTTCAGGATGTATCTGGGTATTCGGAAATGAGAGACAAACAGATGTCAATGTTGAATCAAATCAGTCCATTCTTGGTGTGATGATAGGAAAATTGTTTCACACTTTCCCCTTATAAGGTACGGGCCAGGGTTACCCAGTAGCAGCGTACTCTGGACTGGTAGATCTAGTGTTACATACCCACTCTGGTCCTCGATTTATTCAAGCAGGAGATGGAAAATCTATGTACGTCATCAAAGGACGATTTCCCTACGATCCCAAGCGTGCTTCGTGTGAGGTACTCGTTAAAGATTTCTACTTTAAATACATTTAAGTTAGTCACAATTTAGGACTACCAGTAGAATGTTCACTGTGTGGTATTACGAAAGAGGCTGGCCAATGTAAATTCTCTCGTGGGACTGCCACTGCAACCTAACCTATCCTAACAGTTGGGATTTGACTCTGACAAAGACTGCTTATTACGGTTGAAAGGTCTTTGTCTTTTTTCTGATTTCTTATTGTAGCCTGGACGTTGAGATATATATATATATATATATAACAATGATTGTTGATTGTTATTTCTCGAGTTTATGTGAAATTTTATATATATATATATATATAAATTCAATAATATATCAACCGTTGGATAGAATAGGTGTATAATGTAATCGGGATTCGGTCAATTTTCCAGGATCAAAATCAAACTCTCAATGCCGACGTTTCGGTTTTATTTAAAACCTTTTTCATAGGCCTACAAACAACTTTTGTTTGTAGGCCTATGAAAAAGGTTTTAAACAAAACCGAAACGTCGGCATTGAGAGTTTGATTTTGATCCTGGAAAATTGACCGAATCCCGATTACATTATACACCTATATATATATATATCTGTTGGTTTTAACAAAAGTGTGTGTTATTTCTCTATGTGAGTTGTAGATTGTTTTGATAAATGTATTATAGTCTTACTCTAATTTTAGCCCTGAAGATGATGTACAAATACATCGAAACGTCGGCCTAGAAAGGAGTTTATTTTCTTTTATTTGACCTAGCCCTCAATAACGAAACAGTGAATATATATATATATATATATATATATATATATATGAATAATAATCAAAATAACACTTGATGTAATAGACGGATTAATTTACCACAATGAAACTAATTTGGAAACAATGCTCTAAATTTGGAGCATTGTCTACAAATTAGTTCCAAAATTTGGTATAGTCTCCAAATATTTGGAGACCCGTCTCCAACCGTCTCTGTACCAGTGCGCTTGATTTTCCTATCTTATCTCGCCTGAAGACGGTTCAACCGAAAATTAGAGACTGTAAGTTTGTGTTTTTAATTTCTCTATGTTTCTTTATGTACATTGAAGTATATATATATATATATGGATTAATTTAACATAATGAAACAAATTTGGAAACAATGTTCTAAGCTCTTTCGTCAACACATATTCAAAGAGCAAAGACATTAGAGCATTGTTTCCAAATTTGTTTCATTGTGGTAAATTAATCCATCTATTACATCAAGTTTTATTTTGATTATTATTGATATATATATATATATAATTTTGTAGTATAACTTATTTGTGTGGATTAAATTTTATTTTATTTTTCCAATTATCGGTATATACAATACAGTAACTGTTTTCACAACTGCTGTATAGGAATTCAATTGAAATATATTATTTAATAGTTAATCAAAATAATTTTTAATCCAGAAATAATGAAGTTGGTTTTTTTGGGTGAAAGTAAAGATTTTAGTTTCTTTTGCTGAAGACAGAATAAGAGTATTTGCGGCATAATGAGGTTTAGCCTGATGGACCTTGGATAGCTTAGACTTCAGGTCACGCAGCCAAGTGGCCACAGATCATTGCACAAACCTCAACATTAAACGTGCTCTTTCAAAATAAACATCTTTTATATTTAAAAAAAAAATCTAAACTGGTCTGCACACAAGTTTACTGTAAGTAAACGTAAAACTAAATCACTGACAAGCAACAAAATTAAATGACTAATTTTAAAAGTGGCTTTCTCCATTTTAAATGGCTTTCGCCATTTAGCCCTCCAATTAGTGTGCTAATTTTAAGAAAAATGTAATCATTTATGAAAAATGAGACAGTTAAAATGAATAGTTAAGATTAGAATTACTCATTTAATAATATTATTGTTAAAATCATTAAAGATAATCATCAGAAATAAGTATTATATTCTGATGCATGATCAGTGAATGTCCTAGTATTGACGTAGTTAACAATCATACTCTTAATTTGTATTATTACTTTTCATTTTATAGAGCTTATAAACATTATTACTATAATCAAATTTAAATTATATATTTCAATTTTATTTAGATTAGTGCATAATTTGATTATATTAAAATAATTATTTCATTTAAAATTTATTACATTTTATTTTAAGTGATATTTTTACTTAAATATGTTTAGATATAGATGAAATCAACTTATTATAGATTACATTTGTAATTTTGAAAAAAAAAAAACAGTTTTATTTATGGATTCAGGGGACATTCAAACATGTAAATCCATTAATATTTCAAAATTTTTTTTTACGAAACTTACAGTAAATTAAAAATCTATTGCATTATATTAGTTTAGGTTAGCTTAGGTTACAGAAACCGTTCCAAGGGCGAACACACACAGGCTAAAGATTATTACTTTGTAATACCATATATTACGTACATTCTATATTGGGAGTCTTAAATTTTCCCTAACTGAAATGTATTTAGAGAAGGGATCTTTAAGGAGTACTTGACCCGATTAAACCCCCCCCCCCCCCCCATTTTGTTTCATGGCATGAACTAAGAAAGGAATCTTGGGTCGTCATTCGAGAATGGGAATTCCATTCGTTTGCCCGTTAGTTTGTGTGTCGGTCAATCTTTGGGATGGGGTCCGTCAGGGTGGTAGGTTCTCTCGGCACACCCCTTTCATGTTCTATCGCTTGTCTTTTTCATGACTTCTTTCAAAATCTAGTGGCAGAAAAGCGGCTATAGCCTATCCCTTAGGACCCGTGGGTAGAAAGTCTCACAGTCGTGCACTTGTTCGGATACTGGGCCCCAATTCCCGGTTTTCTCCTTCAGACTAGCGCCTGTCTTTCTCAAGACTTTTTCTGGACTCTCAGATGATATGAGGTTATGAGGTCCAGTTGCTAGTTGGGGCTGGTTATGGCGGACATAGGTTTTCTTGGCCGATCGTGATGTGGTTAGCGTTTGATTGCTTCCCCTTCTCTCCATACCTTTCCTTGCAGTCTCTGACTTCTTCCCTTACCTACTCTTTCCTATTACACTCGATTCCTCATTACCCGTTACTCTTCTTTTTCTCTTTCATTTTTCAACTGTGTCTTTCAAATATTAAAATGGTCTCTTTCGTCAAGTAATCATTATTGATATAGAGACAGACTACACGCCTTATTTTCATAGCTTTGGTGATTTAGATCGTGAAAACTCGCCTCCACGATGTCCATGCTGTGCACTTTACGAGGTCTGTCTTGTTTTTCTCATTCGTGAAGAGGTGGTTGATTTCTGGTGACATTGCAAAATAGCTCTACATTAAAAACCATCAACACATTCTGTTTTATCATGGTGTAGCCCAATAGTCTCAGGTACATAATTAAACCAAACAGGCTTAATGAATTTTCCGAGGGATGAGGTACTCAGATTATTTGCCTTCCACGTGAATAATTAGGAGGCCAGAGTGTATCGAACTACGAATCTACCAATCCAAAGACAAGCACGCAAGCCACTGTGCAACCCTGGGCTCTATTTTAGATAAAATATAAAATTTAAATGACTATGGAGTTAGTAAACGATAAATGTTGGTATTTTATGCTTTACATTACATATAATGTTCTACGATTTTTACTTTTAATTTTCAAAAAAAAAAAACAAAAAGAAAAATATTATATTTAAATCCTTTCCCAGAATTTACATGCCTCAGAAATACGTATCGATTTAACTCAAGTGGTCTGGTTTCATTTACGGAAAATAAAATAGTGAAAAGAACGAACCAACGGAAGGAAACCAGATCAATGACAGAGAGAAAGAGAAAGCTATTACACTTTTTTTTGGTTTCCACTTTCTCCTATTTCTTTTAATGAACCTTCTTTTTTTTATTTCAGTAATGGCTGTATTGTTATTATCAACTGTCGATTTAAAGAAAAACTGCACAACTGTGTATATATATTTTTGAAGTATTAATTCTTTGTTTAAATTAAAAATATACTGGTCCGTTTCTTATAACAGTACAAAAATAATTAAATGGTTAAATTATATATATAACAATATATATAAATACTTTGAATAAAATGAAAGGTCCGTGTGGACAATAAACACTTTAACACAGAGAAAAGAACACAGAAAGACACTACAGAACTCACTTCGATATTTCGACATCCGTCGTCATCGGGAAGAAGTGCGAAGTACTCGCTTAGAGCTTCCGAAGAGGCATTCATATGCCTCCTTGGGGCTCGTTCTCCTCCTGGTCTTAACCTGTACCGTTACTTATTTTTTATTTTATTATTATTATTATTATTTCGTATTTTATATACTTCTTATCTTGTTTTCTAAATAAATATTGGAGGAATTTCTATTTTTCCTCTCCTCCTCTGGGGGGGGGGCAGCATTGCGGTGGTTCCACGAGTTACTCTGGAGGCCAGTAGCAGTTTGCTTCTCAACGCGAGTACTTCGCACTTCTTCCCGATGACGACGGATGTCGAAATTATCGAAGTGAGTTCTGTAGTGTCTTTCTGTGATCTTTTCTCTGTGTTAAAGAATATATATAAATATATATAACTAATATATAAATAATAAAGATATATATATACGTTATAAATATATATAGCAATAGGTATCATTTAAATTACTTCTCTGGCTGGACCTGATTGCTGTATTATTCCCTTCTTCGGCCTTTCAATTATTTTCTCAAGATGACTCTGAAAAAGATTTGTATTAATGATTTGCTTCAAAAACTATAATTCAAATTTAATGCTGAATACATATTAATTTTTATTTACACTAAAATGAAAAAAATAATTTCTTTAGTTGCAATATATTTTACTGTTATAATAACCTACTATATTCCAAAGTTAGATTTTTTAATTTACCAGAAGATTTTCAAACCACTACTACTGAAAATTCCTCTGGGTCAATAATTTCTAACATTTTGTTTTCATGTTCTAACCTATTGAAAATAAACAAATTGTTGCATAACATTTGTATTTATTTACAATGCTAATAAACGCTACCAAATTTTAACAATGTTTCAAGTATATAAACGATACTTAATTGTTGCAATAACGAACATTATACACCGGAATTATTAATGAATCAATAAATGATAATATATATAAATACATAAAGATATGTATATATATATATATATATACAAGGTATAAAAAGATTTCACATAAACACGTGAAATAACAATCAATGATCAAACCACAATAAGAAAATGGGAAAGCAAGACTAAGATCTTTCAACCGTAACAAGCGGTCTTCGTCAGAGTCAAAAACCCAACTGAAACACTTCAGTTCTTCAGTGGTATTTTAAAATACCACTCTTCCCTTCCACTCTTCTCAACACCTCACCAGATGTTTTCTGCATCTAGTGTTTCAGTTGGGTTTTTGACTCTGACGAAGACCGCTTGTTACGGTTGAAAGATCTTAGTCTTGCTTTCCCATTTTCTTATTGTGGTTTGATCATTGATATACAAAGGTATAAAACATGGTAAGTCATTTAAACAATGTGACTACGATCTTTGAACAATGCGATGGTCTTCTTCATTTCACTGGAAAGTTCGATTTTATTTTGAACTCTGAGACAAACCGCTACTTTGTTTAAAGAACTTAGTCAAATTGTTTACTGTAGTTTATGAATTAATTTTTATAACACGTGTTTATTGCGATATGTATTCCAAATTACGAAAATGCTGGTCAACGGATCTGATAAAGCAAAAATTTTTAAAGAAAAGATCGAACAATTTTTCAAACTTATTTATTTATTTCAGACTTATTTATTCAGCTTGTAAATGATAAGATTGGAAACATAACTCTTGTTTCATTTTCTCTTATGATCTTCTTCTGGTGATGAACTGTTTATCAAATTATTATTATGAGTGAGTGTATTGTATTATTTGATGTTCAGCACAGTATTTAGTATGTTTGTAATGTGCACAGACAAACACACACACACACACACACACACACACACACACACACACACACACACACACACACACACACACACACACACACACACACACTAAACACATACACACTCTTTTACAGACGTATGTATATATATAAATAATGAAAAAAGGAAAATTCTACAAAAACCCACTTTGATATTTCAGCGAGTCTTTGTCATCAGGAGAGAATGTATGCTTTAGTTGAGGTGTGAAACTACATCTAAGAACCCTTCTTCGTAATTGCTGTGGAAGTGTGGCCACATTCGACGGCATGAGAAAGGGCCAAAAAAGTAAAGTAATTAAATATATAAATTATTTCATATACTTGAAATAAATAAAGAAAAATAATCAAATAAAACAAGTAAGAAAAAATAAAAAATACAATTTTAAAAACAAAATAGAGACATAAGAGAAACTTACCCACTTACTCATAATATTATAGATATATTTAATATGCATTCAGAGACATAAGTTTCAATGCAATATGTATATAGTTGACTGCTGTTGGTACCGAATATTCATGGTTTCAGTCTTGGTAAAGCTTTTAGATATTTATGGGAACATCGACTTAGAAACTTTTTTGCCGCTTGTAGCATTGCTTGATTATTCCCCTCCCAACTTCCAACCGTCTTTTTTTTAAATATAAAATTGAATATATATTGCTTAAATATTTGTAGTTGAAATAAATGTTTAAATGTGTCTAGCTTACCGGCTCTCACGAGTGCTCAGGGGCTCCTACCCTGGGAAGTTCTCCCTCTGCGGGGAGGCAGACCTCCTGATGAATTTTATAATATGAGCAATTATACGATCGAGTTGGACATTTACATTAGTTTCCCTTATTTACAATTGTTTACTGATTTATCATTACTTAACTCCCATGTGTTTTTCATAGTTATGTTTTAATAAAAGTAGTCAGATTTAAAAACTAGAAATATCCATGGAGGGACAGCTTCGGGCGTGGCTTAATGAATAAGCATCGGGCCGGAAGCACGGCTTTAATGCTTGAGCTACTGCTTTCAAGGTAAACAATCTCTACGATCAATGAAGAAAACAGATGTTTATAATATTAATGTAATCTTATATATTCTAAAATATTCAATGAGTCGTTAATAAATTTTAAAATATTTTGAAATTTGTTAAAAATGTAATACACCCTACACACATACACACACACACACAACACACACACACACACACACACACACACACACACACACACCACATGCATACATACAGCATAAAAAATATGTATTTTCTCTGTAACTACTGAATACCATCGCCAATAAGAGATTAGTATTTTAGTTCTCAACATCTTAAGTGTTTAAATAATGTAAACATACAATCGTTCATTTAAAATAAGCTTATCCTTTGTTCTAAATGCATGTAGGACGTTTTCCACTAAAAGAATAATCATAACTAGCAATATTTTCACTTTGTAAATAAATTAATATATATCATTAAAATTAACCGCAGTCTCGGCATTCACGATCTTAAGACTGAGAGATTCGATCCTACGAACTAACCTCCTGCTAACAGGGTTCAACTGGAAAAGGAGTTGGCCAAGTGACATGTTAAATTAAAATCGATGACTCATGCTTAGTCATTGCTATAAATAGATTAAAAGGATAGTATAGGTTAATATAAAGAGAAAGTCAAAGGTCAATAATGAACAAGAAACAAGCGGTTAGAATAAAAGAGTTGAAAGGTCAACGGTATAACTGGACTAATAGAGAATAAATAGATTAAGAAAATTAATAATAATAATAATAATGTTAATAATAATTAATAATAATAATAATTAAGATTAATAGTAAACTAGAAAAGATATATTAAATAAAGAGTTGAAAGAGAGTAAGAATTAATAGGGAAGGTATAGTTAGTTAGAAAAAGAAAGAAAAGTTTATAGTTAGTTAGTTATAAAGAGAATAATAATAATAATAAATATACGAAAAGAAAACGTATTGAGTGCGCAAGCTTTCTTTGGCCAACTCCTTTTCCAGTTGAACCCTGTTAGCAGGAGGTTAGTTCGTAGGATCGAATCTCTCAGTCTTAAGATCGTGAATGCCGAGACTGCGGTTAATTTTAATGATACTTGTTTAAAAGAAGATGGGCTGCCTATTTATACCAATATATATTATATATATATATATATATATATATATATATATATATATATGATTCAGAGTAACCTATAGGTACACGGTAAATTAGAAAACACACTTACAGCCTCTAATTTTCGGTTATCGTCATGAGGAGAGAAGAGGTCGAGAAGCACACTTCCGAAGCAACGGTTGGCTCTCCAACCAAAAATTAGAGACCATAAATCTTTTTTTTCTATTTACTGTGCACCAATTTTCTTGATGATTTTATATCTATAAACCCCAGTCGTTTGAGTTTTTGGCTCTGACGAAGACCGCTTGTTACGGTTGAATGGCCTTAGTCTTCTTTTTTTTTTCATTTCTTATTGTGGTTTGAACTTTGATTTTCGTTTCACATGTTTATTGTGAAATCTTGTTATATATATATATATATATATATATATATAATATATACAGAGTGCGCGCGTGTTCGTTGCATTTGGCCTACCACTCAGTTAGCTTCAGCTACTCAAAGGGACTACTTCTACCCGATGACGACGACTGTCGAAATATCGTTGTGAGTCTTTTGTGTGTGTCTTTATTTGTGTTTTCTCTTTCCTGTGTGAACTATATATATATATATATATATATATATATATATATATATATTATATATATATAAACTAGAATTTAAAGAAGAACACATAGAAAAGAAACCACTGAACTCACTACTATATTTCGATGTCCTCGTCTTCAGGAAAAGAAGTGAATCGCTCCAAATGCTGATAACGACTGACTTGGCGTTCGAACTGAAGCACTCAAACAGTGTAGCCAACTTTCGGAGGAAAGTTATATATATATAATTACACGAAATTAAAGTTTGTCAGGACTCAGTTAGTTCTTCAAGTTGAAATTAATCTCTCTTGCCAAAGTTTCAGTTTTTACTCGTATTTAAAACATTTTCAGAGGCCTACCTAAAACTCTTTTAAAAGGGTTTTAAATAAAAACCGAAACGTTGCCATGAGAGTTTAATTTGAACCTGAAGAACTGACCGAGTCCTGATGTTAATTTTTTGAATGTTATGTGCTTTACCAATAATACCTTGGCGATCGAGTGGTAGATTGTGACCGACGTATTGAACACCCCCTTCTCTAGACTATAGTTTAGTTGTTAACATTATAAATACTGTAAGAAAAAAACATATTTCTGTATAAGATATTTTTATTAAAATTTGAAAAATATACTTACAGATTCACAGTAATCTGAAGTAAGGAGGAAAACAGCACAACTCTCACACTTAAGTAAGTCCTTGGCTTGAGTCATAATTTTTGTAACTAAACATTCCAAATTGTTTTGTTCTTCAAATATTGATCGAGCTAGATTGAGAAGTATCTATAAAAATTTTAATTTCCTTTATACATCCTTCGTTTTATATATGACTTTTATATATTAATAAAAATTTGTATTTTGATTTTAAATGAAATAGTTTTTTAACATTCTAAACAAATTTCATTTTTTTGATTAAAATGTCGAAGAATATTAAAAATAACAATTTGTTTAAAAAAATATATAAAAAGTTTATAAAACTTTAAAAATAAAATAATTTAACATTAATAAAGGCTAGAGCACTGGTTTTCAAAGGGAGTGAAATTCACCCAAAGGGGTGAAATGAAGGTTTTCAGGGGGTGAATTATGACGACAGTAAGTTTACAGAGTCATAGGTTTTGACTTCTTAACTCTAAATTAAAAAAAATTCTATTTTGATCGAATTGTTATTTTATATACTAATGAATATTTTTAATTAGTAAAATTCTGTTATAATCATAGCCCTGTAAGGTGTGTATATATATATAATGATAAAAAAAATAATAAAACGATTTTTAGTAATATTTGGAAATTATTTCGACTGTAATTTTTTGAAAAAGACGATCTTGGAAAAACGAATTTGGGAGGAGGAGGGAATGCCATTGTGACATACCTGCATGACGAGAGGAGGGCGTGGGACTAGCAAAGATAAGAACTCCAGTCTTAGAATGTTTATTTACTTATATTTAAAGTTAGTGTCCACATTTATTTAATAGAATTCAAAATATCTAAATAATAGTATTATAAATGTGATAGCGAAAGAAGTAGGACGTTTGAGAACAGGTTTCAAACCTGTTTACAGTTTAAAAAAAAATTGTCTTGAGAAAAACGGGACTGATAAAATCCTTATCATTTAGATTTTCTTTAAATAATACAGAAGAGGAATGTCAATAAAAATGACATTATTCTTATCAATGGAAACTTTCTGATTCAAACAGCTAGTGATTTTAAATTTTACATTTTGATATAAAATTTTAAAAAAATCTATTTATTTTGTTAAGAATAAGAATTATAAATATTTTAAAATTTTAGAGTTAAAAAAGTTAGCATTAAATGTTCTTTTCAAAATTAAAGATAGTTTAACCTTTGCATGAATTTAGTTACTAAAATTAAGTAATTTAATTGAGCCTTTTTTAAATTCTTTGGAATAAGGAATTTTAAAAAGTTATATTATGTATATATAATAATCATTTATATTGCTGAAGTACATTCATGATTTTAGTAAAATAAATAAGCAGAAACATTAAAATAATATGTTAGTGAATATTTTTTATGATAACTATACCTGGTTACGTTTGAATTCTTGAACAGACATTTCAAATAATTGAGCATTTTGAAGTCCTATCCCACAAAAGGTTAAATATCTTCCAAATACCTGAAAAAAAGTAAATATATTACTTAAAACATTGTTTTCTTAAAAAAAGTTTTCAAATATACGTTTCAAAAAATCGATGCTTATATAAGAGTTCAAAATCGAAGAGGAGTAACACAGAGTAAAGAAATGGAAGTTATGGCACATCTATTTTTTATTGAAATATTTTTTAACGTTAAGCAGCTAAATATAGAGAAATACAATTTTGCCCAGATAAATTAATGAAATAAATAATTCATTTACAAATTTGTCTAAATAAATAAATGAATAAGGACAAATGAATGAATTTTGTCCAAATTTTCTTCAGTTTCAAGAAAATCATTGCAAAGAGTGATAAAGCTATAATAACTGGAAACTAAACTTGGAATAATAATGCTGTACTTGTCGAATTTGTTTATGACTCAATAATTTCTTTTACCAAAATCCTGTCAAAAGAAGAAATTTGAATAATTTAAAACATTTATATGATATATTCAGTCAATAAAATTCATGTAACATTAAAAAGGAATGCAGAAAAACCATGTAGGTAAATTATAATGCTTTTGAGAGTGAAGGATGTTTGTCCAGCGGATGTGTTACATTTAGGGTTTGTCGGTTTTTAAAAACCGTTTTTTTTTGAGAAAATTATGAAATTCGAACACCGATTTTTTAGTAGAATATATCGGTTCTCAATGTATGAATAACACTTAAAAAAAATTTGAAAATGACAAATGTAGCCAAATATACCGGATTGATGAAAACACTGTTCCAAGCGGTTTGGTTCTTGGAATCATATCGGTCCGACTTAATAATATGGTTATTGTAAATATAATATGGTTATAAAATAATATGGTTAATAATATGATTATTATAAAAATATGAAAATATATTGTTTTTATTTATTCGAACAGTTTACTGAACAACTCGATTCACTATTATAAAAATATTGACATCCTTATATGTGAAAATTATGTATAAACAACGAATAATTGTTTTTAAAATTATTTAATCCTGATCAACTATTATTTCTTTATTCTACTAAACTGCATAAAAAAAATTTACTATCAATAAAATTGAACAGTAAATAATTTCAGGCAAAAACTGCTTTTAGTCACTCCAAATTTTCTGTTAAAATTTTTTGTTCAAATTACAGAATATTCGAGCAAAAAAATTTTGTTATAAAAATTCTAAACCGGTTAAAACCGGTTTTTTGGAAATATTACTATTTGAAAACCGGTTTTATAAAATGTCGGTTTTTGTATAAACCCTAGTTACATTAAATCTACGTGCAGCACTCTTTAACATAACACATGATCGGACTTATAGTTCTTAGTGTCTTAAAAGAACTGCATTGTATTGCTTAATATTAGAGAATGGAAAAGAAACCGATTGAATGAACAAAAAATATTCTATTAGGTATTATCTGACGAACGAGTAATATTACATTACAAATAACGAATGTTTTACCTGTAGAAACATAAAAATTTAAGATAAACAAGAATATTCATATGGTCCAAAATATCTAACACAAGGGCAAATTGAGAGAATTTGTTCCAAACGTTTTGGTTATCATTGAAGAAATTACTCTGGCTTGCTTCGTAAATACAAAAATTGATCGTGAAAGATGCGTTAAAAGTCTTTAATGAGCTGTAATATGTAGAGAAATGAATCTAGAAACTATAAAATGGATTTCAGTTGGCTGATAGAAGAATAATTAGTGTAAGTATTGGATCAACCATAACTTGAATTGTCAACTCAGGGATGTCTTCAGGGAGGTGAGCTATGGCTGCTGTTGTAGCGAAAAGTTGTGGATGACTTACTGGATATCTAAATGATAACGGTGAGGATATGCAAATGAGCTTGCTATTAGAAGAAGTAATATTAGAAATAGAAAAAACCGTCATACCTCGTAAGTTGATATCGGAGATGTTGGAGCGCTTTCGGATCTTGTCCATCATCGTTCGCAACTAATCTATGGGGCTATTGTCAAGGGGTTTTATAGTCGTGTCCACTGCTGTCAAGATATTGTTATTTCAACTTATGGCGTTATTTTTGAATTTATTTAATTATTATCTAGTCTAATTCTTTTATAGTTCTTTTTTTCATCATACTGTCCGTCCAGTCTTCTTTTTATTTTTGTTATTGGTTTGAATAAAATATCGGATTGGTGGTTTATCCGTTCGTTTATTAAATTACCCGATTTTTTATGTTTATAAATTTCTAGTTGTTCTATTATATTAAGTCTCTGTCCTTTCTGTCCCGTCTTTAGTAAGTCGATTGAGTTTTCTAAGCTGTCAGGTTCGTGTCCGTGTTTGCTTAGGTGTTTTTTCTATTTCTAATATTAATCATACTAACCTCAGTGGTAATAACAATATGCATGTATTAGAAGAATGCTTGATAGCACTGTCTTTGAGATTGTGCAGAGTCCTCCTCAAATTACCGAAAGGTGGTTAAAAGAGAAATCTGGATATAATCCATCTATACTCGTCCTTATATAAGCAAAGGCAAAGGAAAATTGTTTGAATATAATAATGATATTGAACTGAATATAAATAAATAAAAAGAGCAAACAAAGCATCTAGCAACACTTCAACAATAGTTAAAAAAAAATAAAATGTATATACATTAACTTGACTAAAATGGGTTCAAAGTAAGATTGTTAAATACTCAGCAGATTAAACAATTGCTTTATTTCGATCCTAAATCATTCTAGCTTAAACGTTTCTATCATTAAATATAAAATATGTAGATTTCAGGAAAAAAAAACTATGCTCAATTTTGAAATAAAAAGTGGCCAGAATAAATTATTAATCAGCTATATTTCAATAGAAATACTAAGAGAGGGTTATGCCAAGACAAAGCTATGATGAGTTTACATAAATTTTGAATATTTATAGACATTTTATGTGAAATTAGTTTTTTTAGTGGTCTCTTCAAATATTGATATTCCAACGTTCTACTTTTATCAATCATATTGAAATAATATTCCAAACAAATTTCATAGGTTTTTGTGTAGTCCCAGAACAAATTAAATATGTTTAGAATTTTAATAAAGAAATGAAAAAAAAAATATTCATTTAATAAAGTAGCGTATGTAACATACTTTTTATAAAGTAAGCAGTTTTAGAAATTGGAATAATCCAACCGAAAATAAGCAAAATTTTAATTTCTTATTTTCTCTAGTATATACTTCGATTTGATAATTAGAAATAAATACTCAGCAGATTAAACAATTGCTTTATTTCGATCCTAAATCATTCTAGCTTAAACGTTTCTATCATTAAATATAAACATTTTAAATATAAATAGTTTATTTTTCCATTTTTTGTGGTGTAAGACATACTGTCTATTTTGGTGATTATTCATTGAGCTATTGTGTTTGGAGTTTGTTCGTATGAGTTAGTGACTTTTAATTTCTCAATTAAAGAAGTCTAAATACTGTGCAAAGTGTTTTGGTATGCATATAGGTAGATTTAGCTATTGAGAAATTCTATATCAAAAATGTCTGACCAAAATTCAGCCAAAATCCTTCCGATTACAAACTACCTAGATACTTTGAATACCTAGCACGTTGAATGTGTAAGTGAGTAACTAAAAATTGGAAAAATAAAAACTTCAATCAAATTTTTGGTATTAATGAAAACTTGGTATTCGTTTCATCCTGTGTTAATTCTTATGTTAAGTTAAAAAAAAATATTAATATCACTGTCCTTGTATGATTTAGAACAAAAAAAACAAAAAAAAATTTGATTATGAACTTGGTATTTTTTTGTTGGTATCATTTATGATCAGTTTATAACAAGACAAGAGACAGGGCGGGGTGCACCTCATAGCTTGTACGGATTGGGAATGCACAAAGCAGAACGTCCGATACTCAAAGGGTGGCTGATTGCCAAGCGTGTTTGTGAAATGGCATGTCACACAGACACACACAGAGTGTTAGTAAATAATGTTTATAAAGGAGTCACAAGCGTGTGAGGTAACTAACTGACTGAGGAACTCTACTCAGACGCCAGTTTGATCTGCCGCATTTCTGGCAACTATTGATCCACTTGTTTCAACTCTTGTGTCAACTAAATCTTGTTAAGTATATAGGAATATTATTTTTATTATTATTCGATTCACTTTAAATATTGATCGTACCCGCTGGTGTTACTTCTTTACAGCATACTACCTCATTACTATATTGTTTTCTTAAAGATGACAATACGGTTTCCATCGAATAATTTTCTCTTTCAGCTTATCCACATGCATTCAATTTCTTCACTACTTTGAAAATTTGACTTAAACTTAGTAAAGGTTTTGAAAAGTTTCAAAGTAAACATTGCATACAAAATATAATCGATAGCGTATGGACTTGTATATAGAAATATAAAAACTTGTACATTTAAAATTAAATGAAATATAAACTTCAGTTCAATATACAGTAGAACCTCGCAGTACCAGTTTAATTCGTTCCCAGACCGATCTCGCATTGCAATTTACCCGTATTAAGAAATAATTTTTCGCTTTGAAATTAATATATAACAATACTGTTCATGTAATATGAATAAAATTACTTAAATAATAAATGAATGCAAGAAATAATCATGTTTTATTATTAATATATTAAATTAAAAACACTGACCATCTAGACTTAAGGAAGACGGTCGATCGTATAACGAATTTTTACTCATCGTACGAGACCAAAATTCTTCCTAATGACTGCTTGTAAAGCGAAATACTCGTACAAGGAGGCACTTATACTATGAGGTTCTGCTGTATTTGGATTATATAAACGTTAAAAGAAGTGAATATAAAAATTCTAGTGAACTTTTTGTAGATATTGATTGCTATTTTTTTTTCACTGTAACACATAAGTACATGATCTGTTAGTCCACTTTTCTTGTTCAATATATGCATACATTGACATAACTCTAGATAAAGAGTTACAACCCTCTAGATTGCTCTGAGATAGCTGCCTCGCTTTTATCAAACAAGTTCAACATGATTAATGATCTCCACTAATATCTGTCTCACTTCTCTTGCTCTCTATATGATTTATACACTTACTTGTGCTTACTTATAATAATAGCATAAATAAATGAAGAACCAACCAGAAATACATAGTAAATAAAAGGAATGATGTCAGATTTTTTTCTTATGTGATTTACTTAATTACCTTTAAGTTAACAACAATTAATAGCTTTATTATTAAATTTTTAACATTTAAATATTTTGGCATTTTAATAAATTTATATTAAAACCTGTTTATGACATTGAAAATATTCACCTTAACATTGTGTTATCTTTTGTTTAATATATTCACTTTTATTTCCTTTATTTTTAAAATAATGTTTTATAAATGTGTATTATTAGTTTGTAGTTATTTAGTAACTTTAAATATTACTCTGATAGGGAGCTATTATAGTATTTAAAAAATAAAGAAAAGTTTAATAGTTTCTGAGTAGTTATGGAAAAAATGTGTGTAAAATGAAGGTTGTTAGTGTCTCAGATCTTAGAGTTAAATATTTGTTTGTATTACCTGGTATGTGGCCTAGTCAGAATTCTAGATAGCATATGGAGTTAAACGAAAAATATGAAGTGAATTCGATTATTGGATATTTATATTTATTTTATAATTGAAATATTTAACTAGATTAAAGAACTATTGAGGATTTAAAATTAAAAGGATAAATCAATGTGATAAAAAAAAATACCTTATATGACATTACATTTAGTAGTAGTAGTAAGGAGGTAGATCTAAGATCTGGCAAGTAGGCCAGCCAAGTGGTCCCTTTTTGCCTTCCCCATGTATCCCGGATCCTACTCCTAGGAGAATCTTCCTGATCTTTCTATGTAGATCAGAAGGTTTCTCCATTCCATTTCCCTTAACTTATCTATTTTTATGGTACTAGAACCTAAAGTATGAAGTCTAAGGAGACTATATGCAGGGCATTCAGCCACATAGTGGACGGAGGTTTCTTCTTCTTCCCCACATTTTTGGCAGGTCGCGCTGCTTGCTTTACCCAAGATATTTAGATATCTTCTCAGTCTACAGTGACCGGTGAGAATTCCAATAAGATTTCTCAACCTTGTTCTACCTAGACTAAGGAGAAACTTCTTACACTTTATACTAGGACCCGAAATATACAGCTTAGCCTGTCTGTTGCCCGGACAGTTCGGCATGACATTACATTTGTTTTTCTTATGTTAGTGAGCTGATCTCCCCCCCCCCCCCCCCGATGTGCCTTCACCTTGTCGTGGTGGGGGGGCTTAACATGCCTGGGTGGTTGTTCTCTCATGGCATGAACTAAGAAAGGCACTCAGTACTCAGTATATGGTCAGCTTAGGTCGGCGTCTGAGGGTAGAAAGTAGGCTTATTCGCGCGCTGGCTCGAGTGGCAGTCCATCTTTATTACTCTGATGTGGCTAACATCTGTCTTTTTCTAAACTTTCTCTTGTGAGGCTTGGTGGGTGGTTGTATCTCTAGGTTGAGTTCTGCGGCCGGTAGGTCCGCTTGTCCTTTCGGTTTCACGAATTTGTCTTTTTTTCAATACTTCTTTCTCATTATGGTAGCACAATACCATATATTCACCATGTAGTCACTCTCTGGATGAATGGGGGTGGTAGACCCTTTGGCAGATGTCTGGGGGTGGGAAGTCTGCTCAGTCTCCAGTTTGTTCGGGAGTTGGGTCCAAACTCCTCTTCTCTCTTTCCGGCTAGCACCTGTCTTCCTTAAAACTTGTTGTATCCCCTAGTGCGATCTAGCAACTTTTGTTGGCTATAAGGCCTATCATTCATCCAGAAGTTGCTAGTTGGGATAGTCATACTAGTTGTTGGTAATGGCTGACTTAGGTTCCCTTGGCCGATCACGATGTGGTTAGCGTTTGAATGATTCTCCTTCCTTCTCCCTAAACCTTTCCTGCAATCTCTCTCTCACTTCTTCTCTTACCTACTCTTTCCTATTTATCTCAATTCCCTAATAATTCTTGCTCTTATTTTCTTCTTTCATTCTTCAACTGCAATTCTTGACGATATCTTTCGTCAAGTAACCATCAGTCTTATAGAAACTATAACACTCATGTTTATGGCTTTTTGTTGAAGTAGGTCGTAGAAGTTGGCCTCCGTGAGGACCGCCTGGACACTTTACGAAGACTGTTTCGTTATTGTATAAAATCTATTATACTAATCTACTTTCAATGTGGAAATCCTCTTAGATTCCCTTTGATTGAATGACTGAAGTTGAAAAAACTCTGAAAATGTGAGTTGCATTATGATGAAACTATATGAAATTATAGCATTGATTAATGTTATAAACAGTCTGTTTTTATTCAGGGGATTATTAGTAGAACAGTGGGTCTTAACCACAGATCTACACTGTGACTCTATAAAATTACTATTCTGTTGTGTTGAAACTAATACTATTATATGCATCAGTTGTGTTATATCCAAAGATAAGTGAAAATTATATCAATTATATCAATATTAGCCTTAATAAACTACACAGACAACCCTGTCAAAGGATACTAGGAGTAGTGATCATATGTAGTTCTTCAGTATGGAAAAGTTATTAAACATTTACCTTTAGAATTCTTTTAATCAATAACAAAACAATTTGCAGTTAACTGTGATTTGTAAAAAAGGAAATTTCTCTGGGGGAGATAAAACGGAAAATTAAAAGTTTGTCCTATATGTTGTCAGATAAAATTGTCTACGTAGGATATTTTACAGGAGCGTCAAAGTGTACAGAAGTGATTTCTCAATTCTAAGTTTCTTAATTCCAAAGATGAAGCACTTTTATAGTATACTGATGGGTTAAAAAATCAAAGAAATATCCCTGGAGATAAGATAATAAAGGGGAATGAGGCAATGGACCGGTAAGAAAGGTTGGAAACAAAAAAATAACTGTTCTGTGTCCTGGAGTCTCTTTTTACACAACACATCCCAGCTTTTGTAAGAATGATACTAAAAAAATAAATACGTCTTAAGGAATGGATGAAAAGTAAATCATCCATCCTCTTTTAGTCTATAAAGTACATTACAAGTGCAAAAAGGTCAATGTTTTTTGAAAAATCTTACCTAATAGCAAGAGAGGTGAGGGATACTTCTGTGAAACTAATTATTAAGTTCATTAAAGAAATTAAAATTTAATGTTAATTTTGAAAAGAGAAGAATAAGAACAATAGGAAATATATAGTATTGGTGAGCACAAGTCCAATGTGTCTCAGTTTAATAATTATAATAATATAGCAAGTCAAATCCTTCAAAATCAATGATTTGAAGTTGTTTCTAATCAAATGGGTACAGTCACATTAAAACACTGATCAGCTATGAGTTTGGTAGTATTTATCATATCATTGGGTGTTACATCTACAGTGTAAAACATTAAAATAGAATGAAAACTCGATTGTTAGTGAATGAGTGTGTCTTTACATTTACTTATAGCAAAGTTGAATACAGGCTACCACAGATTTTTTTTTATTACAAATTGAGTTCTTCTTATTATTTCTTTTGATTGCAGTGATTTATCGGTCCACTATATTTCTGTAATTATTGGTCACTTGTCTGCCTGCTAGAAGGTGTCAAGCCAACAGTAAACTCAACTTAGATTGAAAAAAATAATTTCCACGTATCAGATTGCAGAATGACTTATGTTGATAGCTATTAATTGAATATACTGTTATATATAGGGTCCCTGTTAAATTGATTTAGTAATATGAGAAGTAATTACGATTTAGACCGACTCGGCCTGTGTGATAATTATCTACCAAGGTATTTCGCTAAAAGCTTCTGCTCTGCTAGTGATTCTTCCCCATTGATTACACAATCACCACCTTCGTCCTATTAAATTACCTCCGCTTTAGCACACTCATTTGCTAGAACTTCAATTTTTTGATACTTCATTTCATATATTTTACAGTTTTTAACCAAATTTTTAATATTTTTAAGCGATAATCCAAGCATTTTTTTAAACATATTTATTCCGTTGTTCATTTATTTTGCAAGATGTTACCACCTTCGTCCTGATTAACAATTACCTACACTTTAGCACATTCATTTGCTAGTACTTCATTTCATTTGCGTAATCCATTCATATTCATGCATATTTTACAGTATATCTTAACCAAATTGTAAATTAATAATCTTTTAAGCGATAATCACATACATAGTATTATATAAAAATATTTATTCCGTTGTTCATTTATTTTGCAAGATGTTAATTTTCATAAACAATTATAAACTTTAAAATTTCATTTTAGTACATTATTTCACTCGCGTAATCCATATTATAAGTATTGACAGTAGCTCCTTAACAAAAAAATACATTTAGTCATTGAAGTAAAAAGTTAATAAGCTAACGAATGCTAATATTGTCTCCACATATAGTTATTACGAGCTAAGCAACGAGTTTCGAGCAAATAGTGTTCTTCTTCAAGTTTGAATCTAAGCTAGGAAGTCTCGGATACAACCGTACATCCAATCAGCTTAGATTTGAACCTGAAGAAGAATGTTAGTTGTTTGAAATGAATTTTTTAGTTTATTAACCTTATATATGTGGATTCCATTCTATTAGATTGTTGCTTTACAAACATAAATAAATGACTCTTCTCCTTAACCGGAGTAAAAAAAACTATACTTGTATTCCTCCTATGGACTCTCCTAAATTTTATATGAATACAAATTAACAAATGAGCAACAATTTCTGCCTCTAGAAGGTAAAAAAGTATTGAAGGTAATATTTTAAAAATGTGGGATTAAAAATTTAAATTCATGTTAAAATATCAATAATTTTGGATAATCAATCAATAACGAAATTATGATGCATTAATTGAAAATTTTTGTTGCTGTGTCACTGACTGCAGATATTTTTACTTTAACATTATTCTAATACAGTCATCTTTATTGACTGTGTCATTTCTAGCATTAGTAACCTTCAAATGCCCGAGAATTGAAGGGTCATCTCGGGATCCTTGAATGCAAACAACTTATAGATAAGTTGATCAGACGGGGATTTTACTAGGTAGGACAGGTTCGAGCAAAGATGAGGTCAAGGGGCTGCTATCAATGCATGACTCTAAACGCCTCATCAAAGAAACCATTTTCGAAAGATGCTAAAGTGATCTGTCAGCCAAAGTGGAATGGATGACTTTGGGAAAGCTAAAAGAGAGAACTACTCTTCAGATAAGAATAGAAACTCTGCAAGCAGAAGCTGTTGCAGAATTCCACTTATCACCGATGTGATTACCTCGAACAAAATCCTAAGAGAATCGGGGTCTTAGGCAACCCGTTTTACCCTTTATGCACAATAGGGGAGGTAATGAATGGGCAACACCTTCAGACCTGGAAAAAACTGGTCTAAGTGCGAAACTTCCTTCAACCAACAGCATACAATTCAAGCCATATTTTGTATTTCACTGCTAGAAAGCGAATAGTAAAAACCTAATAGTCTCGGCGTAGAAAAAAAGAAAACTTCAAACTATGTATTGTTCAACTTTGTAATCTACAGTTAGATAGATGGTTGCTGAAGTATATTTCTAAATGTAGTTGTTTACTAAGGGATATATACCTTATTTTTTTTTATCATTATGAAAGTCTTAGTGTTGCAAATAACTTATTTCTTTTCCCGTTCATTGGAGAGATAAGTTTTTAGATAATTTAATTTGGAAATTCAAAGAAATCACACCTAACATGCTGTATCTTTTGGCGATTGGTTTTAAGTAAAATATTTCAGTTTCTAATGAATAACTAAAGTTTGACAGTCTGTAGTTCTTATGTTATAGTTATAAATCTCTACACCAAGAAGTTACCAAGACTCTTTTATTTTATATGCATATAATATTATATGTTAGTATCATTTTTCTATGTTAATAGTTTCGTTTTAAAAGTTTCTTATTTTTTGAATAGACATAGCAGAGAATTTTTGTAATTGCTTCCCTTTTTTTAAATTCATCCTTTAATTTTTATATCATTAAGTTTTATTATTTATTGTTTATTATTTATATACAATATATTATATAGATAATAATCATGCATATTTTATTCTAACGGCTGATTTCCTTTTCCTTGCTTCATGGTATTCATTTTGCAAGTAATAGTCTTGACTATCGAATGTCACAATTCGAATACATTTGCCAATATTCCTGATTACATTTCTATTTGTAGGAATTGCCATAGAGAAAACCGATCCGCCCGGTATTTTGTAATAAGATTTCTATCAATCCAGAGCAGAAGCTGGAAAATTTCATTAAACTTTCAGAAGTTATTCCTCATACTCCAGGATATAAAACAACTTTCTACTGCGTTTAAATATTGATATTATCGGTGACAGCATTGATTTTTTTTTAAGAAAAAGTTTTAAAATATTTATATTTAATGATTCTTTGCTGATAAAATAACAAGGTTGAATTCTTTTAAATGAGTACAGTCTTAAATACATATATAAGTGCTTCAAGCGATCAAGAGTTTATATTACACATTTCTAAAGGGAAATTAATTCAGAAATAACTAAACAAAGGGACCCCCGCATATATTGCTTTCATAATCTAGTTGGCCATTCTGCCACATTAACTTTGAGAAACGAGAGTGCTTTTATATGCATATACAAAACCAACTTAAAAAAAGGATCCATTAACGTTCAAGAGAAAACAAAGAGGAGCTTTGTTTGATATGAGATGCTAGTGTGACTCTCTTTTCCCATTTTATAAAAACTAATTATGTACATAGCAAATTCAATAATAT
Organism: Hermatobates lingyangjiaoensis; assembly: GCA_026182355.1. Classification (NCBI taxonomy): domain Eukaryota; kingdom Metazoa; phylum Arthropoda; class Insecta; order Hemiptera; family Hermatobatidae; genus Hermatobates; species Hermatobates lingyangjiaoensis. Next base: position 216,242 of record JAPFBL010000011.1, on the reverse strand, counting down.
ATCAACCGTTTGATAGAATAGGTGTATTATATAATCGCTATTTGTTCAATTCTTCTGGGTTTCAAAATCAAAATGTGGTTGCAGACGTTTTAGTTTTATTTTAAAACCTTTTTTAACAAGAAGTAAGCATTTTTTGATAAAAAAATAAAATTTAACTATTTAAATGAAATAAAATCTCAACTGGTCATAACCTTCGACTTTCATTTTCTTTTCAGAAAAATCTCACATCTACCTATGAAAAAAGTTTTTATTATAAAAACACAATTGTGGAAACAAAAATTTGATTTTTGAACCTAGAAAATTGACCAAATCCTGATTACATAATGCACCTATATATATATATATAATGAACGAATTAAAATGAAGGTTGCACACAGAAAGATACAGGAGTAACCCACTTCTATATTTCGACGATCGTTATAAATATATATATATATATATATATATATCAGCTCAAAAACGGAGAAAAGCAACACACAAAGAAAGAGACACACTTAAAAACTCAAATTTTTGGATGATCCGTCTTCAGGAGAAAATTTGAGTTTGTAAGTTTGTCTATTTCTCTATGTGTTGCTTTTCTCCGTTTTTGAGCTGATTTGCATCCAGTTTGGATCGTTTTTTCAAATTTTGAGTAAATATATATAAAAAATTTTTCTTCTTCTTGGAGTTTGGTCAGGGTTAATATACGGAATCACCTTTTCCCCAACGTTTTCTCTTTATTTTAAGACATCATCAGGGCTATAAACTAATAAAAAACAATGGACGTTTGTCATATCTACTTTACGTGTTTTTTGTTAGTTTATAGCCCTGAGGATGTCTTAAAATACAGACGAAACGTTGGCGAAAAGGTGATTCTGTATATTAACCCTGACCAAACTCCAAAAGAGAAGAAAAAGTTTTTATTAGTAAATTGTGATGAAGAAAACAATACCTTATATATATATATATATATATATATAAAATAAATTCAAAACGAAGGAAACACACAGAAAGACACAGACATAACTCACATCGATATTTCGGTGAGTCACCGCCCTGCCTTCCTGCGGGACTCTTCGCTCTTCACACCTCCTGATGACGACGATGGTCGAAATATCGATGTGAGTTATGTCTGTGTCTTTCTGTGTGTTTCCTTCGTTTTGAATTTATTTTATTTGAAAAAGTCCGCTAGACTGTTTCTTTTTATTGTATATATATATATATATATATATATAGATAAAAAGATTTCACATAAACACGTAATGTATTTATTACACGTATTGTGGTTTGATCATTGATATATATAGATAGAAGTACTGCCTATCAAAAAAGTTTGAAATAAAAACCAAAATTGAGAGACCAACCAAAGTGCTTGGACGATCTGTACTCTGTTGCTGTCACTGATGCTTGTACTCGTAGTATGGTAGTCTCATCGGTCAGAGTCTCTGTTATTAGTTTCATTTTATGCTCCTCTATTAGAGAAAATTCATTTTTCTACCATTTTTTACTAATTTTTGTATTAATGGTATTCTAAAGAGTAGATGTGATTTTATCGCATTATTGGCTGAATTGAAATGAAGTATGTTTGTATGAGTGAGTTACCTCTATGTCTCGCTGGGTGAACTCATTTGTTCCATCTGTTTTGTTGATTATCTGCGCGACGCCAATAACGTCTCCATCGTAATTGCATATGGGCATGCACAAAATGTTGTTAGTTTTGTAGCCAGTCTTCATGTCTATTTCACTGTTAAACCTCGGGTCCTGGAAAAAAATATAATCAATCAGAAAATTCTATATAATTTTAATTATAACTGTATTACTAATAATGGGGAATCACTAATAACAGAACATGATATAAGACATAGCTCGCATGGCAAAGAATGTAACACTTAGATGTGACTTTTTGAATAATGAGTATCAAGGTCAGAGAGATTTCGGATTGAGCGTATCCGTGATTCAGATATTACCTTTGTAATATCACCCAATCAAAATTCTGTATTGATAGTTCTAAATCTTGCTTAACTAAACTATATTTAAAGTAGGGTTCTTTAAAGATTACCTAACATCATACAGGATTGGCAGACGGCTTAAGGTTCTCTCCGAATGATGAAATGCTCAGATTTCCTCAGATTTCTTTCCTCAGTTTTCCTCAGGAATAAATCGAGAGTCAGAGTATGAAACTCCAGATCTATTACTTTAGAGTTAAGTACGTAAGCCACTGGGGTATGTTTTTACCCAATTTTCTTTCCATGGTTAAAGTAAGAAACAAATATTAGACAACAGAATATGCGATATGAAGGACAAGCCATGCATTAAAATCATTGGGTAAATTAGTTCCTCATAGTTTTTCATCTAAATGACTAACGGAAGGTTGTTTTACTACGTGGAGTAACCAACATATTCACATACTAGACTTAGAGGATGCTCTAAGTGGAAGCACCGATTTAACTTCCTTAAAACGGCTTAGTTTTAAAACCCCTACAGAACCATGCAGTACCAGAGGATGGAGCCACTCTCGTGCAAGCCGCAGTTAGATTACTAAGACTGACCTATACAGTCTGAAGTTTATGAATGTCATATGATTCGAAGAATGGAGTCGTTATCCACGATGTGTGTGCATCTCTAGTAGTCAGGTCTAATTCGAAGTGAAGTTTAGTTCGCTAGTTCAATCTTCATCAGAACTGATCCATTCCTATGGGTAGTGGTCGGGTGTTCTAGATCACTATCGTTGCACGATGCAACGTGAAAAAACATACTACTTTTCATACAACAATATTGTATACTAACCTTTGAGTCTGGAACCACAACCACAGAGATATCAATCGCTCATGACGGGTTCGACCGCGAAGTGGGTTATGCCCATCCCCGCGCTACTATTATTTATATTATTTTTTAATGTTGATTTGGGAAAGAAAATTAATCCCAGCAGCCAAAATTAGTGTTTTACATAACTCTAAGCCTTTAGCATAACCTGGAAACTTTTCAAAAGATTGCTCTGTTTCTCAGCCCCACGACGTGATGTAGCAGAAAAGCACTTGGGAATCAGGGCATATACCCCAAAATGTGGAGCCCTCAAGCCTTTGACTGCCAGTACTTAGATAAATACAAATGCTAAGATTCTTTTGAAATCAGGTTATATTTGAAGGAGACCTATAACCGAAGAAGGAATATTTAATTTTTTCCATAAGCTATCATTTCTTAACTTTGTTTTTCATCTGAAACTCTGTATACACTATTGTCAGTTGGTTTTGATCACTATAATATATGCATTTGCTTTAAAGTACTCTATGTAACTTGAAACATTCTATTTTTTTAAAAATCATCCAAATAAAAAGTCCAGTATAAGAAACAACCGTATAACAACTGGGAATAGTCAAGGGAATTCAAAATTCAGATGTAAAACATCAATAAATTTTTGCAATACTATAAAAAATTGTTATTGATAAGATGCAGTACCATTCAGAATAATATTGAAGAGTGCTAAAAGTGAAACTTTGTTTCAATAATTTTCTTTAAGTCTATTTTATCTGGTTGCAATTGTATTCGATTACATCTCACTACTTCCTAATTTTCTTTTCCGATAATGCCCGAATTAATACTGCATAAATTGTTAACTTTTTTAAGCTTAATATTAATTTTTACTAAACTAAGACTCATTATATTTATAATGATTTATTATGAATATAGAAATGAAAGAAGAAATACTTTGAATAATTATTCGTCGTTAATGTTTCACTCAGGGTAACATAACGAAGAGAAACCGTTAGAATTGCTCTTAAACAGATAAAGAACGAACAAAAACGAAGTAAACCAGACTAGAAGAATGACTTAAGTCAAAGAAATTACTTGATTCACGCTTTTAACTCTAATGATAAAAAAAGGAGGATTTTATTTACATTGAAAGAAGAGTTTAGAAGTAATAAAGTGCTTGTCCTTTTTACTTTTATACTTGTACAATAATCATCAAACCTTATTTAAATGCGGTGTTACAATTATTTTAGCTTTTAAATAATTCATTCAATTAATATCATTGATTGGGAAAAAAATACTTATCCTTTACATTAAATTTATTCGTTTTTCCTTAGCTATAAAGAAAATATATAATGATAAGAAAATGCTGATTTATAGGTTTTTAGTTTCCCAGAGTACATGTATGATGTTATTTTCATTATATCTGGATATATAAGGGTGTGTCTATATTACTCCTGAGAGTTATGTTATTTCATTTATCTCTGAAATACTTCTAATTGTAAAATTCCACAAGGTGTAACAATCCCTTTCATATTGTTTATTTGTTGGATGTTGATATATGAAAAAATACCATAAGTTTTATATTGGTCATAAAAAGCTCTATATAAACAGAGACATTCAAATTATTGGTACATTTAAATCTGTAAAAATTAATAAGTGATAGAAGAGATAAAAACAATTCACAGCAACACGTTCAGATTAAAATATTATATTAAAAAAAAAATATTCAGTGGTCTACTAAAGATTTTTTTTTTCAGTTTTTATTCTTGTTAAAATTGAATATTTATAGGTAAGGTAGTACAGTGTCTGTAGTACAGTGTCTGCCGGGTTAGTTATTATGTTAACAATTAAATACCAAATTAAGTTTAGCTAATGGTAACACAACATTCATTGACGGGGAGACGAAGTTCGCCTTGTCATCTAGTAATTATTATAATACCTTCCACTAAATATGATGGCTCAGTTTTTTGATTGACGGTAATTAATTAGTTTCAACATATTTCATATTGAAATATACATTAGCCTGTATTAGTTCATGGCTAAAATTTACTATTCATCATTACTATGGTTTACATTTATTTCTGAAATACACACCTCAATGTTATAATAATTTTTCCAACTAATATGTAATCCCTAAGTAGAAGAGCAAGAACACTAAGCATTTTCTTACTACAGCTTAAAAAAAATATTTTTTATACAAAAAAGAATACTCTGGATGATATTTTACAATAGTATTATTCACATTTATGAATTACAATCAGAAAAAGATAACTTCATCCTTATTTGTGCAGGCAGTTTCTATGGGATATTTACTAACACTTTGACATTATTAGTAAATTACATAAAAAAATTTATTAACAAAACAACGTGATTAAAGTTAAAAGTTTCAAACTCATGATGTTCTTCTTCAGGTTATCTACTTTTAGTGAGAGGATATAAAATGAGAATTCCAGAGAAAGTTAAATAATAAAAACGTACAACGCATATATATATTGTTGAATAGGATTTTTTTTATAACTTTGTTTATGCATTGGACTTTGCTCATTATTTGTTAATATAGAAATAAATTTGTATATAAAATTAAATCAATCTTTTTAATACATTTGAAATTTTCTTTTCAATTATTAAACTAAAGTTTAAACATCCTCTTGTATAACTTGTTTTAACAAATGTAAATCTTGTAGTTAGGTTTCTGTTACTATACAAATATAATATTGCAGATGGATACAACAAATACCTTTGCACAGAACAAAATAACCCATTAACTTTTTATATATAATTTATTGTTATCCTCATTATTAGTTAATTAGTTAAAATTAAAATTATTTTTAAAATTAGTTAATTATTACGGTTTAACTTATTAATTAAGAGCCCAGGTTAGTTATTAACCTAACTAATTCTCATTATTAGTTAATTAGTTAAAATTAAATTTATTATTAAAATTAGCTAATTATTACGGTTTAATTTATTAACTAAGAGCCCAGATTAGCACAACGGCAACCTGCTCGTCTTTGGACAGAAAAATACAGGGTTTCAATACTTACTATGACTCTCAATTTATTCATGCAGAAGGTGAATAAATCTCAACACGTCGTCCCTCATAGAGGACGTTAAGTCTGCGGTTCTGAGCCTGTACGTTGTCAGGTGCTCTCTAAAGATCCCTGCTCTACATTTGGGGTTAGGAAAAATTTAGGGGCCCCTCCAATGTAGAATCAACAGGTATTGGGGCTCGTTCATTGCTCAAACGGGTACCAAATAATAAATGGGCCACAATTTCCGCGCCCCCTATAGTAAAACTAAAACGTAAAAGTCATATAAACGCGAGGCTTTAGAAAACAAACAAAGAACATAATTTATTAACTAATTACTATTAGTTAATAATTTACTTATTTATACAATAAACTCAACAAAAAATGTACCTGATTATATATAAGCATATATCCTTATTTTTCAGGGTCTAATATAAAAATCTTGACCCTTATATCAGAGTAATCTGGGATGATATCGCAGCTGTACTAGATAAATTAAAATAATTGAAATTTCATTTTTTAACAGAGCAGAGAAAAAGCCATTACTAAAATTGATTTTGAAAGTTTTCGGTAAGGTACACCAGCTGTCACAGAAAGTTGAATATGAAAATGTCATCAGACTACCAAGTTGTCTTACAGTTAGGAAAATGATAAATTAAGAGGGAAAACTTTATAATCGTAACGAAACTGGCCAATAACTTGATCTGGATCTTTTGAAATACCATTTAAAACTTCTATATTAATCCCTTCTGTTGGTTTAATTTCTACCAAGGGTATGCCTGTATACTATATTTATACAACCCTACAGTATGTTATACTAATGTATACTGGTCTTGTACCAAAGCATTACTATCATGAGTTTTTGTTGATTCAACAAAAAAACCTAGCTAAATAGATATTTAATGTATATTTAATTTTAATTTATTTTATAATAGATTATTTTTTTCCTTTTTCGTTTTCTATTCTTAAATAATTAACAAATTGTTGGGAACAGTAGCATTCAAAAAATAATATTGAGATAATTCGTCAAATATTTATTTGTAATTATGAAATTGATGTTTTGTTGAAAATATTTCTATTCGTTGCACTACTATTATTCTATAACAATAGAACTCTATTCTGTTAAGTTCTTATAAATAGCTTTTTCAATGACTACTTTTTTGTTTTTTATTAGAAATAGGTAAATAGCATTATTACGAGATATGACGGTTTGTTGTTAAGAATGTAGGTTTAGACAGACTGTTCAGCTACAGTCTATATGTTACTATTATATGTGTGAAATATACAATAAATGCAATAATGACAACTAAAATTATTATTTCATAGATAATAAAGCAGTTTTCTATTTAGCATGATAAGGTATATGAAAATAACTGGATTGGATAACGAAACCTGGGTCTCTAATGAGAACGCCTGAATAAGGGCTAATTTTTCTGGTCGGAAATACACCATGATAAAAGGTGACTATGACAATGCGATGCCTCTACATTCTGCTCTCTCGGAGGGTTCTCCTTCACTGGGAAGGCAGACCTTTTGGTACCCATGTGCCTATCCGTGAGAATCCTTGCCAACAGATTGACGGCTAACAGAAGGAAGTCTTTGCGACCACTGACCTTACCTGTAGCCAAAGCAGGCTCAGTCAGACCTAGGTCCGGAGTTCTAGCAGAGAACTCTTATAAATATTGTCAATACTACAGGGATGAGGATTCCGATGCGGATTTCTTTCGGTTTTCTTATGCTCCGACATTGGTTTTGGACTAGTAGTGGCTATGGTCCCTCACCCAGGAAGAGTAGATTTCCTTGGGAGTCGCTTTGTGAGAAGCAATATCTTCTGGGTAGGTTGCCTCCAGAACAACAAGAGAGAGATAGTTCCTCAACCCATACCATTGCGTAAGGTCCCTCGCATCACTTGGCAGGTGGATTTAAGAACTGGTACTCACTTAGATGAGGTCAAGCCTCAGGTTAATCGGCACTTCCCTTCATGGCCAGGGAGGGGCGATCCCATTGGGAACAATGGTAGTCCTAAAGCTGCAAGGATTGAGTATATACTGACCAGTCTGTCTCTATATTACGTAAACGTGATGGACGTTAACTTCAACAGATGTTATTTAAGTGGTCCATATAAAATAAATTGTATTTATATTGCATTAAAAATCTTCTACAAAACGTAAAGACGTCGATTAGAGGAACTAATAATACAATCAACTTATCTGTCTGTTTGCTCACCAGTGCAAGTTGGGCCAAACAACTGGCATTTATTAAAAGTGTAACAAATAATTCATTACTTCAAAAAAGTTGTACCTCATTGAAAATTGATAACAATATACTGAAAAGCATCAAACTGTTATCCAATATTGAATTGAATTTATCTGATAAAACCTTTAATTCACCTCTAGTGAATATCCTGGTAGGATCCAGTTAGAGTTACATGAATGAGTTCACAACTAGAAAGCGTCTCTAGTCCTCTCATATGTTCACCTCTCCTATATTTTCTGGTTCATTGATCCTCGAAAATTCCATCACTCTGAAAAGCTCTAACTTCACTTGAGCTGAAGTGTATCTTTTTTGTTGACCATTTCATTGAAAACATTTTTGGGATTAAGAACGATATATTTGAACTAAATATAAAAAAGATTTAACAGAATATTTAAATTTTTCTGGAAGATGAAATAACTTAAAAATACAATGCGTATATTTTATAATAAGGCCCTTTGAAGAGCTACAGTTTGAATAATATATCTGATATTATATAGCTTAGAAGCATTTTTGATTAAAACGATATGCTTCTACCGCTAACAACTTTAATGTGTCAACAAATAATTATAAAGTGAAAGTTATGATTTGGTATATACTTAATATGTTTCAAAATTAATTTACATGATTAAAAATATGTATCATATATACACGAATAATCTATCCCACTGATTTTTGAGATCTATAGCTCTAACATCTATCTGAAAATTTTACTTTTAGACCATTATTTTATTCTAACTACAAGAGTGATCTAACTTTCCTTTAAAATCACTGGACTAATATTTAAACTTAAAGAAGTATATTTTTACTTTCTAATAGTATTCATAAAATAGAGTTGGGGTTTAAATTTTTGTGCCGAGTTTTGAACTGAAGTACAGTTCTCTTATCCTCTATCTATTACTTTATATCTTTCTCTCCTTTTCTTTTGCTCTCTGTTTGTCTGTTTGAGTTGTAATCACAAAATATATATTAGGTTACAGTTTTCCCTGGCACAGAACATTAAACTCCGTACCAATATTACATCTTTTTTAAGAGAAGTTTTATCTGAAACAATTGGGTAGAAATTTTCATACATGATTTTAGTTAATGTTAGTGTTGTTTTGCCAAATTAAAAAGAATAAATCGCATTCTAGTTAACGCTTTACCCATTTTGTAGCATACTTAGGAACAAATATTTTCATTTCAGATTAATACTAAAATAAAGTATTAATTACTGACTGAGCACAGTCAGTTAGGTGCTCTTGAAGATGGGATCCAGACGGACCCGAAACCGGTCGAGCTTTTCTGAGACTTTACGAGGTATGACGGATTGTATTATTACTAATACAAAAAAAAACGTTCATAACTAGTCCACACTTCACCAAGAGAAGTAACACGTATAACATGTAATAATTATATATAATATAATCATTATATATTATGCAACATTATATATTATCATCCTATATTTTTGTTTTTATAGTAGACTGTGAAAATAGTTTTGTTGCCTACTTTTGCAATAATCAGAAATCAATATCCCTACAAAATATTTTCTGTCAAATGTTATCTGGATGTAATTTATTTTTTTAATTTCACCAACCTTGAAAACTCAAATTATTCTTTAAAAATACAGTAGTCTAGAATTTTAGTATTAAGAATGATAGTTATCAGTCTAATTAATAATTTCTGATGTTCATTATAAAAATGAATTAAACTTTTTGAGGAAATTGAATTAATTTCTGAATAAATTTATTCAGAAAAATCACTGAATTTTTGAATTATTCAGTAAAAAATTACGTCAGGTTGAATTTTTTACTGACGTAAATAAAAGTCGTGTGGATTCTCACCCTAGATTTTATTATGTAAAAATTGGTAACTATTATATAATTGTGTTATCATTTATAACTATATTTATTACTAGCAAATGTACCCGTCTTTGACGGAATCAAAAATTCTATTATACTTGGTATTCCAAAATATCAATTATATTACATTACTAATACTATAATTAAAAATTATAGAATAGTAGAAAACACCATTATTAGTACAGTGTTAAAGAAATGCCTCTGTATACACTACATTAGCTGTCTGTCCTTCAGGTTCATGGAAGAACAATCAGTTGAAACCCCTGACTATTGAGCAAGTAAACTACAGTTGACCATGTGAGAAAAACTTGGTTTCGCTAACTTGAATTCCTGCGTTAGATAAAGTCTCCCTTTGAACTTAGTTAACGTCATTGCGAAATAGACTCTAACGGGACTTTGCAATCATTTGAACGGAAACAGACAGTGGCTCGGAATCAATGGTATGCGTGGTATACACACAGACTCCCCAATACCACATCCAGTCATTATGTCCGCCTCTATGGCATATCTGTGTAGAGCACGAACTCAGAGTCGTGTCCCGTTGCACAGTTTTTGGGGCACTCATGTTTCGTAACATGAAATTTGTTACTGCTATAAATTGCAGCATCATTGGTGCTCCTACTTTAAGTTTTTACTCATGAGCAGGCAGTCCAGGAGAAATAAATTCAGAGTCAAGAAATTCAATTAGATAATGAACTGCTTCTTCATCACTAATCCAATCTCTTTACTGACTTGTAAGTTCTTTCCTCGGCTTCATATAGCGTAAGAACTTGTTTGTTGATTTCTCCTGCCTGTTCATATTAAGGGCTGAGAATTGCACGTTTACAAAACATTTATTCTCAATAGATAGTACATCCTCTGTGAAACACCATTTCAATGATATCAAATACGCAATATATTCATATGCTCAATTGAAATTAAAATCAACTAACAATACCTACTTGCCATACCTGTGTATTTTCAAAACAAACTTGTCTGCGAAGTTAGGAAAACACAACTAAAAGCCCCATAACTTCGCTTCTGTACTGAATTATCAATCTATTTAGAGCCCATATTTTAAGTTAGGAATACACAAATCCAGTGTCAATGTTTCAGCTCGCTATGTCTTATGGTGGCTGAGTTTACTTGTGACAAACATTTTTGCGTTAAACGTCCATAACTTCACTTCTACGTTGAATTTCCAATCAATTTAGAGCTTATATTTTAAGTTAGACCTACACAAATCTACTGTAAAAGTTTCAGCTTTATGTGTCTTATGGTAGCTGAGTTTACTTGTGACAAAGTTTTGCGGACAAACAGACAAACCGACAAACCGACAAACCGACAGAAATTTTTCTAAGGGTGGATTCGGTTTATCCAATGTATGAAACGTAAAGAAAACTTGAAATGAGTCAGTTCTAAGCAATGTACAGACAAAATCATTATTTTATTTATAAAGATGTAATTAATTAATAATTTATCTGTGAGCGGAAAGAATATTCGGTGTTTCTATAATCAGATCATGAGATCTGGTGGGATTATAAAAACTAAACGGAAAATCTAAACTGACATTAATATATATTGATCAAATCCTATTGTCTGTAGTTTAACATATATAAATTCAAAAAAAATCATATTACATTTTGAAAATTAATCTGGTTTTTAAACCATAAGAAATCTATCTAATTCAGATCTATATTTTAACTATTTAAAAAAATATATATATGGATCTGAACTGGATAGATTTGTTATGGTTTAAAAACCAGATTAACTTTAAATGTAATTTTTAAAATGTAATATACAGTTGTTGAATTTATATATGTCAAACTACAGAAATAGGATTTGATCAATATACATTAATCACAGTTTAGATGTTTATCAAACATGGAGCCTCTGTTCACAGTCTGTCAATCAAAATCACTTACAGACATTTCCAATAATGGCTGAATTATATATTAATAAATAAATGTGAAATTATAAATGTATATTGTTTTATATCCGTAAATTATGTATTATTATAATAATAAATATTATTTGGCAAAAAAACTCTAGCCAATTTTAATGTTTTACAAATGCTATTTAAATATGTTATTTAATAAACTCTCTAGTTTTTCTACCATCAATCAGTGTTTTATAATTTGCTGAAAGATAATATATTGAAGTATAATGTGGATTTCCAAACCTGCAAAAGAATAAATGCCAAATTTAATACATTTTACTAATTTTAAGGATCTACTATCAAGTTAATTTTATTGAGTCAATTATTAGCTCCATATTATTGAATTGTGTTTTGCAAAGTTTAAAAACTGATATACCAGCCTCAGTTTCTATAGTAATATTCGTTTATAATGTTAAGGTTGAACTTTCTTAATCCGTTATTCTTTTTCATCCAGCAACATCTGAAATCCGTCAACATTTTTGTTTCTTAATTTAACTTGAAGTTACAGCATTTGAATGAACCTGCACTGGGTTCTCAAGCCGTGATAGTTGCAGAAGTGTACCATTATACTTTATGTAAAACTATTTAGTGTAGTTATTCTTTTTATTTTTTTTAATCTCATAATTTTTCTTAAATCTGCAGTTTTACTGCATATCTTGTATAATCTTAATTTTTATTTTGCTTTTCCTCCTTCTATTTTATATTCTCCTTACTTATGGTGAACATCATTGTTGCACATGTTTTCGTTATGTTATATACTTCATAGTACTTCTGGTCATGATGTATTCTAGATTATTTTCTTTACAGTTTATCTACTTGTCTAGTAGTAAAAAGAAATCTATAAGTATTCTTTCAACGTGTTTTTCTATATACTTCTCTATGTATATTTTCATATAATACAACTACTATATATGAAAATAATGTTACAGCTACAGTTATACAACATAATGCAAAGTAAGTGCATTTATATAGGGTATTTTGAAGACCACCGTTAGTTTGGAATTTTCCTTGGTGTAGAAGTCTACCAAGGTCTGGAGGTTACCGAATTATTAAGGTTTAACCTGTAATATATGGACCAAAAACTGAGATCAAGCGCTTGTAACAAGCAAAATGCAAAAAGCCCTTTAAAAAATGCTTTAGACTGGTGGAAAAAATGAGGTTTAAAATATCTTCAGGAAAGATTGAAGTTTGATTTTGATGAAAAAGCTACACCTTCAAGAGTAACAAGTTTACTATCGTTATAATAGTTTAGAAACAATTTATAACTTAATCCCTTCGTTACTGGGAATCAAGGGGGCCAGGCTAGCTCAGTGGTTATGTGCTCACCTCTGAACTGATAGGACCGGGGTTCAATCCTCACCTGGCCCTCGATTTATTCACGCGGGAGGTGAATAAATTTGAGCACGTCGTCCCTCGGAGAAGGACGTTAAACCGTCGGTCCCAAGCCTGTACGATGTCAGGTACTCGTTAAAGATCCCTACTCTAAATACATTTGAGTTAGGCAAAAATTTAGGACTCCCACTGTAAAATTCAATCTTTATTGTGTGGTATCACAAAGGGCCAATGCTTGGCCTACGTGTGTCCCCTTATGGGACTGCCACTGCAACCTAACCTAACCTAACCTACTGGAAATCAAATTTGTATAAAATATTCCTTTGTGTTTACATACCATCTATTGCTTAGCTTTTAACAGCATGATAAGTGCGATTAACGTGATTACAAATAGATAGGAAAGGGGAGATTAACAGCTTCGTTCTAATTCTATATTCTGTATGTCCTTTGTCGTCTGCGCTTGTGTGTGAAGCGTGAACAGGCAGAGCAACAACCTACGCAAAGTAATTACAACTGACCCAAAATGGGTCTTTTTTGGGATTCTAATATTAAAACATGTTCAGTGAACAAAAAAGGTTGTACTTCTTAGGAATAAAAGTTGCAAGTATTTTATATAGCCATTTTACTAGCTGATAAATTAGAGAAGATATGTGACTAATAATTGGAAGCAGATTTCTGATTCTACTTTTTCTTTATATCAATACAAATTATTAGTAGATCCAAAGCCTTAATAGCCTGTAATAATTATTCTGTAAGTATAATTCTAATATTACTAACCTCAATGGAACTAACCCATTAACTATATTTAATTTCATAGAAATTGGCAGTAGAGCAGCAAGATTTTTATAGTATCTGATTTTCTAGAGAGACTACACATTAAATACAAAAGAGGTTTCAACAAAGTAACAGAGAAGCATAAGAGAAGGGAATGAAGGAAAAATAATTTTTTTTCTTTCCTCTTTTTCCCTTATGTTTATTTCTTGTTTTCTTTCTTCTTCTCAAACTGTGTATCATTTTATTATCTGTATTTATTGCCTTCCCTTATGCTTGTCAGTAACCTTGTTGTAACAGAGAACTTGATTTTAAATTCACAATTTAATATTTGTTTTTCTTAATTTCTTAGCTTAGTTAGGTTAGGTTGCAAGGTAGTCCCACAAGGGAACACACGTAGGCCGAGCATTGGTCCTTTGTGATAACACACAATGAAGATTGATTCTACAGTGGGAGTCCTAAATTTTGCCTAACTCAAGTGTATTTAGAGTAGGGATCTTTAATGAGTACCTGACATCGTACAGGCTCGGGACCGATAGTTTAACGTCCTTCTCCGAGGGACGACGTGCTCAGATTTATTCACCTTCCGCGTGAATAAATCGAGGGCCAGGTGGGGATCGAACCCCGGTCCTATCAGTTCAGAGGCGAGCACGTAACCACTGAGCTAGCCTAACCCCTTATCTTCTAAGTTGCTTGACCGATCTCTGAGTTGGCTCTCTTCAAGACCAACAATTTTTTCATATTATTTAGTGATCTAATTAAAATGTGATCTATTAGCCTATTTAACATCATTAAAAATAAAAATCTTTTATTTTATAATACATATTTTTGATGTAAATACTATCCGAAACGGACAAATAAAGTTCAATCTAGTCAGAGAAACATAGAGAATGTTTAGTTTGGTTGCTCTCGAACCGTATCTGTACCAGTGCGCTTGGTTTCTCTCTCTTATCTCTCCTGAAAACGGTTCAAACCAAAAATTAGATACTATAATGTGTGTTTTTGTCTACATTGAATTTTATTTCATAATAATATTGCTAAAATGTGCAGGAATATTTACAATTGACACTCATTATGCCTTTTATTCACTTCAGATTCATTTATGGTTTAAAAAAAGAATTGTATGTATTTACTCAAAAGTCACGCAATCAGTAACTATGTTTTATTTTCTCTTGTTAGACAGAATAACAAAGGTCCCTGCATACAAATGTCTGTATAAGCATTGTGTTTGGACCACGTAGTGTTTATCTTCAGATTACATTTAGAATTTGGTTAGTTTTGTATTCCACATCAAACAAAAGAATGGTACAACGTGTTATAAATTGGTTGTTTATATAAAATATTTCCATACGAATAGCTTTACTATCCTTCTTAACATATTATCTGCATTATGTGGATTCTGAAGTAAAGAAATGGGCGAAAAATTATATTGAATGTAGTTTTAATGTGTTGAAAACTTTGTTTTTTACAAAGTTCTCTGTTAATAGAATCACTCAGTTTTTGGTGTCCTCAATTCTTTAGGTATCATATTATATTGTAACAGGTTGTATAAATTAAAATATCTTTACCAATTAAGAAAATCAAGCTAAACTTAAACTAGCTCATATGAAAACACAAATCATATATATATATATATATAACTGAAAAGAACGACTGATCTAGCATTCATAAAAAAAAAAATAACAAAGTAGTACACCAGTGAGCTGGAAAAACTTTTATAAAATGAAGATAAATTAGTGAAAAGTAGATTCAAGAGCATTTTAATTGAGTACTTAAAGAATCTCTTGAACTTCGTTTGTGATAGTCTTAATTATAGCAAAATTCATCAGGCGGAAAGATCAAAGTCAATAAAGTAAATAAACTTGAAACTTCAGTTACTTGGAAGGTGACGAAAGACACTAACTCATTTCAAATGAAATTATCTCTCTTCCATGACCTGCTTTTATAGGGCAACATTAAAAAAATATTTAGTTATTCTTATTTAGATAAAAGAGGCATTTATATCTTATTTTGTTTTCAATATATTCCTTACATAACATTAAACTTTTTGGTAGGCATAGCTTTTAAAGAATATAGAAAACATCTGTTTGCCCTATTATTTTTACAAGTGAAATTTCAAAATTGAAAAATAATTTTTCTTTAATATCCATAAAAGAACTATTTTGGTCAAAAGTGCTTAGATTACTTTTATATGTCTGTTTTAAAAAGTATTTTCAGGAAATCGTGTCTATATATAAAAGTTTAGTATAGATATTGAATGTTCAGGTCAATAGTACAGGCATAATACCAAGTTGTAAGAACTTCGGTAGTTTTATAAACTTAATAGGCCTACACTGACAGGATCCCAACCTTCCACTTGTCACAGTGGACTTGTTTTTTCACAATGATTGTCTATTTCTATTAACCTCTTAATTTTAATCATTTTAATGTCTATTTTTCAAAATAGTTATTATGTTAATTTAATCTGTTTATACCATATACCTGACGATGATTTCAGTGAAATCGAAAGCTTGTAAGTAGAAAAATATATTATTGAGTAAGCTACGAAATTATTTCTTCGATGTCTCTGGGACAACTCCTTCACGAATCACTCCCTACCAAAGAAAACTAGTTAGAAAACTAGAAAACACCAACAAAAAGGTCGTGAATGGGAAAGCTGCTGTCTACTTTAATAAAATGTATATATATATATATATATATATATATATATATATATATATATTTCAACAATCATTTTAAAAAGGTAAACCTCAAAAAACGTTAAAAGTTAAATTTATGATATTTAAATATAGATATCTAAATTAAGTGAATTAGCACAAATTAAAAGAATTTTTTTCACAATGAGCTTATGATTCTTTCTGAATTTATTATAACTAAATCATTATAATTTAGGTCGAAACATTATTATTTAATCTTTCGATGTCATTTATATCAGGTTTTGGAAACTCACTGTACAAAAGTTACTTTGTCGCAGAAGGTAGCGCGCTGGACCTCCAACACCAAAGTCCTGGGTTCGATTTCCACCAAATATCTAAAATTTTATTCAGTTTAAAGTGTGTGCAAATATTTAGACAAGAACATCAGAGTTCTATAAATATAAAGAGTCAGTTCATTAATTTTGGTTAACTACAATTATTGTAAATACTAGCAATCATTAATTGTTAGTTGAGTTAAAATTTACGTCCTGAACTTATTCCATTTTTAATCTTTAATGCAATAGTTGTATATGGTATTTTTTTATTTTCAAAATGTCATATTTCTTTAAGTTGTATCACTTTTTAGTCGAAAATATTTACATTTTTAATATTTCATATATTGGGACTTTATGATAAGTGTATTATGATAAGTGTAAAACTGGTGATTCTTTTAGGATGTTATACCATATTATTTTGTATTAGTTGATAATTTATTCTAAAAACAATTAAAAATAAAATTGGTTTCTTGATTAAGATTATTTGTGTTCCAGCGCCCACACTTATAAGGCTTTCATCATTTAGTGCTGTTCTAGGGGCGGAGATTGAGGCTCATTTATTATTTAGCACCCATTTTAGTAATGGGCGAGCCACATTACCTGTTGATTCTACATTGGGAGTCCTAAATTTTTACTAACTCAAGTGTATTTAGATTAGGGATCTTTAACGAGTATCTGACATCGTACAGGCTCGGGACTACTGGAGTAACGTGTCCTCTCTGATGGACTACGTGCTGAGATTTATTCACTGCACCCGTAAATAAATTGAGTGCCAGGTGGGTATCTAATCCCGGAACTACCAGTTCAGTGGAGAGTACGTTAACCACTGAGCTAACCTGACCCCCTTATGAGAAGACACTAACCTAAAGTACTAAGACAAAGGTATTATTCATATACTTTTAAATATTGCTAATATAAATTATAAGTTGGTTTTAAGTAATGCTTGTTATTTTGATATGCCACATAATTACTGAATGCTATTGTTAAAGAAATGACCAATATATTAATAGTAATATGAAATGTTAACAAATTTTTCCATCAATCCATTGAAACTACAAACTCCATCAAATGCCTTCTGTTAAAAGCTTTACACATATTTATTTTTTGATTTACGTTTTGTTTCTTTCTTCTATTGTTGATACAAATTTAATTCTTTATTATATTTATTGGTTTTTACAGAAAATATATTAATATATCCAATTAAATAGAATTTTATATATGTTTTTATACTTTAAGAGTAAAGTTTTCCAATATGAATATATTTGTTAAATATTTTTCTCTAAATGTAATATCTGCTTAGGATTTTTAAAAATATATTATTGAATATTGAATTTACTGATATTCTCTAATGGCTGTGTTATAATTCTTTTTTTTTTAGGTAAATAAGTATAGAAAAGGGATGAAGGTAGCGAATTATTGAAGTTGAGAAGGGAGAAAAGGAGTTTAGGCCGAAGGGTAGCTCATTAGAGGAAGCATTTGTAAGGAGCCCTTAGAAGGAGGCTTTTGTAGGGCTTTCCTAATGCCAACGCCAGTTGTCAGGGCTGCGCCCTGGGGGTGTGACAACCTCTTTCTGTTTGCCTTACAAATCGAACCACCCTCCCAAAGCCACTTTATATTTAGTCACCTAACCCTTTTATTCAAACTATTATAAATCACTCGGAAAGACAATATTCATCAACATAAACTAGAGTTTTATTTCCTTTAATTCTAATTTACTTATCTTATGAACTATATCAGGAGTCAAGAAACTACAATCCGACGCAGGCCGTAGTTTGGCCGGCCGACAGTACTTGAAATTGCTTCACAAAACTCATGGAATACGGAGCTGTGTAATACAATTTAAATTTAAATATTTTGTTTAAAAAGCCAAACACTTTTCCTATTTCATTATTGTTGTAAAAAAAATTGAATATGTAGAACGAAAGCTCAGCTTTTCTATGAAAGATAAAACAGACATTTTTGGAAGAGTAAAATTTGGTGTCCCATTTGTCACAGCTCTCCCCTAGCTTTGGTGAGTGGTAGCTTTACCAGTAAACTCTATTACCTTGGTGATGTGTCACTTTGAACTAAAGATGAGGCTCATTTATTATTTAGCACCTATTTTAGTAATGGGCGAGCCATATTACCTGTTGATTCTACATTGGGAGTCCTAAATTTTTACTAACTCAAGTGTATTTAGATTAGGGATCTTTAACGAGTATCTGACATCGTGCAGGCTCGGGACTACTGGAGTAATGTGTCCTCTCAGAGGGATTACGTGCTGAGATTTATTCACCGCACCCGTTAATAAATTGAGTGCCAGGTGGGTATCTAATCCCGGAACTACCAGTTCAGTGGAGAGTACGTTAGCCACTGAGCTAACCTGACCCCCTTTTCTTGATTATGAGAAGAAACTCACCTAAAGTGCATAATGAGTGCAAACTCACCTTGCAAGCAAATGCCTTGTTGAAAGAGAAGCACAGATAAGGAAACTTTTTTGCATTTTACTGCTTTCCTGATGATGGATTTTTTTTGAAAATAAAGAACTTTAGTATAGAAAGGAGACTGGCATAGCATTACTGTTTGGAACAACTTGTATCAGTGATTATCTGACGAATATTTGAAAGCAATGCTCCTGATCATTTGCAGCATTTCTAAACCAAACATTGATGATGTCTTCAAAGCCTCACAAATTATTTTACAAATCTCACAAACGTTTTTACTGCTTAGTTTGTAAGATTAAAATTTGTTCACACTTTGTCTCATGTAACTATCTTTTCGCTAACGTCGCTTCCTTGATGATTTTTTTTAGTAAATAAGATTGTTGGTTGTTTTTGTTTTTTTTTGTGCATTGTATGATACTCACCCATGATTAACGTGTAATGCTAAATTAGTTTTTCATCTTTCTTCCTAGGGCTTACAAGTGTTTAACAGAATCATATGGCCCGCGCTCGTCATTCTTTCAGTTATGAGGACCGCAGTGAAAACAGTTTAGAGACTCCTGATCTATATTACCTCCTTTACTTGTTTGACACTTTTAGGGACAAAAAAAAAACAAACGAGGACTGCTAACTTGATTGGAGAGAGGAGCAAAAACGGTTGGAGTTTTGGCTGACAGTGTGAACGTCTTTTGTAGAAAATGTAATAACACTACCAGTTAGCATACATTGCTTTAATTAGCCTTTAATCAAATGTTAAAGCACATGATTGGCAATTTTTTTAAACACTTTTGGAAAAAACCATTTTATATTTATATATTTTACGTTTCAATTTCAATTTATATTAACTGTCAATAAAGTTAAAAAAAATTATATGACGTTTTTAATTTGATACTCATTTTTAATTGTTTATACGTATTATTTGTGAAAAAAGTTTTAAAATAATTATACTTAACGATAATCTAACGTTTGGTAAAAATACCTACATGGAATTACTTAAAATCTATGAAGTCATAAACGAAAGTTTATTGAGAGTTTTGAGAGAGAGGGTTTTTAGATTATTTCATATACTACAGTTTTAAGGTACTCTAAAATAGTTAAGAGTTTTGCTGTGGGGGCTAAATTAAGCTATTCAGTCATTTCTTACCAAGGAGCCCAATATTTTTGAGATATCAGCTTATTAAAGTTACATCCTGTTGCTGTATATGTAGTGATGAAGAAAATTATGTTGCTCGCGAGTAATTGTGTAGTGGTTGTGTTAAGCCATTGACGTAAAGGGAGCAGGAGGCATTATCGACAGCTCTAATGCTTGGAGGTGGGCTTGTAGCTGGTCTCAGCCCATCAACATCCTGAAGCATGCTGCAGGCTGATGCGTAGACCTACTGATATTCTAGACTCTTCAACAAGAGTCTAGACATCTGCTTTCCAACTAATTATTGGAGGTGTGTTGATTTTCTTCTGTTTTATAGAACTCAAGTATTTTACTATATTGTGTTTTCATTAGCTGTGCGTTCTCAGAACCCGGAAACAAGGCGTGGTCTGACAGAAGCATCCTTGTCTAAATATGTAGAATCATCTTTAAAATATTCTTGACTTAAGCGTGAATGTGCTTTATAAACTTAATTATTAATATGAATCGTTTTTATTGATAATTTATATTCATTATATAATATTTAATTATATTTATATTTAAATTGAAAAGAAATTGACTTACAACTTATTTTTACAACTGCTTTCTGATTGATGTGTGATTTAGCAGACAATGCAGTCGCCTTTAGTACATAAGATTGGAGGTTCAAATCACTAGCATGACTCTACTTTTCATCTTGTCTACGGCCGTAAACGGTAAAGCTATCTGTCCAGAGTCTGTAGAAAGTCAGGTACTTGTAAGAGATCTCTTCTCTAATATTGCTGAATCAGATTAAATTTCCGCGTACGGATAATCAACATATTAATGTTGTTCACTTATAAATAAAATGAGTGAGTGATAACGAATAGTAAACGAATGTACAATCCCTTTTGCATCCAGAACAAATGTGAAGTTAAACGCCGACAAATGTGAGCATTTGAAACAAACTACCTTCTCAGAAGCCTTTTTTGCCAGAATATCTGCCTCTTTATCCTCCGTCTTTATACAGTAGCTAGGAGCTACTGCAACACCATATCCCAACCATTATTTAACAATCCAATAAAGTTAGTTTGGCAGTGACGTATGTCAGTTTTATCTCCGTCCTCAAAAGCTGTGAAGGTAAAATCACAACCTTAGATTTGATGGACAATACTACTTTGGCCAAGGTTTCAGTGATCAGTATTCAAAAGCTACAACCGTAAAAATGACTTCCTTATCATTATTATTTTCTTTATTATATCTACGTTATTATATCCATAGTTATCAAACCAATAGGTTAGCATGCTTTAAATATGACAGGATTCATTTCTGATTCTGCATTGCTTTTGGCTTCATTTGCCAATTAGTTAGTGTAAAAATGAATCCACTGTTCTAGTGAATAAAGGTCATGAATTCTTGTCAACTGTATCACTCTTAATTCACTGCTGAAAGAGACCATTTCATCTACGGAGTGAACCAGATTTAGGCGTCCAGGTACTCAATGATTAGTCATCACATCTTCCGAGAAGACTAGAACTTTTTCTTTTTCGCTTTAATTTAATGTATGCAATATTAAACGTTCAATCAGTTTTCCCACGTCGACTTGATGGCTTTATTTTTTTTTTCAGTGATTGATTTCAAGGCGTTTAATGGGTTTTCTGAGAATTCCGAAAGCATTTTTCTTCTATTCTGAGGTAAAATGGATAAACCAACAAAAGTCTCCACACAAAAATGAAGTTTTATTCAACGTGTTTCGAACACTTTGTGTTCATCATCAGGAAGACACTATAATACAAATTATATCTAATTAGTTACAAAAATTAGAGTGAAATAATAAAATTCAATTAAGAGAATTCAAGACATACCCAAGGATGTGGTACTGACGGTTTGGTCCAGTGAAAACAACTAGTAGGAAACAGATCCGTTGCGAAAGAGTGGGGATAGGCATTTAGGAGATAAGGGACAAAGGCTTCGGGTATGCTTGAAAACCTTTAATTGAAATACAGAAGGCCAGAACCACTAATTTAGAGGAAAGAAACCTTTTTTTTTTATATTTATTTATTTTTTAATTTATTCTTTGTGATTCTAGGAACAGTTTAAGAAATTTTGGACACCCTGGAATTTGATCATTAAGACATAGAGAGGCAGAAGGATTATTAATGACGGCCTTGTTTATTTCAAAAGCTTCCAAATTACAAATTTCTTTAAACTTTCTATAAGGTTCAAGTTTGGATCAAAGCTGTGATTTTGTGTGACAAGGTGTTTCGCAAAATGTGAAAAAAATTCTTTATTATTCTTATTGTCATTTTTCTAAACTCTATTGAGGGGTTAACAAGGATTTTAAATTACCATTTGTTTTGTAACTGACTCTAAAATTAAATTTTCTTAACACAATTACGGATTGCACAACTAATGATTTTCTTCTAGTAAACAGAAAATTTTGTTCAGTTAGAAGCTTCATGGTGGCTATTAGAATAGGTGGGATACTACCAATTATCAATCTTTGATCATTGTTCTGAGTTTTATCTTACTTGTTAAAGGATATTGCTGCAGATATAACAAAAAGTACGCTAGCATAAACCAATACTCCTTTAGTTAATATATTAAGATTATTTAATCAGTTTTCGATATTTTTATTTTGCCAGGTCATCATAACACAAAATATATACAACATACCTCCGATGAATACATGATCAACCATATAAGTTCATTATAATAAAAAATAAGCAAATGAATGAAATAAAACTGCGTCACCTCAGCTTTGTTCAGTATTGAATTGATACTATAAACTAACTAAAGTTGATATTGATCAGACATTTTTATACAAAATAAACATTTCTGTACAGAATATAAAATAATTTTTTTTAAAAAATGAAGTTTATAAACGTTGCTTTTACTTCAGTTATTCTTGTTAAAAAACTGTTCCTCTTTTAAAACGAACAAAAAAAGATCTTGGTGCATTTTTATATTTCTTTAACATTTTAATAATTATTTATGTATATAAACATTTTTTCTGATTAGGAAGGACGTCAAAAGTATTGAAGTGAGTATTTTTTATCGTGTGTTAAAAACGAAATAACAAATGTGTTTGGAATAGAACCAAACTTCATGGCACCTGTTGTTTTAACAACCTTCATGAATTTCCTTAAATAACACTTGTTTACTTCGTCTATACAATATATCATATTTATTATAATTGAGATGTTTCTACTGTTTTCCCGTAACATGAGAGCAGAAATAATCCTCGATATGAGTTTTTAAAGCATATAACAAATTTGAAGTTAATATGGGAAGAAGTTCTTTTTTCTAATCTTTTGAAGAAAGTCGCCTAGCGGTTGAAGTTCGTGCCTTGAAAAGTCCTACATAATTTTGATATTATTAAAAAACTTATACAACATTGTTGTTGTTTTCTATCTGAATATTCATATATAGTTTTATCTATTTGATTCAAATTTTTTGTGAAATTTTCAGTCTGTGGTGATCAAAGCTATATATGAAACTGGCCATCATGGAATTCGTAAAGCAGAAGGAAAACTACTGTAAATTAAGAAATATCTTGAATTACCTTTCAAGTCATGAAAATTTCATACTAATAACGTGTTAACAAAATATTGATGTTAGTCTTTGTCGGTGTTTCTCTTCTTTATTGCGTTAAATATTCTGAGGTAAAATGGATAAACCAACAAAAGTCTCCATACAAATGAAGTTTTATTCAACGCGTTTCGAACACTTTGTGTTCATCATCAGGAAGACACTATAATACAAATTATATCTAATTAGTTACAAAAATTAGAGTGACATAATAAAATTCAATTAAGAGAATTCAGAGAATTGAATCTGAGAATTCAATTTTACCTCAGAATGAGTAAATACCACACAATTACGAATTGCACAACTAATGATTTGCGTTAAATATATTTAATGTTTATGATGAGTAAAGGTGAGGAGAATATTTTTTGAGATATAGCTCTAAATAGGTATTTTAATTAATTTTTTTTTCATTTTGTTAATTATGAAAGAGTACATGACTAGAAAAAGAATTGAAGAAGGAGATTAAGACTAAGGATTGAATCAGAGTATGCACGCGCGTTTGTGTGAGTTTATTTGTATACACGCGTTTGTGTGGGTTTATGTGTACGTTCGAAACGAGAGATAGCTTTTTTGAGAGAAATTCAAAGAGGGATATATAATGAAAAAGAGAGAGTGATTTAATTATATTGAAGTGGTGTTATAAACTAAGACACAAAGACGGGGATTAATTAATTAGAACAAAAGAAGCCTATATGGGAGCACAGCAATGGAGTCACACATACGAAAGGGCCTTTGTGCTATTAAACCACCTGCAAGCAGCTACACTTTCAATAGTGTTAGACAATAAACTTTTTTTCTAAAATTCGTTCTATTTTGGGAAAATTTGTAAAAAATCTACTACTCCAACAATATATCAAATATATCAGACTGGTTTCGAATCTATTTAGTTTTTGTTATTTTTTTACTTTTCTATAAGTAAAGTATAGTGATCGTGAACTGCTAATTCTAAGTTTTGAAATTTTGAGCATTATCTTTAAGGTTATAAATCCAATGAAAGAAAAATATATTCAGATTTTTAAAACAACGGGGAATATTTTTTTTTCAATAAAATGTAAAAATTTTGACTTATAATTCAATCTCAAAGCTTGTGAGAGCGATAAAAACCATACCGTTTGACGGGTCAAAATGAAACTATATCTAAAAATAGAACATTACTTAGAGAATGAGTTAAGTTATTTTTTTTCAATGTTACATTCGCCAAAGAGCCGTTGCTGTATAGTTTCTGTTTTCAGAATATGTTTTTTAACGCTAAACTACTCATGAAAAAACCATGAAAATTTGACCAAAAATGAAACAAAAAATTAGCAATTTATAAACAAAAGTTTATGAAATTTAAATCACAGCAAAGATCAATAAAAATATAAAAACTGATTGTTTATTCTAGACTAACGAATCACCTACTATACTTTGCAATTTATTGATATTTATTTGCATTGTTTACATTGACCTAGAAATTTTTTGAGTAAATCCACTGAAATAATACAATGTTTTAGAGGTATAATGAAAATTTTGATATGGTTTAACGACTTATATGTGATGTAGGAAGAATAAAATTTTTATATGTAAAAAATCAACGCCAATAGTGTATATTAAACATAGAATTTCTGATTCTTTTCATGGTATGATGGGTTTGTCTAAAAAAATCTTCTAATCGACCTATATGATGCACCATTGCACACAAAGCTTAATAGCAGATAGAGATTTTCTTATGTTTATAAATTACATTACTTTTGGGTAAGATTAAAGTTTGTGAAATGAACTTTTTCGACCTATAGAAGAGCTTCTATGTTTTTGACAGATATCAAAAGATAATAATAATATCAAAAGTAATAATATTTTAAAGAATTATTTATATGATTAAACCATTTATTTTATATTTATATTTCTTATTCGTGGTTTTTAGGTAAAATGCGATTTTTTCCCTATGCATTAGGAATTCTATTGAAGGCAAAAATGAAACATATATGAAACTTTATAATTTACAAAAAGTATAAAAATATTTTCTAAGTGCAGTGTAACATATTTTATGGAGTATGCTATAAAATGTAAAGAAAAATTTAAAGAAAGATCTGGAGTGTCTTTTGAAAAAGTGAGCAACAAACTTTTAATATACAATGATAAATACATGCATATTATTATTACTACGGAAGTTGGTATGATTTATATTGGAAATAGGGAAAACCGTCATACCTCGTAAGATGTTGGAGTCGTTGGAGCGCTTTCGGACCTTGTCCATGTTCCTCAGTTACCATCGAAGATGGATAACTTCCAAAAGCGCTCCATCGACTCCAAGAACCTCTTACGAGATATGACGGTTTTTCCTATTTCTAATATAAACTATATTAAATATTGTTTTAGTATTGGATAGAAGTTAATGTTTTTTTTATGGAAAAAGGTATTATTTTACTCTTTCTGATAAAGTTTCTTTCTGATTTAAAATAAAGTAGTAAGAACTTTGAGTCTATAACGTAACTAGGAAACTGATTACATGGTGTCTGTAAGGCCAGAAGTACGGTCAAGAGCTATCGAATATCTTATTTGTTTGAACTGCAACCCTTTGAATTTCAAAACCAGTTAAGTTGATCAAAGTCTTAGTTTATTAAGATTGAGTTTAATTGCATATTGGTAATTAGGTTAAATTGATTAACGCATGATCCATCAAGAGTTTTCCTTTTGCGTTACCTTGTCCTCAAAGGACAATATATATATATATATATATATAAAACTTATAGACTTCTAAAAAAATGTTTTTGTTCGAGGAAACACTGAATAAAGTTTTATACTAATGATTAATTCTATATATTTATAAAATTTATAAAAATGAAATTAAATAGATACATACACTTACAGTCCCAAGTTTTATGTTGACCGATATCAGGATAAGAGGGAGGATTTAGCACTCTACTATAAGGATGGTGGACAAAACTAGGTGTTCTCATCCTACTGATGACAGTTAAACTGAAAATTGAAACTCCAATTGTATATACCTATTGGTGCCTATATTTAGATTCCTCTTTAGAACTTTTGTTATCTATTTTTGATTGGATCCAAGATATGAATATTAGTCCCGTTTATAAATTTACTAGCTGACCCGGCGAACTTCGCCAACAATCAGTGGATGTCTTGTTAGCTTGAGCTAAGCTGTTTGGTGTTTAATTATTAATACAATAGCTAACACAATAGGAAACGTCCTGCCTTACCTGTAATATATTCAATTCGAACAGGAATAAAGTCTAAGTGGGAAAATCTGGAGTGGCCTAAACTCAACTTTACTATAAATAAACATATCAAGTTAACGACCAATATATATTTTGTTTGTTAGTCAGACACTTGTTTGACAACTATGCATTGTACTATGGAATGCATCAGAAAATATATGTTTGATTGAGATTAATTTTGTAGATTTAACAATTTTATCCTTTTAACATATCGTCTTTATTCATTAAAATATTTAACATTTTTGTATATATGCCTCTAAACACTAAACAACAATTATATTTCACTTATAATTTCTAACTCAATTCAAACACTCATAGTAACACAGACTCCACATATACAACACAATCTTGAAGCTTTCATGGGCTTCATATATCTTAGAACTATGACATATTCTTAGTTCTTATATCATAGAACTTTGGGGTTCTGCCAAACTATAAAATATTCGCCCTGTAGAAGCTATTTAAGTAAAAAAACTTAGAAAACTCTCACATCTCCCGTTTTACGTTCCAAATATAATCATTCATCGAGATCTTGAACTCCTCTTCGTTGACGACTATGCAAAAGATTACTACAAACTATTCCACAGTAAACTCTCAACTCATCCAAACCCAATTGCTCAAAATCTTTCCTTACTAGTAATCCTGTTTTGGATTTGTAGTCATGTTTCTCGGACTTTCGGATCAATCCATGAACAAAACATGTAACAGATCGATGCTTTTTTACGTGAGACCCTTTAGCCACATGAGAAGGCACACCACAGTCCTCTTTGAGGATGCGACCGAGCCCGCTCATGTGCCCAAGGTGGACCTCACGGAGGCGGTCGCTGAAAGCCCCCAAACACGACTAAAACGGCAGTGTCCACGTGACTGTCTATCTTCATAAATATTAAATATAGTTATTAAGTGCCACCAATAGGTGTCCACCCGAATTCCACTACAAAATCAAAAAGCAAAAGGACAAACCCTGAAACAAAATTACTTCTACATGAAACTGTAGTCTAAATAACCAAAACTATAAAAAAAAACTCAGTGTCAACAATGTAAATAAATGAAAACAAATCCGACCAGTAGGGAAGGTTATTCATTATTCCAAAACAAAATTTCAGTTTTCATAGTATATTGCCCAATGCAACAAAGGAAAGTTTATGATTTTTTTTAATAAATTGTTAATCTTAGGTTCAACTTTTTAACAAAATTTTATTGTTATAGTTTTAAAGATAAAAGTGATGTTTTGATTTGTATAAAAGCATTATAACCCCATTTCTTATTAATGTAATTTATAAAAAAAAATTACTGAGCTCATTCACACATGTGATATTTTTAGGAATAAAAACTAAAGGTATGTAAATAGACTATTTAACTTCTGGTCCATTAAATGCTAATTAGAGAATATAATGATTTAATTAGAGACATAATTAGATAATATTATGTCTAATTATGATGACTTTGATTTGTAGCTGTCATTCAATTACAGCAATTAGATATGCCTAATTATCAATATTATGACAAAGCGTGACACACGTAGTTACTAGCGTATTAATATAAATGATATTGTTGTTCAGACAGTGATTTTCATTTTCTTTTTTATGTATTGTGAAATCTTATTATACATATATATATACATATATAGAGTTATTAGAGTTATATATATATATATTGAGTTAGCTTCAGCTACTCAAAGGGACTACTTCTGCCCAATGACGATGACTGTCGAAATATCGTTGTGAGTCTTTTGTGTGTGTCTTTATTTGTTTTTCTCTTTCCTGTGTGAACTATATATATATATATATTATATAATATATATATATAAACTTAGACAGTTTATATATAGAGTGGAACTATAAACTAACAATACTACTATTATTCTCATTATTGTCCTGATGATGAATATGGTACACTCGAAGCATGTCGAATAGCAATATTGGTGATAAGCTTTATAGTTTTAATGAAGAGACGAGGAAGGAATTCCGGAAATTGGAGAAATTGTGTAAGAAACAGATACAAGGCAAATATGGGGCGTTATTTAACTATATATATATATATATATATATATATATATATATATATACACGAGTTCAAAATTCAAGAAGAGTAACACACAGAATAAGGAAACACACTTACAGACTCAAATTTTCGAGTAATCCGTCTTAAGAGAAAGAGAGATCAAGCACGTTGTAGACGCAACGACAAGTATAATATATATATATATATATATATATATATATATGGCCAAGTACTGGGAATTAAAAAACAACTTTAATTCTCCTTACTGATTCTACATTGCCTACATGGAAGGAGAAAACATTTAGAGAATTAACTTTGTTCTGAAGAATATATGAAGAATCGGGTCAATATGCCAGGTATAAATCAAACTATCGAAGGCAAAGTTTTGGTTTTAATAAAATCTTTTTAATAAGATGACAATCAAAAGAAAATATGAAATCATATAATGATAAACAATCTTACATACAATTAAAGATGCAATCCTAGAAAGTATAGAATGTTACAAATGTGAATGTTTAAAGTTAGTTTTTTTTACTAAAGCTTTTTTATTTAACTTAGACAGCGAATAATTATATACGAGTAATTCTTAGAACATATAAATAACATAGTATTTATTTAATTCTGTTATTACCAATCCTCTTATATTGAAATTAGTCATATTTATATATACAAATCATTACGAAAGCAAAGCAACAGAAACATAGACTTATATAAAATTGAATCCTATATTTTGACACTCATCATCATAATTAAGTGAAGTGTTCTGATGACGTTGATGGTCTAAATACAGATGAGAGTTATAACTGGTTTTTCATAGTTATAATACTTTTTTGCAACTTTGTTATTTCTGGTCCTTTGTTATAATTTTTATGTTAAGTTCTATGGACCGTTTTATTTTATATATATATATATTATTAAAATAAGCAGCAGCTTCTGCATTGACCAGTTTCTTGTTGACACTCTCTAGTTTTCGTATCACTTTGCGGTGAGACTCTGGTAGCTTCCAAAGAAGGTTAGCAAAAGACATTAACACACACAATAAACATAGGTCAAACACGAAAAACTAAATTTTAATCACTGTTTTAATCACTAAATTAACAAACTAAATAAAAATACGTACAAGCTTTCGGCTCTCATTCGCCATCTTCATATATATATATATCCTAATATATATATATAATATCCTATATATATATATATAGTTCAATATAAACAAAGAAACATAGAGAAATCAGAAGAACACACTTACAGTCTCTAATTTTCGGTTTGAACCGTCTTCAGGAGAGATAAGAGAGGGAAACCAAGCGCACTGGATCAGAGACGGTTGGAGACCAACAGTGTTGCCGCATGCGCGCCCGTTCACAGAAATAAGGTAGACAGGAATCAATTTATAATTAATTTATAATTTATAATTACATTAAATTAATGGAATATGAAAACAATAAATATATAAAAAAGAAAAAATTGAAAAAATAAGGGAAATTGATACAGAGAAATTGATACATAAACAAAAGTACTGACTAAGCTATGGTAAAATAAAATAAAACTAAGAATACAAATAATAATAACAAATGAAATAAATTATTTAAAAAAAAAAAAAAAAAAAAAAAAGTGTGAAAAGGCAAGGAACTTTTAGACATTATCGCTTTAGATTGAGGCCAGGTGCACTGCGCGCACTTAATAGCTTAATATGGGCTTCTTATAATAAATATGGGCTATTAAGTGCGCGCAGTGCACCTGGCCTCAATCTAAAGCGATAATGTCTAAAAGTTCCTTGCCTTTTCACACTTTTTTTTTTTTTTTTTTTTTTAAATAATTTATTTCATTTGTTATTATTATTTGTATTCTTAGTTTTATTTTATTTTACCATAGCTTAGTCAGTTCTTTTGTTTATGTATCAATTTCTCTGTATCAATTTCCCTTATTTTTTCAATTTTTTCTTTTTTATATATTTATTGTTTTCATATTCCATTAATTTAATGTAATTATAAATTATAAATTAATTATAAATTGATTCCTGTCTACCTTATTTCTGTGAACGGGCGCGCATGCGGCAACACTGTTGGTCTCCAACCGTCTCTGATCCAGTGCGCTTGGTTTCCCTCTCTTATCTCTCCTGAAGACGGTTCAAACCGAAAATTAGAGACTGTAAGTGTGTTCTTCTGATTTCTCTATGTTTCTTTGTTTATATTGAACTATATTTGTCTGTTTTGGATCGTATTTCCAACGAAATAAGTGTATATATCCTATTCTTAAATTAATAGTATACATATTGGAAAACTTTCTTTACAACTAAGATATTAGAGTTTTGACTGTGAGTTGTGAACTTTATTTGGATGGATGATCTAGTAGTTGCAATAATATTTCACGAGAGAAAAGAATTCGTTTTTTTTTTCCTCACACGACCAAATAAATTCTTCTTTCAGTGAAAATATTTCCTTGTTAAGATAAGACAGTATGGAGAAGAAATATCAGATTTGAAACCTTGACTTGAACAGACAAAACTTCTAAGTGGATTAAGAAGATGGGACCTTATAATTAATTAGGGTGACTCAGGGAAATCTGTCTCACTGAGTAGAAACTAATTTACCTGACATAAGTTATTGTCATTTTGGATTAAGAGACAGGGGTCAAAGGTCATAACTAAACTGTGATTAAGAAGGGCCATTCAAAGCTTAAACGCTCTCTCAACGGTAGGGCTGAAGGGCAATAATTTAATCTACAAAACAGGGCTAGGATTACCTCAGGTCAATCACCTAAACCCACTGAAGACCATTATTAACACTGGAATGTTTTATCAAAAGAATGATTATTCAATTACTTTCTGTGGTATCTTTTAATATTATTTTTTTTTTTTAAATAATTTGATGGCTGCTATAGTGGTTTGGTCAGTAATCACTTTTTGATCTTTGGTCGTATCTTCTGTAACATTCGTGTGACTGATTTTCAGAATGATATAGTGTTGTTGATACGTTTTCTTGCATCGACCGTACTTTAAGCCCATTGTGTTGCTGATAGAGAGAAAGTGAGGAGGAGGGGTTACTTATGTAGTTTTTCCCCGTGGCAATAACTAAGCAAGGATGGTAGAAAGTTAGCGTGTTTTTCTCAGGAAGACACCCTGGGGCAGATAGCCTGCCTTAATTTGACAGCAAGGTGCTCAACTTCTCGCAGGTTTAAAGCAGGTTCGTGCTTATTTCGGCCAATGCTTATTCCTTTTGCTGGTGACCCTAGGTGGAGAGTTTGACCAGCAGTAAATGCTTGTAAGCTTTTCTTCTTCTCATCTATACTTTATTTGTTCACATCATTCTCTTTTTTGCAACTTTCATTTTTCGCTCCTTCATATTTTTACTCATATTCTTCTCCATTTCTTTTAAGCTTTTTCATTTCTTAAAAACAACTTCTTGCACCAAGTTTTATCGACCTTTTCAGAAACTCTTTAGAATAATGAATTTCGTAAGATGTAAGTTGTATAGTTCACTTCTACCTGTTTACCCTGAGCACATCAAATACACTGTTTCTTTTTTTTCCTGGAGATAGAGTTGGTTTCGTTTTATGGAGAAAAGGCTCCACATAGAGAAAGTTGGCTTTATCATTGTATAACTAAAAGCTTAGACACATTACTAAAACAAACAAAAAAGTTAGAATGACTATAATCTTAAGAAATTTCGTCAAAGATCATTCAATGAGAAATAATATGCCTTCTCAGTTACTGTATGGATTTTTGTCTTAACAATGTGTTAATGGTACTGAGTTAGATCATGTTAAAAAAAATTAGTTTTTTTAAAGTGTTGTATATTTTATTGAATAAACTTACTTTTTAAACAAATTTAAAGAAAAAAGGTCTTTGTTAGATCAAAGCTTCTGACTGGTTACTCGGTTAAACATGACCAGCAATACCTGTTACTATGAAAATGTCAGCTTCCAGCTACTCACAAACAAAATACAAAATCTGGGGAAGACCCATTATACCTTAAAGATAATAGCCTAAGGCTGTTTTGGAGACTGGAACACCATAATTTATTCAGCAACATGGTGAAGAATCTTTAGGAACTGGGTTTCATGAATGACAAAGCAAATGTTGCTGATGTTGATCCAACTGGAATGATGACATCCTCTTTTGGGTAACTAATACAAGTATTGCGGTCAAATCAATTCCTGAATACGTTTATGTTCACTTGATCATATCCTATTTAATGCTTCTATAACAACTTTGAACTTGAAAAGTGGATTTTCAAACTTCGTAAAATACCACCATAGACGGTAATTTAATAAAAATTCTGAAAACACAAAGAAAATAATCTAGCTAAAAAAAGAATAGATTTAATCCTATTAAATTGAGAAAATTGTTTATAATATAAATAAGGAATTGACATTTTAAAATAGAGATTTGCTTTTCAGTAAGCCTGTAGAATTAAATCGGTAACACAAGATATCGGTGGTGGAGTATTCCTTTGGGGAATCAATGCTTAATGCTCTACTCAGTCTTCCATTAGCGATAAAATAAAAAAAATAAACTTCTTTCTGCAGTGCCTTACATGATGGAAAAATCGTAAACTGATTACTGAGAGGGTTCCAGGACGAAATGCTACTAATGCTAGCTTTCACTTTAAATTCTTTCCTCAAGTTAATTATTATTACATTAGCAACAAATTCACTTATTCTTACATTCGGTACGGTTAAAAAAATGGTTGCATAAAAAAATGTAATAATATGCCGTAGTTTTTATTTTACAGTAAAAAACATCATGTGAACAACATTTACAGGGATAATATTTAAAACATTAGGATTAATGGACAAAAAAAATTGTAATCGAAAGTCACACTCTATATTCAATAAATCAGTGTAGAATTATGTGTTTCTCACTTAAGCTTTATGAACAATTGATAAGTAATTTAAAGTAAAATCATACCGTTTTTTCTCGAACGTTTCCTTGATACCTCGACCTGTTTCGGAACTCGTTCATTGTCAAGAGCAAACAGGATTTTATTCTGTGTTATAGAAAAACAATCAGTTTTCAACTCTTTATTTAGATGTTTAAAGGATATCTGAATTGAAAATTAAACTAATATGTAAGTCACTCATGTAATGTAATACATCATTATAGTTCAAGGAGATAATCAAATGCATATACCTATAATAGTAAGGTGTTTTGGAATGGACACATCATTTTATAGTAACTGAAGTCAGGATTGTACTATCAGAACTATCAGAATTGTATTAAATCAGAACTATGTACAGTAGAGATTTCAAATTTAGCTAACTAAATTCACTAAAATGCAACTGTTTGCATTTACAAATTTCACTAACTTATTTTAGTCAGTAAAAAATGCAATAATTTTGTTATGTCACTGAATTAAGGAAAGGAGTGAGGAAAATTTGATTCATTTCCCAACTCTGAATTCATTAGGAAAAGTTAAAAGCAAATGCCTAAAATAATATACAGATGCTTTGCATAACTTCAGTAATTGCATTTGCATTTTCAAGACATTCATGGAGTGCAGTGATGATTTCAAGTATTTTCAACCTACAAATATCATTCATTAGTTATTCTCTACTATTGAGGGGATTTTAGGACTGTTCGGAAGTACATAGGCATGTGAACAATTTCTCTCAGCCATGAAGATTAACAAGTAGTCTATACTAAGATGAAAATTTACAATTATCGCAGAAGATTGCTTTCTACTGATAAATTTAAGCATTTTAATGACGTTGTTGATTCAAAACACTGCCAGATAAGTAATCAAAATAAAATCTGACCGATAATCCGTGATCGCAGTTATTGATTAAAGGGTCTGAAACATAAATTCATTATCTCAAATACTAAATTTTATTCTTTCTTATTATGTTTGCTATTGTTTTTGTTCGATTGAATAGCATTTATAAAAAATTGTTATTATAATTTTATGTAGGCTAACGTTTTATCATTGTCATAATGAGGATATCTGGTTACTGTAAACATCCTTATTCGACTCTCTGGAGGATTTGAGTTTAAGATCCCTGATGTACAGAATTACATCATAATTATGCTGTGTCCAAATAATTTATACCTCTCCAAGTAAAAATCAGAACAATAAACGAAAACAAGTCAAGTATTTATACAACAGCACTGTTTAATTTAAAAAAAAAAACTTTAATCAAAAGGCAAATGATTTAGTGTTCATAAAGTATTAGATAATATCAAAAAAAAACCGTTTATAAAATAAATCTACAAGCCATACATTGTAGGGTAAAAAGCTAATGAAATAATCTCTACATATACAAATTTAATCGTATAAACAACGCGTTTTGAACTCGTAGTGTTCTTCAAGCATTAAATAAGGGTGAGTGTATGTGGTACAACTACTGTACAACTACTATGTGTTCGAAACGCGTTGTTTATACGATTAAATTTTTATATGTGGACACCATTTCATTAGCTTTTTACCCTCTAATGAGTAAAT
This sequence comes from Hermatobates lingyangjiaoensis, assembly GCA_026182355.1. Taxonomy (NCBI): domain Eukaryota; kingdom Metazoa; phylum Arthropoda; class Insecta; order Hemiptera; family Hermatobatidae; genus Hermatobates; species Hermatobates lingyangjiaoensis. Next base: position 180,616 of record JAPFBL010000011.1, on the reverse strand, counting down.
ACCACATAATAACTGACTGCACTACCTTAGCCATACATTTGTTTCTTTATGCTTACAGTCGATGTAAAATTCTAAAGAATTTTTATATATTATTATTATTATAATTATAATTATTTTTAAGATGAAGTTGTAGTAATTGGGATGGAATTATGATTTCATTATTTTTTTTTATTTATATTTTTTTATTAATACTTTGACAATATTAGCAGTGTATTTGAGACTTAATGAATCGACAGAAAAACAACTCAGTGTTCTGTTTTGTTGAATATAATGAATGTATTATCTAATACTTTATTTATAATTTAAGAAATACTATATTAAAGAAGTTGAGATTTGAGGATTTGTATGGTTGTAGACTCCAGAAACTTCTAAAGCTTAAAAGAAATCTTGGTCATTATAAGTTAGACATTGAATTTATACTTGTATCTATTAAAGAAATTTCTGTTGAAATCTTTCAAGTCAACATTGTTTCTCCGCAATTTTCAAAGTTATGTATAATTGACCGTTCGATACTTGTAAAAAGTTAAATTATGACTTAGAAAATAATTGTTAAAAGTAACAAATGCTTGTGAACAGATTTCATACTTTCATTAAATCTTCTTGCATAAACAGTTCTTTTTCCTACCAATGAAGGATATAGTTTAAATTTTTTTTTTTTATCATCTTGTAGATAAATTGAAGATAAAGTCCTTACGACCATCTTTCAAGCTTCTTTGTTGTTACAATGTTAATCATGATATCACTAGTTACTAAAGAAACCATACATTTGCAATGCTTAAAAAATTAAAATTAAAATATCAATAATTCTAATTTCAACAAAATTTTGCTTCAAAACAGTTAAACAGACTGAGTTATGAAAATACTTGAATATCTCAAAACATATTATTTTTACTATAAAATTGTTGAAATATATATATATATATATAGTTACGGTTCTAAATTACAAGAGTTTTAGAAAACGGCAAAACAAATTGTGACGTCTTAATGACTTTAATCATTGAGATGAAAGACTTTAACAGGGTGGTTTAAACTCCCTTTAATTATTTATTTAATTTTTTGTTTAATTATTTAATAGCTGGTAACAGGAGGCAAAAAATAACACAGTTATACTAAACACATTTTATGACTCTGTTTATTAACTTGAATTCACAATAATATAATTAATGGGCTTCATAATAAAAAAAATACACTAGCTTCTGTTTATTTACTGTCAATCATTTCATTCGTTTATCTGATGTACTTGAATGAGGCCTGATATACTTCAAAAAAACTACATTATTTTGTGGCACTATGTGGTGTGGTGTATGTTTTATATAATGTTTCTCGAAGATGTCTTTTGGTGATCTACGCAACATGATTTTTTTTGTCGCTTATGTCGCTAGCTAATTTTTTTGGGGGAAAATGAGAAATCCATCCTTCTTAGAAGACATACATATGACCGTTTTAAAGGTTTCACATTTGAATGGTGCTAAAAAAACTTTCTCTAATATTTCAACAGAGCCCCTTTTATTATCAAATTCTATAGTTTTGCCATACCACGAATCATTGGACCCCCTTCCAAGATTAGCCAAACAACTTGATTTTAATATAGTGTTTTCTAATCGTAATAACGTGGGTAATATGTTAATAAAAAACTCTCCCAGCGAATTGGAGTCCGCTGGTATTTATAAAATACCGTGCAAAAATTGCCATAAAATTTATATTGGTCAAACTGGTAAATCATTAAAGACACATGTAAAACAACACCAATATAACGTAAGTAGACAGGAAAAAGTAGTGCCTTATTCTTTCATATAAAAAATGAAAATCATTATATTGATTGGACAGGAGCTAAATTTATTACCTATGAAAAATCAATGTTGTTAAGAAATATTATTGAATCGTCTCTAATTAAATTTAATAGATCTAATATTATAAACATTAGTAACGGTCTCTTCAAACTTGATACTTTCGTCACGAGGGCAATAGCCTCTTCAAAGAGGGTTGACAGCTAGCGGATAGTTTTTTACTTTTTCTTACTGTACTCCTTTGTTTCCCCAAACATCCCTTTCTGGACATTAGTCCTTTCCTGCGGTTTCACCCTTCTAAAAAACCACTCTTCCCTCCCACTCTTCTCAACTCCTCACCAGATGTTATCTGCATCTAGTGTTCAGTTGGGTTTTTGACTCTGACGAAGACCGCTTGTACGGTTGAAAGATCTTAGTCTTGTTTTCCCATTTCTTATTGTGGTTTGATCATATAACAGTTATACCTCAGAATAGTCTATACATCCAGGTACTGGATATAGTGAATCCATCAAAAGTACCTGTTGTTATAACACCTTTAACAGCGCAGATGTAAACTTGAAGAAGAATACTAAGTGTTCGAAGCGTGTTGTAAACTTTCAACAAAAAAAAATTGTTGTATAGAGACTTAATTGTCTTTGAAACTCCCGATATTCAGTTACATATGGAAAACAACCTTTCATGGAATCTGATCACATTAAAAAAATATTAAATACAATTCTAAATTCAAAATTAAGTACTTTGAAACGAAATGAAATGATAACAAATGATTGTTATTGAAACATTAAAAATCAATATGCAAGAAACTTAACTAATTTAGTTTTAGGTTTTAGTAAATAATATAGTATTAATAGTATACTATTAATATTATTAATAATAATTTTTTTTTTTTTTTTTTGGGTAAGGAGGTGAAATGCATTTACGCACATAGTGCTGGGCTCCCAGTATAAACCAGACTACCAACTAAAACACCCCCTTTTTCACCTAGGACCAAGCCTGGAACTGTTTTCCACATTACTTCAGGCTTGGTCGTAGCTTACCTTAGGTGAGGCATACTTGCTTTATTATCTTGCAACACTACTTCTGTGCATATTAGCTTGTAGAAAACGAATCATATCTGAAGTTGTTTATAGGCATTCTTAAGGGCCTCTCTGAAAACCCTGCACTTTCCAGAGCCCGGAATAATAATAGTATTAATACTAATACTGATAATAAATAATACTAATACTTAATACTAATGGTATTAATAACAGTATTAATACTAATACTGTTAGTATTAATAATATTATTAATACTAATAGTAATACTAATACTTAATACTTGGTAGTCTGGTTTATCTGGGAGCCCAGCACTATGTGCGTAAATGCATTTCACCTCCTTACAAAAAAAAAAAAAAAAAAAAAAAAAATACTTAATACTAATAGTACGAGTATTTACTATTAATACTCTATTAAATAGTATAATAATACTAAATAATATAATACTACTAAATAATATAATACTACTAAAACTACTTTAGGTTTTAGTTATATAAGTTTATAACTATATAAAATTAGATTTTAGAATACTTTTCTATACATGAAATGAAAATTAATTAATTAAAGATACAAATAATGAAATAAATATGACCATAACCCCTTAATTTTATGGAAAATGGGAAATGATTAAGACAATAACACTTTATGATTCACTTAAGCGAGAAGAAAGTGAATTAAATGCTTGAATGTAAATAATGCAACAAGATGATTTTTCTTCTGATTGGTTGAAAAGCAAGGGATGGCCACTCAGGGATAATTGAACATGGAAGTAATTTTGTTAATTCACTCTAAGGGATGGAAGTGTGGAATTCGGGGTGGTGTATAGAAGTTGAAAGGACTCATTTCTCTGATGTAGACGTGACGTCATCACGATTGAATCGTCTAATTCAATCTTCTTGTAAAACACTTTTTATCTTACTATGTATATCATGAAAGATATATTTCGTCTGCTCAACGAAAAATCTAAAACAACATCTCATTTTAATCTCCAACTCTTATGTTTTTTTTATTACATTAAACTTTTAATTATAAAATAAAAAAAGGTAATATAATTTCATTCGTACTATTCGTATATTTAACTATTATTACTAATGATTCGAAGTTCAAAATTTCGTCATGAAACAAAATAAGTAATTTTAATGTAAGTAATAAATTGAAATAAAACAATTATTAATAGCAGATTTATGCATATATTAGTAATATTGTTTAATATGTATTAAAAACTCTGATTCTTTTACTATTATTAGTCGTATTTGAATGGGGATTGCAACGCAAAATGTATCAAGGTTTTTACAAAAGATTCACTTGCCCGTAAAAATCTAAAAGAGAGTATACTCTATTTTCAAAATATAAGATGTCCGCTTTAAAGATTATCAAGAATTCTGCATTAGGTAGTTGGTAAATTGCAGACTGCTGTAGATCAGTCGCCCATCTGTTTTCTATGAGAATATCTTCCCTTTTTATGGAACCATTAAAAAGGTCATGTCGTTGACGTCAAGGGAAGAGATGACCTTAACGGACATCTGAGGAACAGAAACCTTAAAAGGAAGTAAAGAGGATGTCGAACTCATATTTACCATGGAGCCTAATGAATATAATATATATATATATAAAGATTTCACATAAACACATGAAATAACAATCAATGTTCAAACCACAATAAGAAAATGGGAAAGCAAGACTAAGATCTTTCAACCGTAACAAACGGTCTTCGTCAGAGTCAAAAACTCAACTGGGAAACAAAATAATCATTAAACAACAATGCTTTGTTTTCTTGAATAAAAAATGAATGGAAATGACAAAATAAGACTTGTTTTATATTTTTAATACCATTAATATAATGTAAGTTCAAAATTATTTTTTTTTATTTTCAATAATCTAGTTAATGCATTATTAATGAAAAAAACAGTAAAATTTGAATATAATTATGAGTAAAATTATGAAATGTTTCGTTTCAATATATATTACAAATTAGACTTGTGTTTTTGGTAGAACAAAATGTGAAATGGTCTGCACTCAAACTTACTATAAGTAAATCTATTAGTGGATATAATTAACATTAAATTTAATTAATTAACTTTGAATTTTGATAATTATAATTGCAATTCAATAGCATTTGCATTAATTTAAAACTTATGGTTTAGCAAAACAAGCTTTTAAATAATGACATCAGGAAGTAATGATAAGGAAAAACATGATGTTGGTGGTACAGAGGTCAGTAAACATCATAAACAAATCCGTTATCTTCTGAATCATAGTTGTGTTTAACACTGACAGGCCGGATAAGATTATGACCGAATTTGAACGACTTGGTAAGAAGACGCTGATTACTAACGATAATGCTTGACTTTATAAAACTCGTTTTGTAAAATAGAATACCTAAATTATAATAGTCACTATTAAATTTAATGGCAGGAATCACTCTAGACTAGAAGACAGCCATTATGATTAGGACACAATATTGTCACATTAAAGTATTTGTAATTTTGACAGAAACAACTTTAAAAACAATGAAACGAGTTTTATCAGTTCAATACATTCACAAGTAAAACAGAAACTCAAAACTAAACTAAGAAAAACACCTGTTCGCTGTCACCACAACTCTACCTATTATTTAAACATATGCCATGATACAGTCTAGTATTCAAATTGACTAAATTTACTAAAACATACAATAGTCACTTCGCGTCAATATTGTAAAATGACCAACTATGAAACGACAAATGACTGAACATATTAGACCGACTAACTTACTTCAGACTGAGATATTTTTAATTGGAAGTAAAATTGTAAATGAATTGGACCAAAAAATATGTGACACTAAATAAACAAACTTATCTACTAGTTTATCAATAATCTTGGAATAATAAAAATAAAGTAGTAGGAAAATAATTTTACGCTTACCGAAACAAACTTACTTAAAAAACGTATAATATTTAATATAGGACACAAAAGTAAATAATAATTTTCGTAGAAACTGGTATAACAGATATAGAACTTGTGATAAAACTAATAATAACGACCAAACAAACCCACGTTAGGCATCTAGCTTTCAAAATAATGTATCTATAAATAACGATGATAGAAATAGTAATAATTAAAAATAAAATTGATAAAACGAAAGCCATATCCACTAAAGCAAACAAAAGCAAGAAAATCATAATAACTTTCCAAATCAGATTATATTGAAAAAACGAAAGAGAAAAATAATTTACAAAAAAGACTCTAAAAATTACAAAACGAAATTAAAAATTTAATAAAGAGATTTTATAAAAGTCCGAATACATCCTATGAATTTATAAATATGAACCGGAGTACTCACAAACTAAAATTGCAATGAAGGTACATACAATAGGCACGTCGATCAGACCTGTAGTAAATTATAGATATGTATTATATATAATTATATATGTAGTAATATAGAATATAAAACCTCGAGAGTAATAGCTAAATGATTAAGTAACTGGTATTTATTAACTACTATATTTAACTAAAACAGAAATCTTGATGAACAAGTAAGAATAACAAATACATTATTTAAGCAGAATTAATTTAAATTTAATCAGAAAGTTTCTTACAAGAGCTGAAAAAGATTTATGTTAATCATTTATAAGGATAATTCTACTGTAGAAGACTGCTGTTTAATCGCAAATAATAAAAATGATGATATAAATCATTTTCTCTTCAAAATTCTAAACGATTAAAGTATAGAGAACACAAATGAACTGAATTCGTATTTGTGACAAATGACAAACCATCTTTCATATGATGAAATGTTATAAAAAAATAGCGTTATTTTCACTTTTATTGACTATATATCCGTTAAATATAAAAACACAAAAACGTTTCAAAGGGGAAATTTATCAAATTATAAGAAAAAGATCTCGTAGATTGAAGAAAGAATACTAACTGTTATAATTCGAACCAGTCAAATAAGAAGTAGAGATCCCATGTGGATATGGTTCTATTCATATATATGTATTGCCAAAGAGAGAAATCACAAAAGAGTCTACCTACAAGTATTCCTTCTATGATATTGTGTTTACCTTTGCATTTCAATTACACACACACACACACATACACACACACATCACACACACACACACACACACACACACACACACACACAATATATATATATATATATATTAGAATACGTTGGCAGCAGGTCTTCTCTCAAACATATGTTGTTAAAATTTGCAGCAGCTTCTGCACTCACTAACTTTAAGCTGGTGGCCTCGATCCTTCGGGCGATTTTTCTTTCTTCTGGCTGCAGTTGCCACAGCATCTGTCCTAGAGACATCTTCAATATTACACGAGCTTTCGACCATAGGAACATTGGTCATCTTCAGGTAGAGCATGCCTTGTAGTAAACAGCTTAAATGCCAATCAGGTTGACTAATTCGAACCAATCATAGCGCAGGGTTAAGGCTGCTGCTCTGATTGGACCTCATGCTCGGCTCCAGGCTCCTGCTCGTCGGAATTACATACATGTCCTTGACCTGGAGGTTTATAGAGGGGTTCCTTTCTTTATGTACAGGGCTTCCAATATTTGTAGCTTCTCCGCATTCTGTTCCGCCCGAAAAACACAACACTCAGCTGACGAGGGAGATGCTGGTGCAGGGCACTGCCATCATACAGGCGGAACAGAATGCGGAGAAGCTACAAATATTGGAAGCCCTGTACATAAAGGAAAGGAACCCCTCTATAAACCTCCAGGTCAAGGACATGTATGTAATTCCGACGAGCAGGAGCCTGGAGCCGAGCATGAGGTCCAATCAGAGCAGCAGCCTTAACCCTGCGCTATGATTGGTTCGAATTAGTCAACCTGATTGGCATTTAAGCTGTTTACTACAAGGCATGCTCTACCTGAAGATGACCAATGTTCCTATGGTCGAAAGCTCGTGTAATATTGAAGATGTCTCTAGGACAGATGCTGTGGCAACTGCAGCCAGAAGAAAGAAAAATCGCCCGAAGGATCGAGGCCACCAGCTTAAAGTTAGTGAGTGCAGAAGCTGCTGCAAATTTTAACAACATATATATATATATATATATATTATATATATGTATATATAACAAAACTAAAGTTTATCGGGACACGGTCAGATTTTCAGGTTCAAATTAAACTCTCATCGCCAACGTTTCGGTATTTATTTAAAACCTTTTTCATATGTAGAAGAATATAAGATTTTGAAACAGAAAAACTAAGTATTACATTAGAAATTATTTTACAAAGAAAAATAATCTGTGGATTTCAACAACAATTGTAGTTTGAATGAACACGTGACACTTGTCCACGGAGGATTCCACGGTCGATACTTTTATCAATATTTATACTCGTATATATGTATATAACCCCCATATATATATATATGTATTCAAGCTAATATATATATTCAAGCTAAGCCTGCGTATGAATAATCACAGGTCATCCGTTGGCAAACGCAGTGACCTTCCCGTTGCTACTCATGCCAGTTCTCACGGACTCAGTTTTAATGACTGTTTCCGTGTACAGGTCCTGAGGCAGATTGATCAGACTAATTCGAAAGTTACTCTGAGAGCTTCAGAAGAAGCACTTATTAGTCTTCTGGGCGGTAGATCGGCCCCTGGGCTTAACCTCAATCGCTGATTTTTTTTTTATTTTATTTTATTTTTTTTTAATTTTATTTTTATATTTATTTATTTATTTTATTTTTTAGTTGTTATCAGCTTTTAATTTTATTTTAGTTAAATGTTTTCTTTTTTAATTTTTATTTGGCTTTTATTTCTTTATCTTCCCTGTCTACCTTTCCTCCGAAAGTTGGCTACACTGTTTGAGTGCTTCAGTTCGAACGCCAAGTCAGTCGTTATCAGCCTTTGGAGCGATTCACTTCTTTTCCTGAAGACGAGGACATCGAAATATAGTAGTGAGTTCAGTGGTTTCCTTTCTATGTGTTCTTTTTTAAATTCTAGTTTATATATATATATATATATATATATATATACGAGTTCAAAATTCAAGAAGAGTAACACACAGAGTAAGGAAACACACTTACAGACTCAAATTTTCGGGTAATCCGTCTTCAGGAGAAAAGAGAAAGAAAGATGAAGCACGGTCTAAATATATATATATATATATATATATATATATAATTTTTGATGGAAATACAATCTGCAACCGACAATAAAGTTCAATGTAGATGAAAACACATAGATAAATTAAAAACACACACTTACAGTCTCTAATTTTTGGTTTGAACTAACTGGGTCTCCAACCATCTCTGTACCAATGCGCTTGTTTTCCCTATTTATCTTTCCTGAAGATGGTTCAAACAGAAAATTAGAGACAATGAGTGGGTGTTTTGAATTTATCTATGTTTCTTAATGTACATTGAACTTTATATGTATATATTATTTGGACAAAAGAATAGATTATATGAGCTTAAATAAAATATGAAACATAGATTAACTTGTTGAGATTCTAAAGAAAAATAGTAATATGTGATAGCTCTTTAAAAAATCTGGCGTTGTTAAATAGGATGATTTTGTTCCCTGTCGAACATTGAACAATACATCAAACGTGGGAACAATTCTATTTGTAATGCAGGATACTGTCATCGAGTTCTTCCTCCCTTCTGTTATAAACCTATACTTAAAAAGCTATTAGGTACTTTTATTCTTGCCAGTAATATTCATAAAAGTCCGATTCATTAATTGACAAAAAAATTTTTTTTTTGTTTTTACTATAAATATGGTTGCAAGTTTTATTAGGAGATTACAGGTCAAAGAAGAATACATTTTGTTCGCATTTATCTATTTATTTATCACACTTATCATACCTAAAAACACACAGATTTTCTGGTAATAACTCCAGAACATCTGTTAGCTTCTGATGCTCTGTTACGTGACTAAGCGTAAATGAGCAAAAATAAAAGAAAACATTTTAACTTTTGTAAAACGTTTTTACATTTTAATGTACTTTTTACTTATTTATATAATATTTTTTTTTACTTTTTTACCTTTTTTTTATTTCTTTCTTAATAATTTTTGCTTTTTTATTTTACGTTGTTTTCTGTTTTTTGATATTCTGTGCACGTACTTTTTTTCAATGTTATTTCTAGTATAGCTTTGAGGTGTTTTCAGAGCATGAGAAGAGTATTTGGGAGTATATTAAACAGTGAAGAAAATAATTATTTCCAAAATAATTTCAGATTTAAAACAATTCTACTATTAACTGTAGGATTAAAATACTAGTTTAATTACTTTCAATAATAGTCAGCAATTGAAAAGTAATTATGAACTTTTCATTTTGAATAGATAGTCTCATAATCTGAGAAATACTGTGAATATCAAAGTATTTGATATTCCAAAGTATCCAAAGTATCCAAAGTAATCCAAAGTATGTGAAACCATGTTTGCAATTGTCACACTTTTCATATTATGTGATAGAAAAGAAAAATCATAACCTTTCATCTACTTGGCACATTGTATTTTTTTATATTACTGTAAATGAATCGTAGCCTGTAATTTACTTATCACATTTTTTACACTTGACAATCAAATAGAATAATCGCATCCTGTTACTTCGTTTATACTTCTTGGTGGATTGCAGAGTGACATACTTTGTCACAGAATCTGCTAAAGCAATCTTTAAAAAAAATTGTCTTAATTGTTATCTTAATGGGGATGCCAATGTGAGAACGGTGTTTTATAGAAGTATTACGACAGTTCAAACGGACGGTAAAAATGTTGAACGCTTGTTCTATACGATGAATATATATAATCTCATACGACGAATGAGATTTGGTACACTCCA